>JAWLRI010000869.1:2064381-2093060 GCA_034781795.1 Crypturellus tataupa | reverse complement strand
GAATCATGGGCCTGAATCACCTTAATGTGAAACGTGAGGCTACAAATCTGGTTTAATAACTTGCTCGGAGCCTTTCTACTCTCTGGCGGAGTATTTATTGGACGTTATTCCTTTAGACCTGTAGCAAAATTAAAGTGTAGTTAGAGCATCCAACTTCTGTCTGAGACTTACAGCTGGTGCGGCAAGTATTAGACACTGTCGTCTTCGCTGGTGCCTTTATGAATCTCTCTTGTCCGGGTCTGACTTCAGTGTCATCCGTCAGCTTCACAAGCTGCGGCTCTTCAGTCAGTCTTCCTGTGCCTCCAGGCACCTTCATAAACACAGCCCAAGATGCCCCAATAAGTTGACTTGATTACTCGGTTGTCCCCTCGGAGGGAGTGCCGAGCTCCAGACCTCTCCATCTTGCGGTCGCTCATCGTGTGCCTGGGCGGCAGCACCCATGGGCCACGGGTGGCCCAAGTTCATTAGGTGCCCGGGGCGTTTCTGACCCATCCACCCCACGGGTAGCCGGGGCGCCAGACGGGCTCTGGCCACGTGGGGTGGTGGTGCCTGGGAGCGCCACAGTCGGCTCTTGGGGTTGCGGTGTCGCTCTCGCCCGCTCGCGTAGCCCGAGCGGCTCCACGACACGCGTCAGCGCCGCCGCGCGTCACCCGGCGCGGCCCAGCTGTCTGCCGCCATCTGCCACGCGCAGGCGGGGGCACGCGGAGTGCGCGCAGGCTTGATGGCAGCCGCGAAGCTGAGCGGTTGTGCCGCTAACGCAGCAGATCTTGGGCAAAACCAGCCTTAAGGTCTCGCGTTGCAGAAGGCAGCGATGGCCCCACTGCCGCTCGCTGCCTGCGTGGCCCTGGTGGAAGAGGCGTCTCAGGTCCCCGGAGATGGTGACCCGCTCCTTTAGCCCGCACCCCTTCTTGCAAGGCCACTGGTGGCAGCAAGAGAGGTCAGAGGTTGTTTTTAAAGACAGACTGTGTCCCTCCTGGCTAGGGACAAGCACTGAGATACAGATTACGTTATGTGACCCCAGTAGCTGAGAAACTAACATTAACTTCTGAGTAGTGTGATTTTTCTGTAATATTGCCTTTTACAAGTAGTTGTTGTTGCCCTTCTGGAACAGCCAGACTGACACCCTTCAAATATAGAAATCCATTACTAATGTGGAGTCTCTCTGCATCTCTTACCACCATCCTCCAGTCTAGTAAACTGCAGCATGCGTTGGTTAAGTAACTTATCATTAGGAAACTAGTAAGCCAGCATGAAAAAACAGTAGTCTGGATACCAGTACAGTGCTAAAACTCTGTGCTTCTAAAAATCATTCAATTTTCTGAAGGAATGCAAAAAAAAAACCAAAACACAACGAAAAAAATTTCTCAATCATAACACTTTTGTTGTTCGTCTTTTCATCACAAGAAGAAAAATTTGATGTGTTATATTTAAAATGAGTTATAGCTAAGGTAGATGCTCACAACATCCACAGCTGTACCACCCAATTAGAAAAACTAGTTTAATCTAACCTGATGCTACTGTCATTTTTTAAAATGAGTCCTACTTCAATCATAAAATCCTCAGACCATAACATTGCTTTCTACGCCATATGTCCTTATTTAGAGGAAAAAAATGATTGCACCCTTAATTCAAAGGGAACGTTTCCCTCTGAGCCAGAACTCAATAAAATGTATCAAAAAAAATTGTGGAAAAGGGCAAGCAAAGAAAATCAAATTGCGGCGTGTGAAACGATTTAAGGAGGGACCTGGGGAATACATAATCTCCAAACTGCCAAGTTAGAGCAAGTATAAAATATACAAACAAGCCTGATATTTTTCCCAGTTGATCTCATTATGAGGTATGCTTGGGATAGATAAATTTTGTTAGAATGCATTAAGGCTGGATTTTCAAGGAAACAAGTCAGAAGTAATGTGTTTAGCTGATTCCACCTTGTTTTGATACATGGGTCTTTTCAGGTTTAAAGAAGAACATTTTAAAGCCAAATGGTTTGTTTTGTTTCAAGCATTAGAAACAGAGGCAGCTCAGTGATTTTTTTTTTCTTCCTTCTGGAAAACAGACGTTTATAATTTCAGCGTGGTCTTTAATCACTGGGGTAGAGCTCTGTGCAGTATATGTCATTGCCACTTATTGTTGCCTGCTTAAAACGCACTGAACTAGCCTTGAGTGCAATCCCTTAACAGACTGTTTCGTCCACAAATAGTACTTTTTCCAAGTCTCCAATATATTTTAATTAAATTGTCCATTTATATTTATTAAGGCAGTTTACTGTCTCCTATTGCAAAAAGCTGCTACTGCTGATAGTCTATCAAGAGAAACACTAGCTTATCTGGGAGCTGATAATAAAAGGCAAGCATATGCTATCCAAAAACGTCTTCCTAAAATATAGTTTAAGCATCATTTCCTTCTTTGTTGAGAAGACAACAGGCTTTGTATTTAGCTTCCAGATGTTTCTGAAATAGTTGGTCTTAACAGTCTTCATAGCCCTGGGTAGTTGCGCTGTTTGATTGGTAGGAAATGCTATGTGCAAAATATATATATGTGTGTGTGTGTGTGTGTGTGTGTGTGTACTTTAAATGGTTCTATTGAAGCAGTAGGAAAAAAGGTCTTTGGCAGGGTGGGTGATGAAGTCATCACATAGTGGTTAGATGTAAAGCGGCGCTGGGCAGCCCCGGCCCAGACTGATAAGCGTGATAAGGTGGACTCATCCCTATGGCTGGAGATCCCAGCGCTTGGACCTCAGCTCTGCGTCTTGGATGCCTCTCAGCCCTACTGCCTTATCTCCGAGGAGCTCGTGCCAAAATAGATTTGCCGTTAAGTCAGGAAAACTTTATATCCGAAGGCTGTGTTTGGTCTGGCCTTTCTCTCGGCACATGAAAGCGGAGCTCCCAGAGCTCCTCAAGGAAGGAAGCTGCTCCCTCAACCGAGCGTCTGCCCGAGAGGACACGGCGATCCCGGCGCTGCAGCCCAGTGTTGTGGCCGGTCCTGGTCCCAGTCCTGGTTCTGCTGGTGACGGGATGGGGCTCGTGGGTCAATAGGCCTGTGTGAGCCGCCACAAGAGGCATCCTGGAGAGGAGCATTTTAATTATGTCTCTCCCCCTCAGGAGTTGCTGCTTTCTGCGGTGCCATCAGAGCATCCCAGAAATAGATTGCTGATATATATATATGTGGGGTTTTTTTTTCTTTTTTTTTGATATTTTCCCCCTGCTGTGTGCGTCTGCAAGACCCATTTTTGTGAAAAGCAGCCGTAACCCGTGGGAACGGCAGGAGGGTTCAAATCCAACCGCGGCGGCTTTAAGCAGGGAAGGCAAAAACTGGTGAGGGAGGAAAATAAAAATCCCACAGCCTGTTGTAGCAGCTGTAGCTTCAGATCGTGTGGAAAATGAAGGCAGATGATTCAATTTGGCCTGTGCCCCGAGTACATTTCCAAACGCTTCTGTGTGTGCGCAAGATAATGAACAAATATATTGAGATGGCACCGGATCAGTGCGAGGCGGCCGCCGCGCAGCCCGCTGCGCTCCCCATAGGAGCGAACTCGCTCCGCTGGGTTAATGGGGGTGAGGGTCAGCCAGCCCGGCACCTTTCATGACAACTTAGGAAAAGGATTTGTCTCCTTTGGCCCCGGGCTCCCCGCAGCGCCCGGACAGAGCGCGGTGAGTTGAGGCACGGTTGGTAGTACTGAGCAGGGGCCGCGCACCCGCCAGGAGGAACCGGGCGCCGAGAGCAGCACGTGGCCCTCGCGCGGCACGAGCACCGCTGCGGGTGGCAAGCAGGGACCTTCCCCTGCCATCAGGACGTGGTGATACAAAATAAATTAACAGTAAAGGCCTCATAAGAGCCCATCCTGCCCCATAAGGAGGGATGAATCCCACCCTGGCCTGTGAGGAAAACTGGAGAGGAAAGTGATGGTAGGTTAGGAAGGCAGAGGGTGGGCTTGGACACGGGTGGGCTGAGACACGTGTGGGAGGCGCGACCAGGAGGAGGTTTGGGGCTTAAGAGGTGTGTGGCGCCCCGCAGTGCCCCAGTGCCTTGCTTCCCCAAAGAGACATTCTGCCTTTAAAATGGCTCCTGAAGAAGCTCTGGGCAGACCCACAGGGTTTGCTCTTGGATTTATCCGAGTCTGGCTGCTTCCTTGCTGCTTCCGTAGTTTTTCTGTCAGCTCTGTGGCATTCACTGGAAAACACCATCCGGCAGGGCCCGGAGAAGGATGTTTGCTCTCATGAAAACAGAAAATAGCAATAAGCCACCTAAATACCTCTAGACAGGCAAAGGAAACAAATTGGAGAGGGGATTTTTTTCCCTACGTGCTTCTTGCTAGCAATTTTAAGGCGTTTCTGGAACAACAGTAGGGCAGCTTTATCCAGGTGGGAATGCTGCTTTCCTCCCTCCCTCTTCGCTCTGTGTTTAGATCGATCGCTTGGCTCCCGTACTGGAAATACTGTCTAGTGGAGGCTGATGTTGGTGCCTGCCTGAGCCCCTGGCAGCACGTCGACGAGGGCACCTCATGGCGCGTGCGGTTGTCGATGGAGCCGCTCGCTGGGTCCCTGTGCCGCAGGGCTCCCTGCCAGGCCGGGAGCTGGGCGAGTAATCGACCTGCCAGGGCACGGGAAGTGCTAGTCTTTATGGTGAAACGCGGTCAGGAAATATGGTTAAGAGGAATTTCTGCAGGTCGAGCAAAAACACCCAGAGAAAATTACTTGAAATCACGCAGGGAAGCCACAAGCAACTTGACGAAACAAGCTTTTGACTGGTTTGCTAATACCCCCGGCTGCAGAGAGTGCCCATGAAACCAATGCATCCATTTAGCAAAACAACTTGTCCTCCTAGTTGGGTCCTGCCTGTGGCTCATTAGGGTAATTACTGATGAATTAAGGCAGCTTGGCTCAGCGCTCTGGCTGCGGGTGTGCGGGCTCCCCTGCTGGCAGGCAGCAGGTGTAAATGAACAAGATCTGTCAAAAAGGCTGATGACCCTCTTAATTCACAGCAGCAAACTGGGGACAGAGGTAGTGCAGCAAGTTTAATAATTGATATTTACTTGGAAAGGTTAATGGCAGCAGCGATGCTTCTAATTTGCTTGCCCGTGCAAGACCTTGTCAGGTCAAATTGTCTCAATTTGTTACCGTGTGTGTAGGTGTAGTTTCCCTTTAATGAAATTTGGAGAAAAGAAACAGGTGGTGTTGGGAGCACACTGTAACTCGGGGAAAAGAGCAAAAGGTTGGGAGTTGCTAACAGGCTCTAGTTAAGTCTGCTAACTTTAAACAGCTGACAGTTCGGTCCGTGTGGATAGTTCTGGTGAACGTTAAAAGTTTGGGGAGGTTAAAGGACTTAAAATGGTGTCATTTATATTTCCTTTAATTTGCTTTTGTCTGAGAGTTGTTTAGGTGAAAAGCACTAAGTTGTGATGAGCTTTGGTGCTGGGTGGAAGAAATAGAGTTATGGACTGGAAATCTGAGATCAAATTCAAGGTGTGTTTATGTGCTGTGTTTGGGAAATTGTAATTCTGTCCTGTAATAATAAAATCATTCCATTTCAGTGAAAAACCAAAGATCGTGTTAACATTAGCTACTATATCTAGACATTTTCAGATTAGCAGGTTTGGAATACTTCTTATGCAGGAGTTTCCAATGAAATTGCTAATGACTCTGCAACAGCAAAGTTAGTTTTCAAGTGATCATAGGAAGATTCTAGTGACTGAAGGAGGCTGGTGCCTCTTTTCAAAATGACTTATTGACGTGTGGGTTTAAAAGCTTAGTAGTGGTCATGGTATCAATGTAGTACAGATTTCTGTGCTTGATGTTGTTGACCTCCTTATTAAGGAAACGGAATAGTGCATTCAGCAACATGCATTGCAAGTGGATTAAAACCTGCCGTAATAATAGGTGCTACTGTCACAAATGCAGCCTCACCACGGGCTGGAAGTGTTTTGAGTGGATCCCAGCAGGGATTGTCTCTTGTCGTTATGTTGTTGTAACCTTTTGCTGTGGGAGCAAAGATGAAAAATCACTCCTGATAAAAGTTTGCAGGTGGCCAGTGCTTTGGACGAGTGAGACCCTATGCTGAGAACAACAGTCCTTGTGGGAAAAGATGGCCACAAGCAAGTGTATAATTTTAACATTTCAATGTGATTGAGGCTGAAAGTCGTTTCCATAGGAAAAAAAAATACAGTGATGATGTGTAAGACAGCAGAAAGACACATAGAGTAAGGACTTTAAGGATAAATATATTTGTGCTTAAACATGAGCATAATATTTCCTCCATTCTTCAATATATGTGATTATACAAGGCTGTATGTGCTGGGCTAGACTGGACTCTCTGCGAGCAGCAGAGCTCTCTGAATGCACTGACTGGGGTTGTGCTCAAGCACCACGAGCGAATCCTTATGGAGACCCTGCCTGGGACTAGGACAGAATGAAACAAGGGGATTTTATTGCCATGAAAAGTACCCATTTGTACAAGCCGACATTTTCAATAGTATAATCTAAATGGAACCAAGCTGATACGAACAGAACCTATTAATAAATTAAACACTTCTTTCTACCCAATATTTCGCAAGGGAATTAACAGAATAATTTGTTAGTAAATGAGCCCCGGAGTGAAGCTCTTAACGATACAGCCGTCACGTTCTCCTCCTCCTGCAACTCTTGGCACGTGTGAGCTCAAAGTAGTTGCAATTTCCAACAGTGTCTCTTGGACTTAGTGTTCTGTGTGCCAACGCAAGACACCTGCAAGCAGAGGAATAAGGGGGATATAATGGTTAGGGAACCAGCCTGGCTGTTGGATGCATCACCTGAAGAGTGGCTTTTAAGCCTACCTGCCCCACCGTGCGTTGGCCGTTGTGCAGCTCTTGGGGCGGCTGCTGAGGTGCTTCTCCTAATGCCATCTCAGTAGCAACTGGGGGAATGGGGCTTCCTTTGGCACATCAAACCAAGGGCCTCGGGCACAGTCTTTGCTGCCCCCAGGCATGCTAAAGCTGCTTGTGTGTTAAGGACAGGGAGTGCGGAGACGTGTGCTCGAGCACATCTTCAGTGCGCTCACAAGCATCCTCTCCGCGGCACCATGCGCGCAGGAGAGAAACACTCAATAAACTGCCGTCAGTGACCTCGGGAACAGGTTGCAGAGCAGTGCTTGAAAACCCACTTTTTCCCCCCTTCTTCTCCCTCTAGATGAAGGTCCCTACAAGCAGAAGTGGCAGAAATAGCGAGGAGGACAGCATCAGGGAGGCCACGAGCTCGCAGCGGAGCAGCTCCAGGGACCGGCTCAGTGATGTAAGTACCACTCAGGAGAAAGCATCGCCTCAGCGCAGCAATTCCCGCTGCTGACACGGCTTTTCATAAATCTTGCTGAACAAATGTTGGCATCCAGAGGTCACTGTGTAATAACTTTTTTTTTTATGTCATGATTGAGTGTTATGGCATAAGTGGTTGAGCTGCCTTGCAAACACTATAATCATGGTGCAAATAATATGATAAGCAAAAGATCAGAGATGGGAAAACAAAATGGAATTGTTATTCCTCAGGGAGAAATGGCTTGATGCTTTGGGTTCTTTTTTTTTTTTTCCCTTTGGATAGAAGTTGTGTTAAAAAGCTTTTTACGGTGTTTTTGGTTTTAGCTACTGCACATAATTACATACTTTGGGTGCAAAGTCAGTTCATCTAATTTTATGCTTCCTGCCTCCAAGATAGGAAAGGTTTTTGAGGGGAGAGCTGTCTTTCTCTCAAGAAACACGATAGTATGTTGAGTGAAATGTTATGATAAAACAAAAGCAAACGGTGCCTTAGTGTGTAAACACACAAATGGGCTTTTGAGTCACCAAGAAATCAATGGCAGTGCTGGGATAATTTTATATGAAGGCTTTTTGTGTTAGCAATTAGCATTTTGCCTTCATTAAAACATGATTTTTTACTAATTAGGACCTTTCCCGTTAGGAGAGATTTAAATGAAGAACAATAATCAAACGCTGGCACGAGCATGTCTGAAATATTAAATTTGCCATTTCAATGGCAAGCCACTGAAATCCCAGAGCGAGTGGTTTTCATGTTGAGTTCTATTAATGTAAAATATGCTTCATAACTAAAACCTGTCACAGAAAACGGCTCACACCAGCTAAATTCAATTGGACAGTTAATTTAGCTTTAAAATTGAAAACACTACCTCCGCTTCAGGATGCAAAGGGAAGAGGGGGGAAAGTCTTTGATAAGTGTAATGTATTTGCTATTAAGGCTTTCAGAGCCCATTCTACAGGAGGAGAAGGGAGAAAAGGGGGGAAAAATGGCTCCCACAAATGTGTTTAAAAGCTGAAAGTATTTATTAAAAATGTCAGCAGAAAAGTGCTTTTGGCAGATTAAAGCGGGATTCAGCTTGACAGCTCTGACAGGGAAATGTGACGGGGGAAAATTCTCTCTACATGTTTTGAGTGCGAATGGGGCGCTGTAAACAGCCTGCACAGTGGGAGGAAGAGAAAAATAACACGTCCTGTGATGCGCTTGCAGGATTGCAGCTCCACGCGCGGCTGCGGCAGGGGGCCCTTTTGGACAAATCGCCTCTCAGTGCGGGCGCCCGCGTCTGTGCTGTCGGTCAGTAGAGCTCTCAGGTGTTTATGTGCGGATTTAGAGCAGTTTCGAGGTTCTCTCCTTTGCCACCCCTCGCGACAGGTATGTGACAGGTCCGCGTGGTGCTGCCCTCACTGCGCCGTGACGTGGGGGCCGCGGGAGGAGCGGCGCACTCGGGCTGGACCGTTAGCTGAGGTCAAAGCACTGAGTGGTCTCAGTGACTCTTCTCATTAAGCCAATGCACCTAAAGCTTTTCCCTTCCCCTTGCCCACACGTCTTGGGTTGAGCCTGTAGGAATTGGACTGTGGTGCCTAATGCCCTCAGCATCTTGAAGGCGAGTTGTTCGGTGGGAAGCAGGTGCTTGTCCCTTCTTGGTCAGCAGGGACGTGGAGGCAGTGCCTGAAGGCCAGAGCACTCGGCGGAGCTCTGCTGCCCCGGCGACCTGTTGCAAATGAGAATTTTTCAAATTAGTAATTAAACAGTTTGCAAAGGAAGGCTCATGAATCATGGAACGCACTTTGTTCATTATTTGACGAGTGCAATTTAGCTCTAATTACGTATTAACGCTTCTGCACGTACTAGTAAATGTTCGGTAGTCTATTCAGTGGCTGTCAGAAAGACTTAGAAAGTCCCCCTGGTGCAGTGAGCCACTTTCCCACTTTGTGTGCAAAGAAACAAGGCTGAGATGTTTTGTAGCGGGGGAGCAGGAGGGGGAGCCTGTCGGTGGGGTCTGGCGTGGTGTGTCGTGCAGGGTGTTAGTCCTCACAGGGAGTCTTAAGAGATGGTGAGTGACAGACCTGGCTCACCCCTCACTGCGAGGATTTAAAGGTCCGTTGGGTTTTGAAAGGGAAGGCAGGGACAGCTTTTCCTCCTGGCTAGCGAGTATGGATTGGGGTCCAACCACTCGGCGGGGCTGGCGCAGTACTTTTCCTTGTGAACCCCTGGACCTCCTCTGGGGGCAGCCGCTTCACTCTCGCCCCCTGGTCTCTCCTGCCGCTCTTGGTGCATTTGGTGCACATTCCCCTCCGGTCCCTGGTAGCTCCAGGGTGCACATTCCCCCTATTCCGCACCCTGGAGCAACCATGGAGTAAACAAGGCAGGTGCACGTGGCAGGTGCCTGCAGCATCCAGCACCGCTCCCGTCCGCCCTGCAGCCCGTGGCACCCTCGGAGCCGGCACCGCCACGAGCACCTTAGCTCCTGCAGCGATCTGCTGCTTGAGGGGACTTCCTCAGTGGCACGCCAGCAAGTTGTTCCTTATTTACATGAATGCATGGCATTAGACTCTAATGGAGCGTGAAGACAAGACGTGGCCCACTCTGTCGTGAAATAATTGCGCTCTAAAGAAAACTGAAGCAGATGATTGACTGTGTCTTGCACATGAGCGTGCATGTAGCCGCCAGCCATCGGCCACAAAACACGGTGCATTTTGCTTCAGTCTTTGACATCATGGAAGTTCTGTGAGGAAGGAGCGTCACAGGGTGCAGCAGCCGCCTGTATCGATAGTTCGTCTCTCCAGACATTACACCGAGGGCCATTTATTATGGGTCATTGGGAAAAAAAACTCTTATTACGATCCAGTGAAATCATCTCTGGCCGGAGGGGTTTGATTTGTTGAGGCTGGTCTCGTCCTTCAGCTGATGGTCTTAAGAAGCAGAAAACTAAAGAAATTTTAACCCAGGTTTACACAAGGGACTGTGTGGTGAGGGCAAAGGGAGAGGGGAATTTGCTACTTGTCAGTGTTGGGCGTTGATGTAAAATTCCCTTAAAATCCATTATAAAGCTAAAGTGCACATTACATGTGTGCTGTCAGGGTCCTCTACAAGCAAGACCGAGTCAACAGCCTTTTTCCAAAACAGGATTTTCCTCTGCTGTCTTTCATGGTGAGGTAATTGGAAGTTACCAGAGAATTAAGAGGCAGATAAGCCGTTTTGCTATTTTGTTGTGTTGACCCAAGTAAAAGTGGAAGATTTGAGCATTTTGTTTTGTTTTTTTGCCCGTGTTCCATAATTGTCCTAATCTTTTCTGATGTCCTGAACAGTCCAAAAGATCCACACAGAGCCTTGTATAATAGCTTTAAAAAAAAGGGTTTTATCTTTTTCTTGACCCATCAGCTTAAGAACTGCCTGCTTTTTAATGGATTTTCTCCCTCACTAAATTGAATGGATCGTCCCTCATTATCATTTAAATAGAACCCTCACTCCCTGTGAACATGGAAAATTTGAATGTGGTAGTAGAGCTGTGATAATTTGAAATATTCGGAAGGTGGGGGCAAGGAGCGGGGAGCAGGCGGCAAAGTGCAGAATTGCTGAATGTAATTGTCATGGATTCTCAATTTTGTTGCCACAAGATGGGAAAATAGACTAATAATTGTCTTCCAACCCTAGTAGAATAGTTGCCCTAGTTAGCTGAAGCTAACACTCTAATTGTCATGGGGGCACAGAGATGAATGAGGATGTATGCAGGGCACAGCCAGGGCTAAATTGAGTGATATACTAAGGCAAAGAGCAAATTGGCAATTATTGGCCCAGCTGAAAAGGTTGGCAGGTGTGCTGCTTTCTCACGAGCCCTTAGGGGGAAATTGGAAATATAAAATATCGACCATAAATACTCACTGATTAGGAAATATGTTGCAAGAGGTGCTGGCCACTTAAGAGTCAAAACTCTCCTTTTCAAGGAATTGACTTCAGCTGCATGAAAAACCAGCGAGCGCTGCCGCTAACTTGTCCTTCTTCCTCTGGTCTCCCATCCCCCAGGCTATCTTTTCTAATTCTATTCCTGTTTGTTTGTTTTTCTTTAAACGTAATAAACAGAAAGCAGCCTTTCAGGAAACACAGAGATTTTCCCATCTCTAAATGTTCTTTGATAAGTGTTTAGCATATTGTATAGACTAGGTATAAAGCTCTCTCTCTGGTAGATGAATGCAAAACAACTTCTGTGATTTCTAATTCAACTGTTCGCTGTGAGCTGCCTTTGTTGCCATCACGGTCACCGTCTCCTCTTTCCCTCCCGTGCTCTCCCTCTTGGTGCAAGGGCACTCAAGCAGCAGCAGGATACGAGGCTGTGGGTACCTGACATGTGCCCAAGGCTGAAGTCCCTTTCCGGGAGCATGATCAAATGAGCCTTTGAAGTCAGGACAAGATGATAGTCGCAGCCACCGCTCCTTGTTTATCCACTCCACAATCGTTGGCACAAGTGGGGTGCTTGCTCTCTGCTCTGGGTCGGGCAGCAGTGGAAGAGAACAGCTTGGCGTGTGTGTGTCAGAAAACCTCGGTGCGGCAGCAAGCGATGGTGGTGGTGGTGGGCTCGAAGGTTTTAGAAGGCTTGCGATAGCTCGGAGCGGGCTCTGAGCACTCAGGGCCCCTCCTGCCCTTTGCTTGCCAAGAGCAGGGCACTCAAATGTGCCCTGGGTGCTGCTGTGCTAGCAGCAGGGTCTGCAGATAGCCCAGAGAGCTACAATGGGCTCCGAGACACCGTGCGGGCCTGGGGAGAGGGACAGAGTTGTCAGGGGCAGAGGGCTGAGTGCGGCTCGAGTGGAGGCCTCAGCAAGGCCAGCAGGATGGTACAAGGGCTTTACCCATTTATCCAGTATTTCACAGAGCTCTGTTTTGGGAAAACTTCATGGCAGCTGAACTATATCTGCAGCCACCTCCATTCATGTTCTTTTGCCCCTCTGAGTGTGTCAGGGAGAAGTGCAGAATGTGGCAGTGTGCGTGCGCACAAAGGTCTCTGCTAACGAACGAAGATGGAGGTTTAGGGATTGCAACACTCAACCCAGTCACTGGGTGTGAACACGAGGAGTCAAGAAAACTGAATAAGAGCAGTCTTGAACTTAGTGTAGTAAAGGCAGCAACAAGAGACTTTTAAGACTCTGTCAAGCCTTGCTTTTTGGGGAATAGTTTTAAAAAGCAGCCTAAGGTGTGTGAAACCTTGCACGTCCCATTGATTTGCACAGTGTGCTATGTCCATGTTTCTTTTAGTCCCTCAAAATGCCAAACGCTTGCATAAAAACCACTGCAACAGAAAAAGCACGAGAAAAGTTGCACTGATTTGCATGAAGCTCCAGGCAGTGGAGTGTAGCTCGCGAGGAGAGTCTGGAGGAGGCTTTGGGAAACTGATACAAAGAAGAACAGTGTGAACAGGAGCGGCGCGTGTGCACGTGCCGCAGATTTCAGAAATGGGGATTTTTTTCACGTGGTTACCTTGCTTACTGTGTATGAAAGATGGTTTGCTGCCTGCAGGCAAGTTTTGAAAAGTTATTCTTGGAAAAGGAAATAGTATGTTTTTCTAGTAATCAAAACTAACCTTGTATTCTCCTGTTGAATATTCAACATGAATAAATGACCAGATAGACTAGTAAACATACTTGCTTCCTTATAGCTCAATCCAATCTGAGTACAAAATGGGAGCGATTGTTACATACTGGAAACAGATGCAACTGAGGTGAGCTGTCTTCCTGAAGAATGTAAAAAAAATATAAAGAATAGTTCTCTGCACATCATTGATTAATTCCACTGAGTGCCAACCATGCCAGCTCAGGCTTGCTCTTTTGGGCCATATGGTAAGTTTAGCTCTGGGATCTAGCAAGGAAAAAGAACTAAGAGTTGCGAAATGGATTTCAGTTCTGTCTGCGGTCTCCTGGGGTGACCCTGGGCATGTCGAAGTCTTTGTCTGCCTCGGTTTCTGAGCGGACGGTTCCTTGGTTTCTTTTGCTCCGTGAGAATGCCATGCAAGGCCCTGCTTTTTATTTATACAAGGGAAATAACTCTTCCCGTCAATTTAACAGATGATCTTGGAAAACCTGCTGAAAGTTATTGGCAAGGTTTATGTCGTGATTTTCTTTCCTCAATTGCAATCAATGGTGTTTATAAAGAATAAAGAATCTTTTATATAAAATTGCTTTGCAGCTTAAGGTCTCAAGGACATTGGGAGGGGGGTAGTAAAGTTCTTCAACAATAAGATCTTGTCTGTACTGCCAGAAAAGCATATTTTTTTACATCCAGCATAATTAACACAAGAGCTATCCCAGGATAGAAATAATTCACTCTGTGACATAACCGAAATGGCTTGTCTGTGCTGTCTGGTTTTGTTTTTAACCTTGGGCTTAAAAGGAACCAAAAATTTTTAGCTGTAAAAGAGCAAGTCATCTGCAAAATATTATAACCCATTTATCTTTGTGCACAAATGCCATCGAGCAGTGCTGTTCCCCTCCTGTGTCCATAAATGCCCAGACCCCACTTGTTCGGCCCCCACCTCGTTGCAGTCGCCCTGCGGAGCTCGGGGACGGTGCCGAGCACCTGCCTGTGACGCCTCCTTTGGTCGCATCTGTGCAGGCTAAACCCACCCTGCTTTGGTGCCCGGGGTAAAGACTTGCTCTGTGAGAGCTGCTTTGGGGGGCAGTTTGGTGGAGCGTGGTGGGGACCGTGAGGGTGACCCTGCGCCAGCGCGCTGCCGGGTGCCACCACGATGCCTGCGGAGGGGAGCACTGACCGAAACGGGAATGGCAAGCGGAGCGTTTGGAGACTAAATCTTCTCTGCCAGCTCTCCCTGTCCTCGTGCGCTCCTGTCCCGTAGGTAAGAGTCTGCAGAAGTCCCTCCAGCTGGAGCTTTGCCTTTTTAAGTGCTCTTGCTAGACAAGCACTCATTCATAGTCAGAGGAGCTTTCTCCTAGCTTGGGTATGTGCCAAGTTAAACTTCCACTAAGATTTCTTATATTGCAGCCCCTATTGATTACTTTCCTTATTATTTGATGTTGATATAAAGACATATGGATTGAGCTATGTTTATATCAACCCCAAAAGATTTTCTCCTTAGGAACATCCATCACAGTTGCACACAAACTGTTCTTTGGCACTCGTAGTAGATACTCGCTGCAGCTCTCAGAGTTTCTGTGCTTGGCAGTTTGGTTTGGATTCGCCTAAACAGCCCTCAGTGTTCACAGCTAACACAGAAAGCCATAGAGGCTTGTATTAAACACACAGAAAAAATGCATGCAAACAGCCATAGAGAGCATAGGGGTGTCGCTCTGCATGAAGTTAAGCATTGGGAAGGATTTTAGAGATGAAATCCAAAGAATTTGCCAGTTGCTAACTTCATACGTGCAATGAAAACATGGAGGGGAAAAAAGATTGTTCCCCCTTGATTTCCTGGAAGTTTAGTGTTAAAATTGTAAGGGAGAGAGAAGTTCTTAGGTGTGAAAAATGCCCAAGTAAATTACCATTTATTTTTAATCATTTCTGATGTAACACTTTTTTCAGCAATTGTTTTCACTCTTTTCTGCTCAATGGTTTTAAGTCAGTGGTCTACAGAAACCCCAGGGTTCCTGGACAGCTTAGGACCCTGAAAGCTATCCAAGAAAAGTGGGTCTGTTGTTAACTTGCTTGAATTGTTGTAAGGGTCTGCTCCATCCCTGAAAAATACTTTGGAGGTCCACAAGTCTTAAAAATGGAAAACAAAGGCATTAAATTGAAAACTCTGAGGGGTAGCATGTTTTTGCTTTGGGGCATTGTTTCCAGTTTTTTAGACTTTATCAGTCTTTGTGTTAGAACTGAATTGACAGGGAGAGAGGGGGAAATGCTGCCCTTTCTGCCTTCCTCCTCCCACTTTTCAGAGCAGATAATTTACTCTGTCCTCATTTCTCCATATACTTTAGGTGAACTGCCTGATCAAGCTATCAAAAGTGTCAGAACAGATAATTGCATATATAGATAGCAGCTGTTCAGCATACTTGACTAGATAGCAGGATATTGTTAATCTTTTTTTCACTACAGTGTGGTGAATTCTATGCAGTTTAGGGGGGTTTGAGCATTTAAGTAGAGGCAGAGATTTATCTTAATATCTCAAAGAAGAGATAAGTGCTACTGCCCTTTGCTTCATCAGTACATCACTTTATTTCTAGATGCTTTACATTAAGAAGGTTTATAAATAACTCTGCACCTTTTTGTAGTGTTTGGAGGCAGAGGCCAAATCAGTTGTAATATTGAAGAGGCTGAAGGTTAACACCATGAGCGATTTAATTTGTTAGTGCTGCTGCAGACGTCCCTGGTCAGCGCTGCTTCCCCGCCGGACAGATCCCTCCCGTGCGCAGCGGTGGCCGCTGCGGCCCGTGCTGGGGAGCAACGTCTGCTCCAAGACGTCTCGGCTCCCCTGCCCATGCCAAGCGGTGGGGCTCGTGGGGAGGCTGCTGGGGCCCTCCGAGGCCGCTTGCCCCATTGTCGGTCACTGCTGTTGTCTCCTCCTCACTTGGGAACCTCTGTGGGTGGTGGACTGGCAAATTGCTTCTCTGGGCTCTAGAAGGCAGTGAAACAAGGTTTCCATGGGGCAAGGGACAAGAGACCTGTCTTTCCTTGAGTGCAGGAGTTTGGAAAGGCTTCTGGGTTTATCTGCTGGTCAATAGGTTTGAAATTTGGTGATACAGAGGAACTGCTATCTCGCTGGTGGGAAATTACAAGTGCTTGCAGTAGCCTGCAATCAGTTCGCTTCAGTCCCTTTGGGGGAATTGGGCTGTCGTAGTGATTTAGTAACTTGCTAAATAACTTTTGGCAGACAAAAAATCCTCAAGATCAGTCTGGAACAGTTTCACATTTTTGTTCAGGCTTTGGTGCCCATTAGAGCACCAGTCTTGGAAATAGGGTAGATGAGACTGCCCAAGTCTTGTTCAATAAAACACGTAGTGAGGGCATCGTAACTCTAACACCCACCTGGAGACTGACCTGCAGAATACTTGGCTGGCTCGCGTGGTGCTGCTCTCTCCTTGTCATATGTTGCCACAGTTTTAGGCTTTTTGTCTCATTTCCAAAGCAGCCTCTGGAAGCAGGGGCAGAGCTCATTTAGCTGCTCCTGAGAGCCCAACCTGGAGCTCGGCAGTACCAGGTCTTAAGGGAAGAAGATCCAAGTCATTGAGGATAATATAATGAAAGGGAGAAGAATCAAGATGATTTGGCAGCCTGTGAAGTAGGTGAGGGTGTGTTATACAGAGAGGAGCAGGAGGCAGTGCAAAGAAGAGCAAAAGTAAACAGTGTAATTTAACTTGCTCAAAAGGGACAGGCTACTTAGTAAAGCTCTGAGAGATGATAAATTAGTGGTTTGGTGCTATTGTTGTTTTGGATAGAGCTGTTGTAGAGAAATACTGTAGCGATGAAGGCTGGAAGCTCTTGAATGTGCAGAGGGGAATGGAAAGTGGGATGTGTGGCTACGTGATTGCACGTCCAGCCCTGACTGGCGAGCATCCTTATACACGGCAGCTGGGAGCTGCAGTTACATACTGAAGAGGGACGGTTTCAAACGCAGATTAAATTCATTCTTGAGTCTCTATTCCTGTGAAGATGTATCCCACACTGAAAGCTTTCACCTTAGTTGGAAGGTGCTGTAGAAGCCCTGCTGTAGGTTATGAAACCCTGTCTGAAACTACCCTGGGGCCATCACCTGACAATGCTCTTTTGCTGTTACTCCTGTGGCGGCGTGCAGAATGTCAGAAAATAATTAGAGGAGCTCTGGTTGTGAAGTTTTCCCCAGAGGAGTATTGGGCTGGGGGAGGGAAACTCAAAATGATTCTTATCTTACATTACAGAGAATCTCTTGCATTACTTACTGTGGCATATTGTTTCCTCCCACAGAGTTCTGCTCAGTCGCTTTCAGGAAGAGGCTACTCCGTAAGTCATTTTACAGCTAATTCTTTCACTTCTGTTGATGTTGATTGCAGAGGTTTACACTACCTATTGCATATCCACTGACATGAAGGAAATGCGGAACGCAGAAACGAAAAAAATAGGCTTAGAGGACAGTATTACATCTGGCCATGGACAACACTGACATGACAGAGCATTAAGCAGTCTGTTTGGGGGGCTGCTTGAATTAAACTTTGTTCATATAGAGAAGGGGTTTTGGTGGTGCGTTTTGGGAATGGCTTTCTGCTAGTGGACAGTCCTCTCCTGGGTGTTAAAGGACAGAGGTGGGGAGAGTTCTCAGCAGTGGGGGGAGATGCCTCTTTCACATCACCAGCCCCCATACATAGTTTATTTGTGTTCTACATAAAAAGATGAAAGGCAAAATTATTGCATTTTAGAAAGAACTATGACCCTTTACCAGTCCCAACAAAATTCGTTATCTCTTGTTTGCAAACTCTGAACTGTAACATATTGTTGCAGGAAAAAAATGCTCATTTTCAGATGAGGGTGATATTGTTGGTCTTGTGTCTTTCTCATAGGAAGTGTTATAGGGTTGGTTTTTCAGGGCTGGGACACATTTGCACGTGTATGCAATGTAACAGTGATGCTTAATTGATGACTACTATTCACATGTGCCTTACTCATATGTACAATGACTTTTTTTGTACAGAGATTGTATAATTATTTGTATATTTGGATACCTTTGTGCTGCTCAGCTGTCTGAAAAGGCATGAATGAAGATGATACTGTGCAGATTAATGTAAGAAATAAGAGAGGGTGTGAGTGGCTTAGTAGTGTCAGCGGGAAAACTCCTTGAATCCTATTATATCCAGCTTGTAACAAATGTACGGTGCATAGATGCCTGTGACGATACCCTGTCTGCTCAGCCAGTAAGTCAAGTGTTCCCTAATCACTAGCGTAAAGGCTGTAGGTGAACCTGTGTGCTTATCTTGTATGCAAACCGAATGAGACTGTCTATTCCATTTAACAATTTTTGCTGTTCCTCTTGACAATAATGGCTGTTATTGCAAGCTCCATCGTGATAAAGTTTTGTCTTCTAGATGAATGATCAAAAAGCTGTTTTTTACTAAAAGCTCTAACTGCTCACCCTTAATAGCAGATTAGAACAAGGGTAGATTTTTAAATACTATGTGAAGTGGATATAGAGATCCAGTAAGTGTTTTTTTCCCCACAGTAATTGTAAGAATGATTTTCTTTCCATAATTTATGTTGTATGTTTGGAGTTGTGTGATGGAACCTGCGAGTTCCTACCCAGTGCTGTTTGTCCACAGAGCAGAAATTGTTTGGCAGGTTACAGTTGACATCTGATTTCATGGTGGCACTGTCGCACGATGCCATCTTACGTGTTGTTACCAGAAATTCATAATGCAGCACTGAGTTCCTTTGAATCATAAAGCCATTACAAAACAATATATTCCTTTAAAAAGCTTAAAAACTCTATGAAGAGATGCCAGAAAGTTTTAGCCAATAATGACATGCATCTCATAAGCATCCCGCTATCAGAATGTTCCCCACAGCCCAGGTGAGTAGCGTTACTTAGCTCATGGCCTGATGAAGAACATTTGTTCCAGCAGGGAGTTTCAAAGCAGTCGAGTGTTGCTCCCCGTATCCAGGACAGCTGGATTCCTAAGTGTCTAAAGGCAGATGCCATATCTTCTGTTTGCCTGTAAAATGCCATGCACGCCTGTGGCACCACATAAATAATAATGCATCATCCTCACAGATTTTATGACTAAGAGCACAGTTTGGGAATTAAATAATTTCCCCCTGGCTATAGCATTGGTTTCAAAATCTTAATGGAAAAAGGCTGAAGAATTCTTTTTAGAATCCCTAAGCCAATAAATCATTGGACTGTTTTCCTCCATTGCTGGCTATTAAAAAATTTACATTTCTCTCTCAAGTAAGAGGTTCTAAGAAATTAGCTCCTTTTCTGTGCCTGTGCAGGGACAGGTTTTAGCCCCATAACTTTGTGCATGCCACAGCAGCATTCTGAGATCATGAGCGGCGTGAGCTGGGGTTGCTTTTCCGTATGGGTTGTCATTTCCCCTATTAAGCTGCCTTCTGCCTCCCCATGTACCAGCTGTTGTGGCTGACCCTCTCCCTTAAGACCCCGGTGCTGCTCTAAATTGATTTAGCAGAAGGCTAAAGCTCCTGCTTCCAGCACTGCCAGACCCCGCCGCCCCGAGCCTCGAAGCTGCTTCTCCCAGCAGCAGAGGGATGTTCAAACCTCCAGCTCGAGACAACTGGCCCCACACCAAGGCTTGTCTACAAGACGCTGCAAAGTTTTTCATTTTCTCATGAAAGCAGCTGTATGTTAAACACTAAGCCAGTATTTTGGCACTGCCCCTGTTTACATCAAGTAGGTTGTTTGCCAGCCATGGTAAAGCATGTTAAAAACGGCGCTAGCAGGAGGCACAGTGGAAGCAGTGTTCTCCCTGCCCTTGTGGGTGTCCGCCTGGTCCTCTTGGTATCTGGGTAGGGTTGTGTCGTCTGTCACTTGCAAAATGAAGATATATATCATTCCTCTGTGAAGCGTTTGAGCTGGGTTTCATAAGCAGCTGTTTAAATACCACGGCATATTTTGTGCATGTTCATTTTTTAATTAACTCCCTTTGAATCTGCACACTTTTCTATTCCGTTGCTTCAGCTGTCCTTGCAGAGAAGTTTGTTTTGGGGAAACATTTGTAGGAAAAAAACCCAAAATTTAAAGAAATTAAAATGTGTAGAAAGGTGACTTGCAGTCTGCAGTCATGCTGTTTTATCAAAAATCTCAATCCAAGGTTTCAGGCCCCTTGGGCCACAGCAAGACATCAGAATAAGATCTGTCTATGTGGTCAAAGCATGTTACTCAGTAGACTGCTCCCAGGCAGGTGATGGACTCTCCTGGGTCTGCCAGGCAAAATTTCTTATAAATTTATTTAACAAATTATAGTTTTGAGTAATGTTTTGTTTTATGTGCATAACAACATGACAAGGTTTATCTCTTTAGTGTTTTTGCAGACTCCTTATCTCATCAGTAGCATGTGTTTCATACGCTTATCTTATTAAGGTATCCTTTCCACGATGCTCAGATGTAGAATGCTCGTTTGTTTATGGAGGTTAATATCACTTTCCATTTATGACTTGATTGTCACACAAATGTGATAAACTGCTCTAGGCATTTGTCACACTTCCTGCACGCACAAATGGGATCGGTGAGTTGAGTCAGAAAAGACTGTCTGTCCTCTGAACAGACAGAGCAGATTTGGGTTTTGGTAGCAATATGAGAGAGACTTACCCACCTGAAAATATACTGATTTGTTTAATGAAAAAAAAAAAAAAAAAAAACTTGTAGAGTTATTGGAATCCAGTAGCTGCATGTTGAGTGTTTTAGATACCACTGAAGTTGCTCTGTGAACCGCTCTTCAAGCTCATTTCTGATACCTGCCATGCAAGTCAGGGCCTAACATACTTAGCAAGCAGTTACAGTGAACACAGTACAAACAGAATGTATTGATTTTAATGGCTAAAATGCAGCAATTGTTTGTAACGTTCATCACATCATGCAATCGAACTCGAGCTGCAGTTGAACTTGACTCACTTTTGCTGAGAGTGCAGAGGAAGACAGAAGTGAGAATATGTGGTAGCTTAAAAATAAACAAAAAACTTCTTCCAATAAATTACGTGTTTATTTATAGAATGTATGTGCAGCTGTTCCTCTCTGAAATGGAAGGGGCTAAAATGCGGGAGTGAATAAACTTGAAAGCATATGGCAAAGGGAGATTCAGTGAATCAACTTGTCTGAGAGTACCTTGGAACAAAAGAGCAGGAGGATGAGGGGTCTTTGTTTTATTTGCTCTTGAAAGGATTTTTTTTAATAAAAAACCCAACAGTAATGTACACTTGGCAACAAAGGCAGATGATTTTTATTCTAAACTCCTGTAAAACACCAAAGTCTTTGCAGCTTAGTCGAGTCCCTGGCAGTTCATCAAATGCTGTTGGTTTTGCATTTTCCTTGCTGAGCACTGGAAACCAGTATCTCCCGTAACTTATATGGAAGTTAAAAGGCATCAAGAAATGTGCAAAGAAACACAGGGCTTGCAGAGACGTGCGGGTCACCCAGAGCGCTCCCGGGGCTCCCTGTGTCCCATCTCGCCTCTCCAGGTCGAGTGTCCCATAACACGGGTGAAGGCAGAGCCGGGAGTATCACGGGATGCACTACGTGGGCTGCGAGTGCCCCAAGCCGCTGTTTGCCTCGTCATTCCCACTGCTGCTCTCCGGTTGTATTGCTGGGTTTTGGAACTGGCTTTCTGCTTGCTGGTGACAATTTTGACAGCTCCTGAGACTCCCTTATTTAACCATATGTCTGTGCTGCACACTTGATGCTTGCTCTAGTCCCCGAGTCCCTGGTGCCCATGACCCCCTTCCCGCAGCCAGAGCTCTTGAGCCTCTGTCTGTGTCTGTGCTTGCTGGGACAGCGAGTAGGGAGCTGGGATTCACCCAGGTCATGGCAAGAGGGAGTCTGCAGCGCAGCAAGCTCAGCAGGAAGGGAGGAGAGAGGAGAATGGGTTGGCAGCGCACTAGGGACCTGGGACCTGTGTTCACTCCCTGCAGGTTTGCACATACCCTGGCTAGGGCTGTCAAGCTCTCTCTTGGAGGCCCGTTTTAATTCGTGCCAGGGCAATGCAACTCTGAAACCCTGAAGCAGCTGGCACCTCCCGAGGAGGCTGCTCCCGGGCCAGAAACCTTGGGGCCCGTGCAGGCAGGTCCACCCTGCAGGGTAAAGGGTAGACGAGCTCTCTGAGCTAATGCTCTCAGGCTGATGACCAGATTTTCAAACCCAGAAAAACACCTTCAGTAGCATCTGTACAGAGCTCAGCTCAGTGCCGCCTTCCACTCAGGAGATTGTTCTGTGTCCAGGACATACCCCAGGTGACAATTACATACATTATTATAGAATCCTTGCCATTTCCATGGAGAAATTGGGGTCTTGAGAAGGACAGATTTCTGCATTAGGATCAACACAAATATTAAAAATTTGTAATATTTCTGGTGGGGAATTCTTGAGTGTGCTTCAGTGCTGGGTGTGTAAGCACAGTCAGTGAACAGAGGCAAACTTCAGTTATAGCTAATGGGGTTCCTCCACTTGCTGGTCTGTCATATGCTCATGAAAAATCTCTCCTCTGTAGCTATGTAAGATTCCTTAACTAGCCTGGAAAAATCATTGTGTTTTAGGACCTGTAATAAATTAGAAATTTTCTTACTAAAAGTCAGTATTCAAAACGGGGCTTTTGTTATCTGTCTAACAGTCCTTGAGCTGGGGCCAAAGTTACATGATAAAAAAGTGAATTTAATACGTATTTCCTACAATAATGTGCCTATGGGCTGGCAGCATGAGAAAGACTTTCTGGACAAGATTTATGAATAAGTGAGTAATAATTCTGAAGTAAGTATCAATTGCTCACTTTGCGATGGTGCACAGTGTAAAAGAGGGACTATAATTGTCTGTCCTTTCTGGACAAGAAAAAGAATGTCAAGTAGGTCCCCTTCAGATGGAACAACACTCACTCTTGTTTGAAGACAGATGCTCAGTTAGAGAAAAAAAAAGATTGATGTGGTTTGTAAGAGCAATTACAGCAGAGATGATGAAAGAATAGAAAAATAATTATTATAATAGAAATGAAAAATATTTTTAAAGGGGTTCTCCCTCTGAGGTATCAGGAACTTGAGGGCTGGGAATGTAGCCGTGGGTGTCCATCCAAAGCATTTAACTTTGCGCGTGTTTTTTCTTGCAATCCTAAATATCCTGACCCTCCAGAACCTGTGGCAATGTGTTAACTCACCCAGCTGGGTCTGACGGGTAACCTGGGAGCGGGTTGAAGCCGGCAGGTCTGCGCTGCTGCCGGCCGACGAGTCATTCCCAAGCTCCTCCGTGGCCCCTGAGCAGCACATGTCTCGTTCCGGATCTGTGGGAGCTCTTGGAGAGATTTGAAATACCCTGTGAAAAGCGTAAGCAGAAGTACAACCATAACTAAACTGCATACTTCAGCTTTACAAATACTGAAGTCCGCAAACATCCTTGCAACACATTTTCCTTTAGAAGTTCCCTTTGCTGAAAATCTGTTTCCTCTTAGGTGACCTCTGCTTTTAATTATGATGAAAAGTCCCATAAATTTTCACTCATCTCCGCAGCCATAAATAAGCACAAAAGCCCCTTTCTGGATGGGTTTTGGTCTGCCTGACCGCGAGGGGCTGCCGCGGAGGTTCGCGCCGCCCACGTCCCCGCTGCACAAGGGCTCTTCCTAAGGCACAAGCAAGACCAGGTAACGTCAGTTACCAGAAACCCACAAATGCCAGTGGATACCACAAGCCCTCATGGTCCCCTTGAGCGAGGGTGCATAAATGTGATTTTTGACTCGAAAGACACCGTTGTTATATGGAGACACCGCAATATTCCCCGTGCTAGGGCAGCCTCACTGTAAGTGGCCACGCACACCAAAATGTCAAGTTGTCTTAAATCCCTCTAGAATTCACCAACCTGGATGGGGTTACATGCTGCTGAAGAGGAAAGGCAAAGGCTTTGAGAAGATCCAGTCTTTATTTCTGCGCCCTTTTTGTTAAGCCTGCCCCGAGGCAGCTGTTGTATATATGCTATAGCTTCCTTGTCTACTGGTCAAGGTCCTGGCTTCTGTGTCTCAGCCTTTGCTCACACTGTTATTTGTGCTCCTTGTTCTCTTTTTTTACAAGCTGCTGCGTTGTTTTAACTTCCTTTCTCTTCCCTTTACCAAAAACAACAACAAGGTAATTAAAGCATGCTGCTGATAAGAGCCAAGGCTGCTCGCCCAGTGTTAATGGAGCCTGTGCAAAGGGGTTAAGCAGGGGCCTCTCGAGGGGCTGCTTCTGTTTTGTGCTAATTCTGTGATGCTCTCTGTGCATTAGCGGTGCTTGGGCTTTGCACCTGCAGGAGCAGGGTTAATACAGGCAATTTCCAGGCTTGAGCAGGAGCAGGGATGGGCCGGTCGTTATTTTTTGTGCTGCAAAAGGTTCATCAGAGGAAATTAATGTGGGGGGTTGTTCATGCTCTTGTGTTTTATCTTGCATCTCACTATGCCCTTTCAAAAAGCTACACCCAAAACCACTGAGTAAAGGGGAGCAGCAGAGGAAGCAACGGTGACATTATTTATCTCAATACTGCGGTCAAATTAAAAGACAATCAGGGTGTTTTGCTGGCCTGAGTAGCATGTGAACAGGAGAGGACAAGGAAAAGGGCTTCGGTGAATCAACTTTGTTGTGCATACCATTGGCATAAGAAAATATTGTCTTAAAAACGCATTACAAAATTTAAAATACTCCATTGTTCAGTTCAGTGAAATCCCCTTTTTCCCCATATACTCTGGGATTGATACTCTGGGGGCTAATCAGTCCCCGGATGGTCTTCTCTTTCCTATCAGCAACCAAATAAACTAGTTGGGTTGGTGATAAGATTAGATTTTGCATACCGTGCAATGTAAAGAAGGTCCCTGTGGGCTGCTGTGGTCTTTGTTCAGTTCCATCATGCGCATTTCTTCCTTTTCTCCTGTTTTTTTTTAATTGAGGTTTGTTTTTTTAAAGGCTAGAGAGAGATCTTGATCAATTCTTTCACTCTCCACGCAGAAGGCAGTGATGCATCTTCCATTTAGCACGACAACAGAAACGTCCTGAGAGGTTTTGGGTAACACGTTGAAACTGCACTGGCTCTGCTGCAAAAAATTGCCAACCGGGGAAACCGAGGGGATGCTGCAGGTCAAGATTTCTCTTTTTCCCACTTCATGTCCCAGACCTGCTTTAGTCTAGTAAGCTGCTAAGAAGTAAATAAACCGGTGGATGTACTTGCATCTTTAGCAGAAAAGCGGCACTCCTCCAAGCATGGGGTGAAACCAAGCTGAGAAATTGCATGAGGCAGAATTTACCAAGCAGGGAGGCCCTCCAGGTCAGCCAGTGTGGTTCAGTGATGAGGCCAGGTCTCGTGGACTGTCCTTCTGAAAACAGTTAAGATCTTACCACAGGAGTAAAAGAGTTGCTGAAACACTGGATTTCTCATCTGCGCTGCTTGTTTTGCTGGAGAGGGAGTATCCAGACAGAAATCCCAGTCAACCATGTGAAATGTATCTTGCACAGTGTCAGGGGTTTTGCTACACGCCACCTTAGCGCTTCAGCCCTGCAGTTCCTTATGGACACTTCCAGTCACCGCGTCTTGCTGGTAACTTTTTAGAAAGGGAACTAGCACCCGTGTGTCCTTCTTCCAGTTGAGGTTAGTGTAACTGAGGTTAATGTAATGAGGTTAATGAGTTAAATGTAACTTTAAAGGACTCCTACTTAAATAAGATAATAGCACCAACTTCAAGAAAGCCCAAGAATGCAGGGCAAGGGCAAAAATGTAAATTGTTCCATTGTGTGTAACTGGCATTAGATATGAATCGCACAGGGACAGGAGACCTTTGCAGTACTATTTGGCAACTTGTAAGGCCAAGTGTTCTCTGCTTTTTGCTGGGCTTTTCTTTTTAGTATATGGCTTTAGTGAAATGGTGCTATAATTCAGGTGTTCAGTTATTGCCATACTCAAAGGTTGGTCATTATCAGTTTTGTTTTAAAACTTGTTGATTGATGAGACTAATTTTTCAGAGACATTTTCAACTTCCTATTCACAATGGAAGTTCCCTGTGTTCTGCTTGGTTTTCATCTGACTGTAGTTGTTCTCTCATTTCTTTCAGCTTATCAGAGGTCAGTAAGTCAAAGGCATCGAGGCTGAGCAAAACCGCTGCTCATTGCTCTTAGCTTGGCTTTGTCTTTGTCGGAATCATCCGCTTCTATAGCACCTTCTGTTTCATTCCTTTTTAAAGTTTGATTTACTAACCTGGTCCTGGAACAGATACATGCACCAAAGCTGCTTTTTAATTAGATCTGTGGTCCATCCGGTGTGTATGTGCTAACATCTTGGCTGTACAAGGTACTTCGAATGAGAAGGAACAGCTTGCCATAGAGTCTGGTAACCCTGAGGTCAGTTTTGAGCCCAAAATTGCTTTTGATTACAACTTTAGTCTGTGTCTCAAAAAAAAAAAATTCAGCAAGCACTAGCCGTCCTCACGTGGTACTGCCGAGTTACACGCTCAAGTGACATCTCTGCTACATTTTAAGGGAATTAACTTTTATTTATAAATTCTTTCCAGCTACATTTCTGTACTGTTAGTTGTGATTATTCAGAGTTTTGCAACCAGAATGATGGAAAATTCACATATCGTTACATCACTGCGGATATGTCTGCAGTGGTTTCTGCAGGAATGTAGCCTGATTTGTACCTTTGCTGTCTGCATTCCTTTTCTGTACTGTATTGTGGGTAAGACTTTATTCTTTGTATGCCTGAATATTTGCAGCGTAGATCTCTAGTATGCTGAGGAATGTTCTGGTCTGATTTATTGGCCACATGTGTTCTCCAGAAAGTCTCACGACATTGGCAGTCTTCAAGAAACATGTCAGGACTGTGTAGATGCGGGGTGTTTGCAAACTTCATTTTAAGTTTTTTAGAATCATGCTTTGCTGACTGTAAGCAAAAAAAAAAAAAAAGAAAGCTTGGGGATTGATTCAGAAATTCTTGGTGTGGCACTTCAAGTTTTCTGAACAAGGTCATAGTAGATGCTGGGATGGTTGCTTCTACCCTTGAAATCAGCTCATCAAAACAGGAAGCTTTTGGGCAATTCTGTAACAACTGGAGGACTGTAAGATGAAGGATAGTATGGAACAAGTGTTGTGCTGTTTTAAGTCATATGGCGTCATACACAGACCTGACAGTAATTAGCAGGGGAAAGAAATAGTTGCTTTCAGGAGGGTATGGCATAACTCTGTTTTAATCACCTGATGAACCACTGCCATCTACCGCGGTGGTTAACTCTGCCGGTTATGCCTCGTATGACCTGCAGTCTGCTAGTGTAAGTGCTAAAGGAGCTGCTGTGTGTCAGAACTCCCTAAGCAACGTCCTAGTAAGCCACCAGTGCCGTGTCCCCTCGTGTCTGTGCCCTAGGTAGGGACAGCAGCTTAAGTCATTGGGGAAACCTCTTGACTTTACCTGGTAAGGACTCGTCCTTTGGTTTCTGGGTGGCAACATCTGCAGCTGAAAAGCTAGATTTAATGGGACACTCATACTGTAATGCATCAAAGATTCAAAACTTGTTCTCAGAATCCGCTGCTGTTTGAAAGCACTTCTGTGTTAGCCTTCTTCGGAGCAAAATACAGTCAAGTGTTGACAGCAGCATGATTGTCGGCTCACGGTCAAAATTAGATCAAACCTCTTCTTCCAGTCCGCAGAACACATTTTCCCCACAGTATTGAGACCGCTCTTCCAAAGCTGCTTAATGGCATCTAGGCCAAGTGGCAGCCTGGTTTTACAGAAAAGAGCTCGGAGCAAGAAGATTAGAGCATTGCAGCGAAGCTCTGCGAGGCCACTGAGCGCCACACCGCTGCAGGCATCGAGCTCGCAGGGGTGGTGGGTGGTCACACATTTGTTCCAGTCATCCTGCCCTCCCACCAAGGACCCTAATTTGGTTCATTTGTAGAGGGCTGGGGAACGGGGAAGGAGGGGGTAATAAATGATCCCTTGAAGACAGCAGTCGGTAATACGTGCCACGTGAGGACCTAGACAGCCCGTGTAACAGCTTCCTGCCGAAGATTCATCCGTGCAGCCTGTGAGAGCACTCGAGCAGGAAGCGGCAGCCTCGCCGACCGGTTTCGCTATCAGTGAGATATCTGTGGTCATTCCCCCTGCAGCTTGCGGCCAGCTTCTGGTTAGCAGAGAAAGACACTTTGAGCTGAGCTGGCATCAGTTCCCACCTACTTAATCAGTTAGGTTGTGAGTCATGTGGTTAGCTCAAGTCCCCTGGTTGTCTTGTGGATTGCCAGTGACAGGAAGGGGGAGATGCACTGAGTGGTTCAGACAGGAATAGCTTGGTTATCTGATGGTCACCCCAGAGACTGATAAAATTATGAGAGCTCTTTTCTGAGAAGACATCAAAACAGCAGAAACTGCTGTCTGTAACCACCTAAAGAGTTTAAAACGTCAGGGGAAATTTTGCTTATCTTAAAAGCCTCAAAACTGTTAGCCTGTCTCCATCAATGCAGACCACAGCGCTGTCTCAGACTCGGTGCACAGAATCAAGTTAACTGTGGGCATGCATAGCGGTAAAGCCTTATCAAAGATGTTATAGCTCAAATCTTGAAAAATTACTTTAGAGCCTCAAGCTGGGAGGTGATCAACTTGAAATGTTATCAGAGGAGCCTCTCTTTTCACAGGGAGCGTGCTCTGTTTTCAGAAACCTCTGCCTCATCGAGGCTCTCCGAATGAAGGGTCAGGAGTTTGGGCATGCAAGTGCACGGTCCTACACCTGGGGAGAAACAACCCTAGACATCAGTACAGGCTGGGGACCGATCTACTGGAGAGCA
>JAWLRI010000869.1:2012487-2064281 GCA_034781795.1 Crypturellus tataupa | reverse complement strand
TTCCCTGGAGATCTTCAAGACCCGTTTGGATGCTGCCCTGTGCCATGTGCTCTAGGTGGCCCTGCGTGTGCAGGGGGATTGGACTAGATGAGCTCTAGAGGTCCCTTCCAACCTTAGGCATTCTATGATTCTATGATTCTATGCAAAAACCAAAGTAGTGGTAGCTGTGGCATGGACTTGCAAAGGTTAAGTTAGAGATCACGGTCATATTCTCAGGACCACTTAAGGGCACTTGATTTGGTTTCCTCGTGTATTGGCTGAGCAAACCCCTGGATCAGAATGGAAAAGCTTGAAAGAGTGACTTTGGGCAGGTGAGCTCTTCACTGAGAACCTCCAAGAGAAACCACCACGTTGCTCTGAGTCTCAGTGCCCGAGTTTCTCTATCTTTAAAAAGGAGTTTTGGTGTTTGTCTCCTTTTAATGTGTGCTGAGGCACACTCATGGCAAGTGTTCTACTTGGTATTCTCTAGGACATGTGGTCATGCTGAACAAGAGCTCTCCCTAATTTTTGCCTCCTTTGGTGGGGAAGTCGTTTGACCCAGAGGAGGCAGCGCTGTGCTGCCTGTCCCCATGTCCTTGTGTGACAGCCCCTCTCCTGAACCGACCCCCTCCATTTCGCCATCCTGGGGCCATGCAGGGCCTGGCATTGACCGACAGCTCTCGGGAGATGCTCCTGGAAACCAGGACACGCTTCATCCTTGGTCAGTGCCTTTCCCAACCTCGCCTTGGCTTCATGTGGTCAGATCTGAGATATGTGACTGTAGCGATTGCAAAAACGAAACACCATTTGTCCATTGGTTTTCTTCAGCTTTTTTAAATGAAATGCGGGTGAGTGTAAGGACATGTGCCTAGATGGCACGTTGGATGCTTTTGTCTGCTGCTGTTGCGTGGCTCAGACTCCTTCAGTGACAACCATAACAATTGGTGCATTTTTGTCTCAAAGCTATTTCCTTTCCTGGTGCAGATTATGTCTGGTATGCATAACGTGTTAATTTAACAAAGCAGTTCTTTTGATACAGCTTTAATTTTTTAACAACAGCTTGGAGGCAATGATGTACAGATTATATAGTGTCAGTTTCCCAATTAAAGTTTTACAGGAAAACAATCTTTTTTTTTTTTTTTTTTTTTTTTTTTTTTGCTTTAAGCCTGTGTTGAATACTTCCTTCAGGCGCTTGTGCAAATGAAAACTCTGCTACTGCAAAGCATCCATTTGAAACCTTGAAATATTTATTGCGGCTGCACTGAATACTGAAGCAAAAATCTTCCTGTAGGCTTGTAGATGTCTGTCATATGAATATATCTTGTAATTAAATGTTTGGAAGCTGTGTGTGTGGTTGATTTCTTGTGTTTTGGCTTTCTGCAGGTTTTTTTGTTGAGCTGTTTTTCTTGAGAAAGTATTTAGCACATTCCTGCTTGAGGTTCCTGCGAGCTCTTATCCAAGGCTCGGAGGAACTGGATCTGTGTGGACGATGCATGGAGGATCCGAGGGCTAATTGGGGTTAAACTGGAGCCTGCGGTAGCAGGGCTTCTGACCCAGGTTTTGAAGCAGCAGAGTAGTAGGAATAATCTTAAAATTGCATCTAAATCTCCCTGTTTTGAGGTTTCCAAAAGAGAAGGAAGGTGCAGCTGTTTTTGCTGGCTGGCGAGCGTCAGCTCTGGAACGGCAGTGACCCAGCAGCCACACGGGGCCGGCGGCTTCCCAACGTGCTGAAGCTCTCAAATATTCCCTCCTGCTGAAGTGCCAAGGAAGCCACCTGGCCCGCTTTGCAACCAAATGCTGCACACTCATGTGTTTATCACTTCTTTGCGTCTTTTTTTTTTTTTCTCTCCAGCAACACTCTTTGCGTTACTCCCACTGTTGGATAATTATGACTTTTTCATCTTTTTTTTTTTCAAGCTTGGCTGTGTTATTTTGGGGTAGATATTTAAGACTTCCTTTTTTTATACATATGGTGTTCTTATTTGCGTATTTGTATTTCAGAACAAACAAACAGCGACATTTCTCACAGTAAATGTCTATTCAAATATTTTTCTTGAGAAATAGGACCTTTTCAGGCATGCCAGAATCAGCTTCATTATATCCCAACAGATTGTTTTTAGAGCATGGAGGAATTAAAGTGCTGTGTTCACAAAGACCTTATTTGATGCCATGTGAGATGAAAATGTGTGAACTGGTTAATATTTCAAGAAAAGCTGGGAGATTGAGGCAGGTCCCTGGGAGAGTGGCCTGTGTTGGTCCGGTGAGAAGCTGGGTAGCTGCTCTACAAGCTTAGCAGACCACATTTCTTTCTAAATTCTTTCAGCTCATTCTGGAACTTGGTAGGTCTTAAGTACATTGGGTGAGGGGAGAAACAGCAACTGTGGGGATTCAGAACTGTTTCTGTGGGCAGTTCCTCAGATTGGTAGTGTTTGTGGGGATAGCAGTGGTCGTATAATAGTTGCCTTGCAGAACTGAATGCTGAGATCTGAGCAGTCTGGTGAATGCAGCAGCAGTCAGGTCCTTCAGAGCCTGCAGTAGCTCCCGCCCTTCGGAATGAGGATCGTAGCAGTGGAAGCTGCTTCAGCAGCCCCGATTAAGAGCATGTTCAAACACGCCCAAGCGACACAAAGAGCAATGCACATGAGCTTTACGTTAATCTGGTGTCTGGGAAGAAGGGGTTTGGCACGTTTATAACCAGTGTACACGCACTGCCCATCCTGCTGGCCCCAAGTGCTGTGACACATTGTGCCTCTGCCCCTGCTTCTTCCAAGTTCCTATTTGGGCGATTGGATCAGCAATCGCAAAGGGCCTGTTGGGAAGATCAAAGCCATGGGCAGGTTCTGGGAAGAGAAGTTGAAATCAGAAGGGCAATTTCGCATTAATTTTCTGTGCTGCTGCCCTGGACAACCCAGGAGGACCGCAGCCGATGATCGGGCGGCAGCATCGAGTAAGGTCCGAGCGGGCAGAGCCAGCACGGTTCTGCTGCAACAGCCCTCGCCAGCTGTTCTGTCACAGTGTGGGCTGTGAGGTGAGCGGTGATGCTGCAGCTGAGAGCACCGCCGACACCCTCAGTTTGACCTGGAGACTCGGAGGACCAAAGGGCTTTGGGGTTGTGTGGTCTCGTTTACTAGAGGAGCGAGGTGTGAAAGAGCAAGTCCTGGTAAGACTAGTTTCTGCTTTGTTTTATGGACATTTTGCATTTGATCTACTCCCATCCTAATCTCTGACACATCTTTTCCTTGTCAAACATGTTTTTGTGTATTCTGTTCAGGCAGCTCCTCACCTCATTGGCCTTGGACAATGAGTGCAGTGAGAACAGAGGGGTTTCTTCATCTCTGTCTCTGGCAGCACCAGAGGGTTGCAGGAATCCCGGGAAAGCTCAGTCCGTGGAGGGAAGGGCCCTCCACAGGCTAAGCAGGACCGTGATGTGACTGATGCCCGCAGCTTTTCACTGAACGGTGTTTTTGGCATCATATCTTCCCAAGTTGTTTTTTGTCAGAATTTGCTTTAAAATAAATGAATCATCAGTGGCTGAGAGCCCTATGCATGTAATTGAAAATAAACTAATGATTGCCTAGTGGAGACCTCATGATGGCCTTGCATGTGTAAGGCAGCCTGCTGGCTGCCTCTGAGGATAGCTGAGGTAGGAGCGGCCGTGATTTTGTGTTGGTGTCAGTGGCTGTTGGATTTTGTTCAAGTGGTATTTCTGTGACACCCCAGTGCTGTGAGGGTTGTAAATGATCCTGTTACTGGTGTAGACTTTATCATTTGGTTGGAAAAATTGTTTTTGAATGAATCTCAGCCTGCAAGTCCTGTGCTCATGAGTCGCTGAAGTGGCCAATAGCAGTATGAACTGCGGATTATTTTGCAATATGTACTTTTCTGGTTGCTTGCACAAACGCAATACAGAAGTTGCTTTTGCATTAATCTTTAAAGCTGGTCTTGAAGGCCTGTAATTTTGGCATCCTGAACGTTAACCAACAAAGGAGGCTGGTTTTGTGTTCAAAGCACTGGGCGAGGAGACAGGAGGTCTGCACTGTGCTCCCGCTGGGCGCTAATCTCGCCGGGCGATCTCGGGCCGCCGTCACTGCCTCCCTTAGCCCGCGCGTGGGGCGCGGAGACCTGCGGGCTCCAGCGACAGCCCGGGCTGCGTTAAGGGTTTAACAGTCTGTGTGATCTGCCCGCGGAAAGCCGTAGGAGAGAGCAGGAATCTGCGGGTTTAAGCCACCACAACAGTCGTGATGGGAATTGCCTGAGCTGTTGTCCTGGGCTGGCATCTCCGGTGAGTGTTTTTATCCTTGGCATTATTTTTCCTCATTGTGTTCAAATGCTCTGCACATAGGGGGTTGGTGCACACAGGGTTTGCATACTGGGGTGCTGTGCACCCTCGTGCTCTGCATATTGGGGTTGGCGGAATCTCAAGATCAGTAAAAGCACTGCCGGTGCTTTGTGCTTAAACCCTGCCCTTTATTCTCAGTATCCCAGTAAATAAGATTCTGCCTGGAAGTTCCTGCAGAAGCCGGGCACGCCGTGCTAGGGACGGCGTCTCGTTAACGCTGCATTGCCCCGGTTTCTGTGCCCTTTCGGGTCCGAGTCAGACCGCCTGATGTTGTTCCAGAGCAGGCTTTTTGATGCCCTACAATGGGACCGGCCGTGTCGTGCGCCCCGCCGGCAGCAGGGCTGCGCCTCGTCCCTTCGCGCCCTGCGCAGCGCAGCCCCCACGCAGCCCCCCGCGCGCTCGCAGGTGTTCCCGCCGCGCCGCCCTCCGCAGCCACCACAAATTAGTAACAGAAGCTAATGGCCCAGCGGGCGGCCATCAAAGGGCTGACAATTCCAGCCTTTCCAAAGGGCCCTTTATGTCAAAACCCCCCGCGAGACCTGTCCGGCTGAAAAGGCTATTTGTGCGTCCCCGTGTGCGGGCGGCCGCGGGCCTCACGCTGCGCCCCTCGCTGTTGCTGCTAGCAACAGATAAAAATCAGTGGTGAGCGCAGCGGGGCCCGCGGCACATCAATCATGTGGCCCAGATAAAGGCCTCGGGCCTTTGGCCCCATCCTCCGGTTGTTTCTAAATAATTTCCAGTGGCTGAGCATGCTATGGTGTAGGCTGGGTAATTCAGTCCAGAAAACTTCATTTCAGTAAAAATGCTTTGATTTCTTTTTTCCAACCCCACCCCCGCTTCCTAAAGACTGTTTTTGTTCAAATAGATGTTTGTTTCGAAAGGGGGAATTTAACTGATGAAAGAGATGCTGTGAAAGTTCAGAGTGAGAATAATAAATAAAACTGCATGGTTAAATGTAAAGCACCACTAAACGGGCAGCAAAAGGAATTAGCGTTTGCTAGGGGGTAACAAAGCAACTCGAGACTTTATAGGGAGCCTGTTTTTCCTTCAGCATCTTTCAGTCTCCAGAATTTATATATATTTAAATAGAGATTAATCTTTATATGCGGATAACATCATTTCCACCACACCTTTATTAGAGATTTATAGCTGAGTATCAAATTACACTTTTAATGCTGTCTAGCTGATTTTTGGTAGCAGCAAATCATATTTGTAACTCTGAATAACTAAACAAATTTGACAGGTGGAAATCTTCTCCTTGACACAGCTAATTCTTCATCCTCTTGTAATGTTCTGCAGTAGAGCCATAAGAAACAGTGATGCTTAGCACTTGACAGGCGCCGGTTTTCTTCTTGCCACTTAGCAATCCTTCAGCAGAGACCATTACACACACAAACCAGGGAACATCAGAACTCGGGAAGAGGGAAATGCTGTTTTGTTGCCTTGCCGACCTGTGCTGTGCATATAGGCTAGGTGGTGGAGTAACACTAAAGGTGAAAGGAAGTGTTAAGACACGATTAAAACCTCTGCGGAAGTGCTAGAAGTGAATTCTCAACCACTCTGCCTTTTGCACAATTTTCTTGCTTACTAATTGCGTGGGCCCTTTGTATTTATTGTAGATACTAATTACCGCGAGGTCCCACTGGGACCTGGACACCTAATTCTCTTTTAACCTCAAGGTTTACGAGCCCTGCATTCCAAGGGCCCTTGGCCAGGCTGGTGTGCTCGGAGGAGCCCTTCCACGTAAGGGCTTGCTCCAGAATATGGGCACTGCTGCCACCCCCGCAATGAGGAATTTTGCAGAATTTTATAGTGGGAGCAATATAGCTTGGTTTGATAAGACAGACAACTTCAGTGGCTGCATTGGTGGGGAAGTAGCCTGAACAGGTAGTTCTTGTCTGCATGTACTGCAGACATAACAGAAAAACTTCACCTTAAGCCTGTGTAAAGGTTTTAACATAATTTTCATCTTTGTTCATGACTGCAGTTGGAGACTTCTGCTACAGTAAGGCTGTATCACCAAAATCCATGTCAAGGTGTGTGACTATGTCATGTGTTGCCACATCCAATACTATGATCTGTATTGCTAGCATTTCCAAGGATTTAATTCTTGACTGAATACCAATTTTCACATGTTTGGAGAAACTTCTTGCTGCTTTAGTCTCTTGAAATAAGTTAAATAAATAAATAAATAGATTTGCCATTTTTAATCCTAAAGGAAACCATGTAAAAATGTAATAGTTTTCAGCAATTTAAAAGGAGTCTCTACATACGTGGTGGCTACACAGTTTACCATTAAAATGTGTTATTGCTACCAGCAGGCTGGAGGACAGCCAGATTTTAGCTATCCTAATAAGCAAGATGTTACGGGTTAAATTACCTGAAATTACAAGCAAGCATGGGTGAAGAATGTTACAGTAGCAGCAAACCACTTTGGTTTATCTGTACAAAAATACCATTTGTCTGAATTTAGGGCTTTGAGCCAAGAGCTAGTAAGGAGGAGCTAGGATTTGGACACTAGAAAGGTCTTGGGTTAAGTTAAAAGATTAAAAGCTTTTAAGAAAAGTAACAGTTTGTGAAATGAGATGAAGTTTTGTGCAGTTTAGATACTTGTGAAAAGGTAGAATACATATTGTGTACATGTAAAATTTTAACAAAGGAGATGGTATATGTTTCAGCAGAAGGGAATGTACAGAGGTCCTGTGCTAACCTGGAATGTGCATAAATACAGCAAGACTAGACAGAATTTAAAAAAATATTCAGAACTTTACAAAACTTCCTAATGTTGGTTCTAATAAAGCTAAAAGGGAATAAGCAAAAGAGGTAAATTCTGACCTGATTGGTGCTAAGGGGAGCTTAACCTTTCACTGCAGTAGGGCGAGATTGAATGGAGAGCGCCCTAACAAAGCACTGAGCTTCTGAAATATAATTTATTACTTTATGGAACTTTGTGTTTTATACTTCATTGGGTGCATATGGTACATATGATGAATTTTAGAAGTTTTCTGTAACGTGGCAGAATATACCAGTGCTATATGTCCTTCAGTATCCTCTGAAAACAAAACAAATTCTGAGATTGATCCTAATAGGTTATGAAATAGGTAGCAGTAAAAATCTTTCATCCAGCAAGGTCACTATAAATGCTGGCATCACATCTTGATTATGTCCCTCTGCTCAGTTTCCCCTTCTGCTTTAGGTTTTTTGAATCTACTATATAATGCTGCCTAAGAAATAATGCAGAGAATGACAGAGAAGGGTAGGCTTAAATAACCCTGAGGGTGCTTATCTTCCTTGGCATTAACTTCATATCCACATTCATTATGTGAATGGGCTAGGAAAACTGTTTCTGTGACAAATTGGAGTGCAGGGTAGGTTGAACAGGCTCAGTTCAATTTTAGGTAATGGTATACAATCATCTATATGACTACATTCAGTGCCTGGTGCAGTCCCTCATTTAGAGAAGTTTGAATGCATAAAACCCTATGAGAAACACTGTGATAACTCAGTTTCTTTTTCTTAGGAGGAGTCGTAGTGCGTAAGATTAGCTCCTGCGCTCCCTCACCTCCCTTTCTTTAATAACCCTGCCAGAGCCTCCTTCAGTACCAAGTACTGAATGGCGAGGTTTGAGCTTTGTGCGTAAATGCAGTTTCCAGGAGGATGGGAAGCAGGAGGCAGATGCTCAGGCAAGAGATGGACGGGCACTTTTTGACATATAGCCATTATTATTCAGTGGGAGGCAGGATTGGTTACTCTTGCTTTGCACTGCTACGTGCATATATCAGAGTAAAGACAGTTTCAATTTGAATGGAAAGATGAGTGGAGTCAGTGCTTTGCTGCAAGCTGTGCGCTACTTGAGCAGAGCAGCCTCCAGAATCCTAAGTACTATGTGTTGTCTCATCCTTGTTTTAAAGTGTGGCTGGTGTTTTGCTGAAAAGTTGTGGCAAATACGATGCTGCTTGTTGCTAGCTGCTCCTTCTGCTAATTGTTTGTACCATATTTGCAGGCAGATGCACTGACCTACAGTTTCCCACGTACTTGTGCAAATCTCTAACACAAACTGATTAACTTTTCTGCATCTTTGTTTCTGTGGCAAAACCTTCTAAGCAGTTATGCAAAAAAAATAGGGAAAGAAAACACTGGGCCATGAGAAGCAGGCAACCCAGGTTGCATATGATTTGTGTGTTAAGAAACAGCTCAGCCAATCCTGGATGTATTCTTTCAGTGAGAAGGCACCACACTTGCTTTTTAATGGGAGATGAGCACAATAAACAGTAAGGAATGATCAAGAATCAAGTTGTTATTTAGGCCTGAAGTCATTTTATAGAAGTAAGACTCCTAACTCCTAATAAGGGCATTGTTTCATTTTATTTGCCCTCAGAAACTGATATCAATAATTTTAATGTGAACATTAGGTCTTGTTAGGGCCATATCTTGTAGATATGACTCTTGGAAATAGATCTGCAGAAGTTGAACAAATCTCTCAAGCAAGTAAGTGGAATAAATGGTCATCAGATGAGAGGAGGACATCATGGGTTGTGTAGAGAGCGATACTCCAAGTGCTCTTTGATGTCAATAGACACTCTTTACCTGGCTGAGTTTTGGATTATTTCTGAAGTCTGCTACTGTAAACAGTTATAAGGAGTTGAAAAAATGGCATTTCCTCTTTAAGTGAATATATATGGTAAATGCTCTGTGATACTGGGAAAAAAAATCTCCTTATACTTCAGTAAAACTTCATTCTTTGCAATGGAGAAAACTGTGTTTTTGTAGAACTTGAAAGATATATCAGTTATTTTTGGTCATCTATGCAAAGTAGACTGACTTTTGAGCAGCATTGTAAATCAGGAACTGCAACTCCCATGCGTTGGCATAGTCTGTCATGGTCAGACCATTTCCAGGTGTTACCCATCTCATCCTAGTTCTGTTCTTCAGGAGGAACTTTGAGGAGATAGAAGAGGTGTCCAGATAGTTGATCATAAACAGGTGATGATTCTTAAGGGCTACCATTCCAATTATTAACAGACTTCTTTTTGCCTTTTTATGTTAAAATTATTTTCTGAAGCAGCCTCCCAGAATCCCCTTGCAGAGCAGCAATGTTACTGGTAGACGCCAGGCTAGTCATGGCAGTGTAACAGTTCCTCTTACTTTGGTACTGGCTTGGTAACTTACCTTGCTCATAAACAGTGAAAATTCTGCTGTGTCCCATTCGGGACAATCCAGATCTTAACCTTAGCAGAACCAGTCTTAACTTACAGCGTGCCAGGAGTGAGAGGAGTTCAGGCTCTCCATTCCTCCAACAGCAACGGACTTTGGAGTCCTCTTGTTGCCTCTTCTGCATTGCTGAAAAGGAGTCTAGAGCTGGTCCATCGCTGGGATACCTCTGAAAGCTACTTCTAGGTATCAGCAAAAAAAAAAAAAAAAAGAAACTGCAACCTGTTTCTTAGCCTGGGTGTGATAGATACAGTGTAATCGCTACTGGAGTAATTTTAATTAGAGCGACTGCCACTAGACGGGGGGAGGTTTGCTCATATTTATTTTTTTTAATTAGATACAGATCTGTTGGCAAGATTTTCTTCCATTTGTCAGATTGATGCCTGACTTGACCTAAATGGTTCATAACTGTCATAACTTTCCAGTGTTACTACCTCGGTTTAATGAGGCCTGCTGGTTATTGTATGCCGTGCATTACCTTATTGATCGACATCCTACTCACTCTTCCTAATTATACAAGAGCACGAAACGATACTGTTGTACCTGGCGTCTTTCCAGAATGGGTGTTCAAACTTTGCAGCCTCTCTTGCAGTTTCTTTGAACACGGTGTTGATCCTACCACTTTGTGTGCTTAAGTTATTGCTAAATTGCAGTGTTTTGAAGCCACAGTAATGTTGCTCAAAGAACTCTTCTCATAAAACAGCTCATTAATATGTGTGCTGTTCAGGGCTTGCCAAAAGTTTTGTGGTCTGTCTTGCCTCCTCCACTCTTCGCTCCTCTCCACCATCAAAATGTCTGCAAGAAAGTGTGGGCAAAATTGATTCCCCTGTGGCTGTTTCAAACTACACAGTTTGGGCTCATCCTTTGATCCCTCCTCATGACTTTATTTCATTATCCCTTAAGTATAAGGAGGAAAGTTAATGACATCATAAAAACTAGAACTCTATAAAAGATGTTTCTGCTGATTTACTGCCAATGTACTAGCAGCATGTCATATAACTGCCCATTAAAGATGGTGAGTTGCTCTCCTGCCTGCAGCTTTCCTTATCGCCAGCTCTTTTATTTATGAGGAGATTACAGGGGCTGGGTGTGTTCTGTAAAACATAAAACTTTATTTTTATCATGCATATAATTAACCCTTTACCTATGGATTTCAGATGCACCTATCCTCATTTTTATTAAAAAAAAAAAAAAAAGATTAAATATTCCTGTTTGTCCTCAAAGCGCTTGTATTTGTCTTCAAAGGGCTGTATTTTTGAGAGGATACCTGGTTAAGTCACTTGAAGCATTACCTAATGCATCGTGATCAGCCAAGAGTCTGAGAGAGATAATAGAAGCTTCCTTACTTAGATAAACAAAATCAAATTTTTCCTATGCAAGGAAGTTGAGTTTGCCTTATAAAAGCTCTGATCATCTTGCATGTCCTCTTCCTAAGCTTCCAGCTCTGAAGTCCTTTCTCCATCACCTTAAAATACCTCGTAACTTCGTAAGTCATTATTTGAGCCCCTATTTCCCATCCATGACCACTGTCACTGTGAGAAGTGCTTGTAATTTTGGTTGCCTCTACTTTTAGAACGTGTTTTGTTTTTCAGAGCTCTTCATATTCTGCAGGCAAGGCTTCTCTGGAAGGATCTAGAGCTGTAGGTGGGGGTGGAGGAAAAGTTAGCAAAATAATTGCTTCTGAAAGCCATGGCCGGTGAAATAGATTGTTTAAATTAGTTATATTCCTTGTGCAACTAGACATCTTCTATTAATAAAATCGTAATGGTTTGTTTGCTAGATACTGGCACTGGCTCTTAGTCTTGGGAATGCACCATGATCGGTGTTATACATTATTAAACACTGTTTGTCTTTTTTCTGGCTTTTACTCAATTAAGTTGTTCTGATTGCTTTGTGTTGGTCGTGAATTCCTGACAAAGAAATAGATCTCCCTCAAATGGAAAGCAGGAACAAAGCTTTCCATGTTTGCCATGGTTGGATGTATTACCCAGACGTTATTTGAGTACTTGGGTAGTTCTTGAGGATGTCTACGAACATTCACTAGCAGTTGTACTAGGGTTTTTCCCTAGGTGTAGTGTTAGTTTAGTATTTCTTTATGCAGTGCTGGTAGGATGTCCTAGGGACACAGTGGCAAGAGGCACACAGTGCTGGCTGTGTGTTTGTCACTTGTCTCAACCATGAAAATCTCTCTGATCTTTTCACTGGTTTTGAGCTGGTTTTCACCCCCTCATTCCAGGAAAGAGCCAGTATGTATGAATGCAAAAGCTTGTTTTTACTTGTGTGTGTGTTGGAATAGGAGAAGTTCCAAAAGAGGAAGTCATTAAAAAAATAAAGGAAGGAAGCAGTGAATTAAGCTCCCAGTGTTTTGTTGTATGGCTGTGATTTACAAAGAGATATTTATTTATTTCTTGCAGAAGGAATTCCATCTCTGCATAGAGTAATATGAATAACAGTACTTTGAAATAGAGTATAGATCTGTTCACGCTGGACCCTTGATGCCTGTGGTCTGCTCGCTTCCACTTCACTTAAAAAACAGTAGATCTTTAAGCTCATAATAGGACAGATGCAATAGACAATGGTTTTACTCTTGGTATATCTCCAATTTATGAGGCATAAAGAATACTAAATACCCTACCACGCACAGGAACCAGGTATTGAGCATGAAATACATTCTTAATTACAAAACTATTTTAATTGATCTGATGGGCTTAAATGATGTGGTGCAACCCTGCTGCCTTCAAGGCAAACCTTGGCACTTGGGTAACTTTGCAGCAGGCAGATGTTCAAATTGAATGGAGACTTCCCAGGTCCCTGGATGTCCAAGGCTGAGACTTAGAACTGTGGAGCAGGAAGGGAAGCCTGCTGCAAGAGCCGGCTTGTACACTGTGCCTTGAAGGACACCGGTATCTCCGTTCCCTAGTTTAATGAGGAAAAGCCTTCTGCATTATAAAGGTTACACATTCAAGGTGTGGTTGGAGCAGCTATTCCAGGAGCTCTCCTCCCCATTGTCCAGAGGTCCAAGGGTCCTCTTCCCACTGCAAACTTAACTAATTAATGAGTAATCAGTTCTCAGCTCTAGGGTATCAATTTGAAGGAAAAATCAATTTTCAAACCTAAATGTCTTACACTAAGACTATTTATATTCTGGAACTACTGTGCATATGTCATAGTCCTATTTGGAGAAGTGTCCACCTCCACTCAAGGGCAGGCAGCCTGAGGAATAAATTAAATCTTATCCACTAGAGAATGAGTATTACAGTATATACAGGCACTGAATATCAGCGTGCTAGTAAGAGGCGTGCTTGCGATTCCTGCACCTGAATCAAAATTGGCCAAGTATTTAAAATTCACATATCATTGCTGCCAGACATTTACCTAGCGTGAACATTAATAGGATGAGAGGAGAAAAAAAAATAGAGGTTAAACAATAATAAGAAGTTCTCTGTTTATAATGTGAGAAATCATCAATTAATTCCATACCTGGAATAAAACGTGCCCTAAGGCCTACCATCTGCCCACATTTAAACTTGAAGATAATAGATTTGGAAGAGAAGTTTGTAATTATTTGCTAGGTGGTTCTGATTAATTTACAAGGAAAATTGCTAATACCGATAGCGTATTACCCTGGGGCAAGTGGAAATCAGAGTATCGCAGAAAGGGATAACATGCAGACGATGGCGTGTGCATTATCTGCTAGGTTGATGGGACAGTCTGATTATTTTTCTTAAGCCACTAATGGATGCGCAGAAGATTAGAGTGTGCTTTGGACAACATGACTATAATTCTCACCTAACAGGCTGTAGAACAAAACAACGTAAATATACCCCACTGGCATTCTTGCAAATTAAAAACGCGAAAGGCTGCTAAAGGCTGGATTATAAAATTATAATAGATTTACACCAGCATGACTGAGATCAGGATCCTGCATTGTAGCACTGAAGTGCTTTCATGGAGTATTCTATACTGGAAACCTTGACAATTTTCACATAGGGAATATATGTCTGCTCTGGCAAGTGCTCACGTGCATTAAAAAGAGAAAACAGAGAAAATATTGTATGAGTTTTGCTTTAAATTTGAGTTGAAATAGACTGTGATGGACTACAAGGCAGGTATGGAAGAGGATAATTTATCTGTAACTCTAAAATACTTAGTAGTGGCTGTTTGCTTGCTTTGGAGAACTTGATCATGGACCTTCTCAAGGCTGTGCCCCGTTGCAGTTGTGGCTGCTCAGCTGCATGATTAAAGACTGACCTTTAAAAAGAGTTTAAATTCTGTTGCCAAGATACAGCTGGTAGAGCAAAAAGAACTGGTGATTTACGTGGCTGTATAACAACGGAGGAAAATGGCAGGATTAGGTGGGAAATCCATGTCTCCTCGCCTTCTGGCCAGAATCATTCCCACTGGGATTCCCACTTTTTTAAGTATTGGCCTTGGTATTTCTCTCATCTGATCTTTGATCTGGCTCACATTTAAATACCATAGAATATGATAGCCAGAAAAGTTTTAATGGAAAAAAACCTGTTGCTTGTACAGATAGGTCAAGGTTTGAGGCTTTCTACTGGTAGCAATAAATAGATTTGAGACTCATCTTCCCAGTGTCCCTCTTTGTAAGACCGTCTGATTTGATGCAGCCAGCAAGATGCCCATTTCCAAGGGTGGTTGGACATGGGTCACTGAAATGAACACTCAAGAAGATGCGAGAAGATTCCACCTTCTCCACCTTCTCCCAGTGATGGGATCTTTGCCCATGGCAGGAGGAATCATGGCTGCTGAACAGAGTGTGTATTGGATCTTGAAATTCTCACGCTGAAAACATTTTTGTTTTCATATATACAATATATATATAGAATGGCCTCATATGCTGATGTGCTGCACTTTGCATTTAGTAAATACTCACCCTTGTGCAGCAGCTCTTAGCATATTCAGTGGAAGTTACGTTACCATGAGCAGTATTTTTGCTGTATTTAGATATTCAAGGCTTTGACGTTTGTTCTCCTGCTGGGTTTTTACTCCATATCACCAAGATCACGTGGCCTTCTAGTAAAATAAAAAATGTGTGGCGTATTTATTTAACCTACCAATTAATATGTCCTTCAGCTGTGGAGTATCCTGCTCGGTTTTTACTGTTTATTGTACATGATAATTTAAATTCTCATGATTTCCCGGAGGAATCAGGGATTAGTGTCTCAGTGCAAGCCCGAGCCCTCGCACGTCGCAGCGGGACGCGTCCCGCACCTGGGGCCGAGCGCAGAGGCCGCTGCTGCCGCATGCGGAGCCCTTGCGGGTCCCTGCGTGGCTGACAACTCATGAGGAGGCCACAGTCGCAACAGAGGGAACAGCAGATTGGCAGAGGTTCTCGTTTCCCCATTTTTTGTTTCCTCATCTTCTGTTTTCACTTTTACCATTGAACCTTCCTGAACCTCGTCCCTTCTGCCGCGGTCTCTCCTAGCTACCGCGCAGCTTGAAGCGTTCTCCATGTCCTGCAGCCCCGGATCGTGGCCGTGCTCCCGTGCCAGCTGCGTCGGGCACCTCGGGCTCCCCCTATGCCGCTGGCCCGCCAGGAAGGCCCCAGCGCCCTTGATGTCCCTCAGTGCAGGAACATCCCTTGGTGGAGCCGGGACAGCGGCGCTGGTGGCAGAGCCAGCAGGGATCTGAGCAGGGCTTTATCCTGGAGCTGCGTGTTCGGTTGAAAGGGCCCTCGGAAGAGGCTCGGGGAGCGCGGCGGGCGCAGGGTGCTGTCCTGCGGCCGGAGCACAGGCAGCTGGTGCCAGGGCGAGGGGAGGATGAGCCGCATCCTCCTGGCAGGAGGCTCTGCACAGGAGTGCGTCTCGCGCTCTGGATAAACTTTGGCAGTGGTTTCGGGAACGATTTCCCTTGATTTAATTGTTTAGACAACTGCCTGTTTACTGCCAGTGTTTACAGAGATTGCTTTGAAGCTAAACAGACATGTGCTCTTTGTCACCACTGTCGTGTCAGTAAAGTTAAAGGTGCTTCATTTCCAGCGCTTCCTTTGATTGTCCCGGAGCAGCTCTGGAGAACGGGGAGAGCTCTGGGCCAGCTGCTGTCTCGGGCCTGAATCCGCTTAGTTCCTCTCCAGCCTTAATTTTCAGAAGGAGTTGCATGTGAGCATAAAATAGATTTCTTTTCCTCGGGTTACTTTTTAATTAATCTCCTATAACTCCTTTAAACTTGCAAGAAAAGGATTGTTTGATTTCTCTTTATCAGGTAATTTTAATTATTCATACCATTGACTTCATTAAGTTAAAACACCATAATATGTACAAAACAGTGATCTTTGGAAAGAACAAGAGAAAAATTGTTCTAGTTCCTCTGCAAGCAAAATGCCTCCGATGGCAGCCCAAAGGCAAGTGCTGCGTTGATGGCAGCCAGGAGCCAGGCTGCCCTTTCCCTGGCTGTCCCCAGCCAGGTCGTGCCCACAGTCTTTCCCTCCTCTGGGCTGACTTTATATTTGTTCCTACCTCTGTTTTGTGCATTTTCATTTTTATTCCTTGTCCAGGAGACTGGAACAAAGTATTAATAGGTAGAAAAGATATATGGTTATGACAGCATGGAGATTCTTGTTTGTGAATCTTCCTTTGCCCTCCTGAAATGCCGGTTGCTGCAGGACCTTTGGTTAGCAAGGTCTTTAGCGTGAGCTTTAGCAAAAAGCTTACAGCTTTCACACGCAGGCATCTGTTTCTTATTACAAAAAGCTACTGTCTTGGTTATGTCTCACAATGTCAAACCTAAAAATCTAACAAGATCTCAACCTGCCTATTGCAAAATCCACTTTGTTTGCTATATTGCAATTGCAATAGGCAAATAAGCTCTTGCCGCTGCAACCTCAGTGCTCCTTCTTTGGATTTATTCAGGCACAGCCCCAAAGCGTAAATATTGCCCAATATTGTCCTTTTAGGTTGTTCAGGTCTGTGCTCCTTGCTTGCTGGCACTAAAAATCTATAGGCTGGTACCACTGTAGCAACAGGCACCTCTGCAAACAGCTGTTAAAAGGCATTAATGGTGCTTGGGACGGGCTCTGCGCTGTATCAGCAGGTAATCATCCCGCCGTGCAGCTCTATCCTCTCCCAGTTATCTGTTTAGGCTAAGCAGATTAACATGCTTTTTAAGAAGTGACGCTGGGAATTCCTGTCTTCAGTAGATTGGCTTTGTCTTTTGAGCTAAAATAACACAGCGAGAGTTGCAAATGACTCTTCAGGCAGCGAAGAGCCTGTTGTGAAGGACCGCTGGGTACAGCCCCCTGAAATCCTAAATCCGGCAGGACAAGAAAATTGGACTACTTAGCTAATTTCAATTTAAAAATATCTATAAACAGGAGCATGTGTCCGAATCATTCCCTGAGAAGTGTGATTTTAGCTACCGAGCATTTCATTCCTCCCAGAATGACAGTTAAAACATTGCTGTTAAAGCAGAACATGGAAATTTCAGTTGGTTGTCAAAACAAGCAGCACTTTCCTTCTGGAGAGCAGAAGATGCTGAACAATAGGCAGCACCTTTCAGAACTGCGTCTTCATTATGCAGTCAAATTTGTAGTGTAATTTTTTCCTCCAAGATAGTGTATTATTTCTTCATAATGCTTTATAATAAGTGGACATTAAATTAATGCTACATGACAATGGGATTCCTGCAGAGTTATGTACTACCCCGAGACGAACGCCAGAAGAATTTGGTATGATTAAAAGGAGACAGTGAAAGTGGAAGGAGGGGGGAACTAATGGATTACTGCAGAGGCATGAGCTGAGCTGGGAATCACTAGGTTGTTGAAGGACTGCAGGCCTGAGGGAGGGCTAAGTAAATCCACAAGTCGAAACCTGAGCTCAAGCCATAAATTTTAGGACTTGTTTTCTGGCTCAGATTGTTGGAAAATTAATATTCTTTATGTTGCATTCTTATGGCTTTAATCATTAAAACACCTTTGTCTTAATTGCGAGACGGATGCTTTGCAATGGATTTGGCTCTGTGGATCAAAGGCTTAGAAAGCTGTGGCTGAGGGATGAATGTGGTCGTGTGTGCGCGTCGGGAGAGGGTCCCCCAGCTGTCACCGCCAGCGCAAGTACCTGTTGGCTCCAGAACGCTGCTCTGCAGCGAGCCAGCTGCCTCCCTTCCCTAGGGGAGATCCCATGGATTCCCTAGGAGATCTGTGACGGGGACTTTGCAATGCGTTTAGAGCTTCCAGCAGCGAGAGGTCGGCGTTCGTGCCCTTCTGCCCAGGGTGCTGCGCTGCAGCATCACGATGAAATGCGCTTCTAAAGGGAAAGAAGAGCCAGGCAAGAGGAAAGAGCAGCAGCATTTGATGCCTTCTTGGACGCGATGCACTTGCTTGGGCTTTATACCTGGAGAGGCAGGAGTACTGCCTCTGAAGGTACCAGGTTTTATCCGAGTGAGGAATGAAGAGCAGCATAGCCAGGAATAAACTATTATTATTATATATGCTTGCCTGCCTGCTTAGGAGACCTGGTTTGGGTGATGGCTTCCCCTTCCCAGTCCTTCTCTTGTGTAAACAGAAATGTTTGGTTGGGCAAAAGTTGGAGTTTCACTCTTTTCCCAGGTGTTAGTCTACCAAAGCTACCTTGTAAAGCTATTTAAAGTATTTATCAATGTTTCTTCACTAAAAAGGCCTTTTGAAGAGACAGAGAGCAGAAATATTAGAGAAAAGCTGAAGGTGAGCACCAAACTGTTGGAAGAATGATAAACCGTAACCGAATAACATTAAATCCATGTCATTGAGTTTTCTTTTGGAAACTGCTGCTCGGTGGGTCTGAATACTGTATATTGCATCTGACTGGGTCTGAATAGACTGATAACTCTGAAGCCTAATTATAAAAATTGTCCAGGTCATTGTGCAGATATGTCACCTTCCTGAATGCTGAAAATGTTCCTGCTGTTGTACCATACTTGCTAATAGTTCTCTGTCTCAAACCTAGTCCCAGAAGTTTGGTTTGGCCTGAAGTAAGCATAAAAATGAGAGTGTCTTTCTTTTATTATTATTATTTTTAAATTCATCCTTGTCAGCAGGTGCCATGGAGGCCGTCAAACGGCTGCACTGCCAGCACGATCTGTCTGCACAAAACCTGCCTGGGCCCAGACGTGGCTGCCACTTTGCACCTTTCCCTCCAAGCTGCAGTCTCTCTGTGAGCAGATGCTGTTAAATCAGTCTACCCTGAGCCCTTTATAAACTCTTTCCAGGGACCTCATTCTTCTCTCTCCTCCTGTTAAAAAAAAGAAAAAAAAAAAAGTATTCTAGAGCATCAAACATCCACCTTAGATAATTCGGATAGCAGTGATTTTTTTTCTTCCAGGTGCCTTACCGTCAATGGCAAATGAGTACAGAAAGAGTGATAGTCTAAAAGCGCGTTTCAGAAAAGGGGTCCTGTATAGAGAGGTAGATACAAAGATAGATACGAAGAAATGTCAGGGGCTAATTACACTGTAGCGATGAATTGTGTGTGTCAGGTGCAGGGCTGCCTTCCTGTGAACCAGAAAATAGAGATTAGTAGCAGGCCTGTCCGGTGAGGCTTGCAGGTCCGTTGGCTTGATCAATAACATCGCGTTCTGGGCTGCATTTCTCAGCATTAGCATAAAACCCACTAGCTCCACAGGCCAGGGCGGCGTGGAGCAGGGCCGGCGCGGCTCCGCGGGGACCCGCAGCGCTGTGCACACGGGGTAGCCGGCTTCGCCCGCAGAGTATTGCTGCACAAACAACAGCAGCAGGAACCGTCTCTTGAAAGGGTTTGGGCCAGCAGGGATTCTGTCTCTAACCGCACGGTACCGCGCGCAGCGCGTTGTGCAGGGGAAGGGAGCAGTGGTTAATAGGAACCTGCCGGCGGTACCAGCCCTGTCATGCCGTGCAGGACAGGGCACGGCTGCCCCACGCTGCCAAAGGAAAAGTTCCTTCCTCCGGGTCTTCCTCAGGAAGCACCTTCGGCTTTCAGGCTAAATCACGGTGTTTTGGTTTCATGCCGGAGCGCTGAGCCACAGCTGTGGAATTTTTCCAGCCATCTTTCCCCCTGGAATCAGCCCAGTCAGGGCTATATATTATAGTATATTAGTTCTTATGTTTTACTGTACTAATATATTGTATTAGTGTACAATAACATACAATATCCTTGCGGTATGTTGCCCTCCGATAAAACAAGTCAAGCTTACTACTCGGACAGGGGACAGGGGGATAAATTCCTTGTAGGGATAAATTCTTTGTAGCAGCTTAGAGATGAAGTAGTCAGTGAAGACAAGTGTGGTTCCTGCCTGCTGCTTAGGGGCTTCCCAGTCAGGTCTGGGTCCTGGGAAGGGGAGTCAGGGTGGTTCGCTGCCCCTTTCAACCTTCTAAATTTAGGCTTTCTTCCTCTGATTCTGTTCAAATTACAGTAACCAATGGGCCAGGTCTTTAGCGGGAATAAGTTGTTGCAGCTCCATTGATTCAAGCGAGTATGGCAGCTTTCCCCAGCGAAAAATCTGTCCCCTAAGCCAAAACGATTAACTTACAAAAACATTTGGTTATCGCATTTGTAGTTCTCCATTGTTTTAATGTACTGTGACAAAGTCTTTAAAAGGAAGATAGCTCATGATTGAATTATCCTTTTGTCAGTTTGATTTTTTTTTACTTTTGTTCTCTTAAGGAGAGAGATTTGCTAATGTTTTTCTGTGCTTGGAGTATTTGTTTGTAGTGATAAATACTTTGCCGCTGGTGAAATCCCAGCTCCATTGAAGTCAGATGGGAGTCTCCCCAGTGTCCTCAGAGGGTAGGGACTTCGTCTTTATAAACAGACTTTCCTCTAAATCTCTATTTGCCCATGAATAACTGGGTTATGATTTGCGCTGCACCTTCCTCTTACCCGAAAGCGTGGGCACTATTAATGCTCAGCGACAGGGGACTCATGGATTTTGTGCCTTTGTGCAGTAAACCAGGTCACCAGCTTGCGTCAAGAGGCTGAGTTGTCTTTATTTGACATCGGTGAAGAATCTCGACCAAGCCATGAAAAATGGATGTGGGAAAAGGCTGATGTGACTTAAGCTCCCCTCGGTGTCAAGAGCAGTTAGAAAGGTTTGATAAAGGCTGCTGCAAAGCGCTGCCAAATGCCAGGGAACGGGCAGAAGAACGGGACTGTGCCCAGTCCAGGACCATCATCCTGGGCCAGCTGCAGCTCCAGCCTTTTCTCTCCAGAGATGAGATTGAGTCGGGAGTGACAAAGACAGATTTGGTATTTAATGCTGGCATCTCCTGTACACAAGAAAAAAAGGGTTTACCTGTGCTTAGTGTTTGTAGGAAGTGATTATCCTGTTGCTGTGCAATACCTTTCCTCACAGTGAATGACACAGGGCATTTGTCATTTGCCATTTGACCTCCTCTTTATGGTATATACTTAAATGCAATTTAATTTCATCCACATTTATTCACAGTAAATTTCCAATTATTACTCACGTCTTAACAGCTTCATCCAGAAAGCTTGAAGCTTTTCCCCAGCATACCATCAGATGTTCTTTAGCACTATAAAATTAGTTAGAAAGTAATTTTCTTAATTTGGTTTCTTGCAACCAAATAAATGAAAATCCATCTCCAGACGAAGCTGCGGGATTTAGGGTTTTCCTTTATTAAAGAGAAATGATAATCTATAAAGTAGGGATGTGGCTGGGGACGAATATTAACTACTAAAAGGCTTATCTGCCATAATATCTTAGAGATGCTTCGGCAACTAGTGATTCCCTATTGACATTTTTTATATATTTTGCTTGCAGCAGGAAATAGGACAGTTCTTTAGTATCCTAAGGAAAGAATGGAAGGCTAAGAAGGGCTAAAACCACTCTCTTCTGCCTGACTCCTGACATGCTGGAAGGAAAACAGTGAGGACGTGGGTTTAAATACGGGTTCCACACCAATTCAGGAAAACATTTAAGCATTTGCTTAACCACATTCTCATTCAACATTGCACTTAAAAACATGCTTAGCTCCGGGCATTTTCTTTGTCCTGTTATTTTAATGAAATTTAAGCATGTGCCTCACTTTAAATAGATGCTTAACAGCTTGGCTGTGAGAGTGAAAGAGTTTAGATATGTGACATCGGTGTTCTGCTTTTTCTGGTGAAGAGAGAAACAATAATTCCCCATAGATACTATTACGAAAAGACACTGACACGTGCCATGATTGACTGCAGAGAGAGGGAACAAAATGACATCCGCAGGTGCTGCTGACAGAAGCTGCTGTGAGATTAGACTCCACCTTTCAATCTGCTTATGAAGATTGCTTGCAGTTTCCATCCTGAGGTGAATAAACCTGAGAGAGAGAGGTAGGTCTGGCACTAAGCATGCACTAGAGATAGATGTGTGCTCACAGTGACTTAGTTAAAAAGTGAGCCGTGTAAATCCCCTTGGAGGTCCATCCTTTAGCTAGTCCAGGTCAAGACTTTAGGAAACCTTGAGCCATGAGAGTAGGTGGAGGTTTAGGCAAGGAACTTAAGGAGCTGCAGAGTTGTTCTTCATTTTTGAAATATTTGTTCTTTGATGGAGGATACTGGTGGCCACTGGTGTTCCTGCAGCTGCAGAGCTCCGAGCTTGCTGGAGCTGGGCCAGGCCCAAGGTATCCCACAGCCTTGGTGTCTGCTCGGGCTTGGGCTCATGGGTCGGTTACAGGTGCTGTGTGGTGGGAGAGGATCCTCGGCCAGAGCTCAGACCCTCTGTTGAGACCAGCAGACTCTGTCGAGTGTCACAGCACTGACCCTCTCCCTGCGGCGCGGGGCCCGTCACTGGGCTCTGCCATCCGCGTGGGGCAGGTTCCCCATGTCGGGCTGCTCAACAGCTCTGCCCAGGGCGGCCTCGAGCTGCCTCCACGGCGTGGGCAGCAAGAAGGGCGCCCGGCCGCCCCGTCAGCCGTGCTGCCTCCCTGTCTTCCGTGCAGAAATACACTAAAATGTGCTAATGAGGAGATGAAGTGTGAAGGCTTTCCTTCCTCTGATTTATGTGCAGAAGTGGTTCTAATTTTCCTGATGTTATCTCCCTTTACAGGATATAATTACCTGATTTACTTGATTGCCTTCTGGGAATATTTTTTTATAAATTGACTTAAAATTGTTTATACTGTTGCAAACTGATAATTTCATAAAGTGCCTGCTAATCTGCCTGAGTTGTTTGTTGTATTTTATTTTGCATTTTTCCTCGTTGCCCTTCATTACTTCCATTCTTGGTTATTAGAGGAAGTTGATATTGTGCTTTGGATGATGCTGGAACTGGAATAGCTTGTCAAGACCTTTCATATCTTTGCCTCAATGTGTTGCTAAGAATAGTCCCACTTACTTGGTTTTACCAGACAAAACTCAAGATTTACCTTTTTAAAAAATGTCATAGCACTTTCAGAGGTCTAAAGAAAAGGTCTCTAGATGGAACGTGTTGCATATGCTGCCTTGGACTATTAGTTTAATTAGTCGAACCCATACAGATCTTTGATGAGGAGTTCTTTGGCTTCACCAGACTTGAGTCCTAAATCTGAGGGGGGAATTGAGTGAGAAGACACATTTCCGCTGGTCTTGGAAATGAATGAGCAGGGGAGCAGCTTTGGCACTTCGTTATATTTCGTGACTAAACTGGCTTCCCCAGTAGTCATGACATGGACAAATGCTATCCATTTCATACCTCGAGATACCGCAAAAGCAGCATTTGGGGACAAACATAAAGCATATTGAAAAGCATCATATCCAGGTCTTTGTAGGTCAAGTATTAACATTTTTAAGCAACGTGCAAGTAGTCCGTGTCGATGCTCCAGGAGGCTCTCTGCCTTCACAAGTGGAAGGTTCTGAGCACACCTTATTCTGCCATGGAGAAACCTGCCTTTCTCCTTGCTGTCAGCGAGACCTCCCTCTTGCCGGGTTAGATGCAGTCACTTGGCTCGGTGTTGTCCCCTCCCCGCTGACATCTCTGAGCTCTTTACGTCTCCATCACTGCACACACCAAGCCTGGCAGAGCGGCGCGGTGATGTTAAACACAGGGATAATTAGGATTTGATTTGGTAGCTCCTCAAACGAGCTGCTCTCTGCTATTACCAGGGCACCGAGCTAGGTGAAGGAGCCTCTTTCGGAGCCTGCTCGAGGCTGTTTTACCTCCAGGGCTTCCCAAACAGCATCTGGTGCCCGGAGGCCCCTGCTCCTCCCAGCCAGGCAGTTGTGCGGTCTGTAAATAGCTATTAGGCTGCCACGGCCTAAATTAGCTGCAAATTGACAACTCAATTGTAAAACAAAAAAAAAAAAAAAATGACCTAGTAATTAACAGGATATTTCCATAAAGGCGTAATTACCATTTAGCACAGTGCTATTTGTACTTCCCTTTATTCTGATAACCCCCTATTTTTTTTTTTTTAGCTTTTCTGCCACTGCAAATATTATTGTTCCAATCTTTATCGGTTTTTCAAGCTGTCTTTAGAAACGCAGATGAGCCCTCAGTCGCTCTCCTGTTTGCACAGCGCGGCCCCCCTTGGCGGGAGGTTGGGTCTTTGTTTTAACGTGGTGGTAGCATCTTCGCTCTGCCCGTCCAAGGCAAAGGCCTCCCTGGTTTTGTGCTCACAATCAGAGGCTGCATTCGCTTCTCTGGCAGCTCTTCCCTCCTCCAGGTCCCTCCTCCTCCTCCAGCCTAGTGAAATAATGGCCCTGATGAGCTCTTATCTTTTTGTCACACTCCTGCCAGCAGAGGAGACAAATTGATTTATGTATGTGGCATCCTCCTCCTGATAGTGCCATAATTTACCACTAAATATTGCTTTGACACAATAGTTTTGTAACAAATACATAATGCATATTGCTCTACTTTCCCTCCACCTCAATCGGTTTTTGAATTAATGGAGTGAGACTCCCTCAATTTGGAGGAGTCTCGTGGCCGCCGCGCGCCGATTCGCAGCATACCAATCTGCTGCCGCCCTGCGCGCTCCGCTTAGTGTCACCTTGAAATGAAGCTCGCTCCCCCATTAGGGTTTTTCTTTTTTTTTTTTTCCCTTCCTTGCACTGTCAAATGAGGCGGCTCTTCACTCCTTCTCAAGGAGCAATGCTTTACTCAGAAAGGCCTGACTTGATTTATTAGATAAAGAAATAAATTGCATAAAAGACTGGAAGGCTTTGCATGTCCTTGCACGGAGCTGAAGTGTTACATGGGAGCTTGCGATCACCATTTCATCCAACTGGAGCAGCACGCTTGGAAGTGCAAAATCTGTTTTTGAATAAAAAGGACAGGCTGCTTCTGTCGGGCTTGACTGATACCCTGCTGCTATCCCCATCCCGTCCTCAATGCCACCTAAGAACATGCCTGAGGAAGGAGATTTTACATCTGCAGGAGTTACTTGGACAAATGAACAGTTAAACACTGATGTTTTTTAATTTTATCTATTTATTTATTAACAATCCTATCCATAATGATTTTACTGCTAAAAGCATCTTCATGTTTTCTCATCACTTGATTTAAGAGCAAAGCAACAAAAGCAGTGGTGAAACAGGAAAGTGGAGATGTTCGGAGCACTTTCCGAGATATGTGAGATGACAAATGCAGCTTGTTTGAAAAGCAGGAGGGCTTCTTTGCTTATTCCCCTCCCCCCCCTTTTTTTTTTGCCGCTGTATATCACACTGAAGTATAATTTTCCTCAGTTAACCTTATAAATACTGTCAAAATGGGGAGGGAGGAATTTCTTTTTTCTGCCTGTTGGCGTGGGCACCTTGCAGCGCAAGGGGCCTTTCCCCCGCAGCACCGTGGCGGGTTTGGGAGCGCGTGGCCTCACGCAGACCCTCGCGCTCTGCCCATGCCACGGGGACCCCTAGCTCAGAGCCCTCGTGGCACTTCGGGAGTGCGGCGGAGCCGCTACCCTGCGAGACCCTCTCTGCTCTACAGCTTCCCTGCGTATCCGAGTGGGAGAATCTCAGGAGGCCGCATCCTCAGAGACGCATCAATGGAAGGTCTCCTTTTGGATGTTATTTTATCTAGCTGTAAGAGAGGTTGTTTACAGGCAAGTCTGATATAAATTCAAAACAATGGTTGCAAATCTAGGTGGAAAGGGTGGTTTGCCTGCATTCTTCCCTTGTAAACATAGGGTAGTGCCTTCGGGTGGCCACCGCAGCAGCCAGCTCCTCTTTCCCTGGAAACGTGCTGAGAGTTGCTCTAAATTTTCTTTTATTTAATGAACCTGTTTATTGCTCCATTACATATGAGTCAAAATAACAGTCCTACCTTTTCTTTTTTTTTTGCTGCTTACACTGTCCAATGTGGTGTTAGCTGTCGTTAGTCCCAGCATTGTTTTCAGGACAATATACTGCATAGTTACTGGTGTCAAGGCCTTCTTGTTCAGTCCATTCTGCCATAAGTCATGGATAGATCGCTTCAGTTCCCTAATTATTTTTGCTCTTTGGTTCTCTGCAGTTGAGTAGCATCCCTGTAATTCAGGAAGGTCCATCGCTGACCACGGTCTTTATGAGGTCCCAAAGCTGTTGCACATGAAGTGATGAATTCCTCACTGCTCTGTCATGTAGTGCCCGCTCATGCTTCACAGTGATACATCAGTGCAGTAACTTTTTTTTTTAATCAGTGTATTGAACAGAAAACTTACAACCTGACCAGCTAGTCTTAACTTAAGACTGATATTAATGCTTGTGATTTGGAAATGGAACCCAGCGATAGTGAAGAGCTATGTTTATATATCAAACAAGTGATTTGTTCCAGATAAGTTAATGAAGTGAATTTTGCAGGGTTACCACAGGTGTATGCTGAGAACATAATGTTGAATACAAAAACCCTTCATCCTTTTAACCAGCTGCTGCTGCTGTCCATTTCTTACTTTTAGTTGTCTTTTCTCGTGTGGGGTATAGGCCTATGGTGGCATCTTTGCCTAGTTGAGGCTGTTAAGACTTGGCCACACAAATGCCATCTCATGTGTGTTTGTGGGATGCAGCTTAATAATGATCCTTTCAACAGACCCAAGACCCAAGTAATCTCCATCCTTAGCCAAGAAGGACTTGTTATCTGAGCCCAATAGCACGTATGGATGTGTGGGGTATTAACACTTCTTTCCACTTCCTCATTTATATAACGTGGAAAGCAGTGGTGATGAGAATTGTGTGTCGTATTTAACAAAGATAAGACTGTCAAGTACTAGATTACTGCGGTTTTCTTGAATCTCTTTTCTCTTTGAAAATTATTGCATCAATTTACTATAAACATTGTCTAAGTAACCAGTATTGAGTCAGCTCCTACCATTTGAATCTCTCTTGTCTGAGAAATCCCTTCTTAAATTGCTCACTAAAATTATAGCATTTAGGGAGAGGGAAATAGCTCACACTCATCAACATTATCTCTTCAATCTCAAGAATACCAGTGTCTTATCACTCAGGCAGTTGTTGAGCAATTCATTTCTCTGCCTCTATACAAGAGGAAACAAAACAGCTGGGTGCCTCTGAGAAACATTCATTATAATGCCAGAGTAATTAAGAGGTTCTCTTAAATGATAACTTTGCTGAGCTTTCAGATGTTCCTAAAGCAGGATGCCTGCTAAGGTTGCAATGCAGAACATACATTATTGTCAGAGTTGGTTAATTACTGTCCTACAAATCATTACAGTTTAGAAGAGGAAGACTGTTGGTTGCTGCTGGTTTTGGGTGTGTTTAGAAGTACAACATCATGGACAAGAGCAACAACCACCCAGGATCCTGAAGAAATGTCGGGCAGTAAGCATTGCTGAGGGTTTTTTAAATTTGTTTTCGTTTTGCTCGGAGCTGCACTCGTCACAGAAATGCTATAAACCAGCCACTTTAAACCTTGCTTTTGGCTGTGTCACCTTCTGCAATTGTTTTGTGGGTTTAATATCCGAGAAGTCTGATCAAGATTTTATTTTGCCGCGAGGAAAGTTGGGAACTCTTGTTCAGTAAGTGGTTCTAACCTGCAGGATTGCAGCTGCATTTGTCTGCTGCTAATCCCCGGTGAAGCTTCTGGTTAAGGTTGCCAGCTCGACCCTTACTTGTACCCAGAAGAACATAGGTGGTATTTACCTTCATCGTTAGAGCTGAGGCTCTGTGCATGTGCTGCTTGCTGTGCCTCCAGTGTTACCAGTCCGTTCAGGGGAAGGGAAGGCCAGAAGATGCTTTCCTGCTCCCCTGGTTATGCTGATTTTGTGCAAAACAATAAACCAGATTGCAAGGATCTGAGTTAGTGTCTTTTAAGAGTGCTATATTCCTGTGAAACCAAACCTTTCCAAATCTCACAATAAATATCTCACTTCTGTGGTACAGAATTTGGCATGTGTCAGGAAATACTGTGCCATCCCAGTATGGACAAACAAGAGCTGAAGTGTGTGCGCTCTGGTTCATGGCCGCCTTAATATTTCCAATCAGGGGTACTGACAGTTCAAGTACAATACAGCCAAGTGCACTGTCTAATAAGGTTGTATAATTTTGATATAACAGCCTAGCTCTGTTGTACTATTAAAGCTTTAAAATATTAATGCTCGTTAATGGTGTCACTCAGCCATTTTATATGATTAGTTTTAAGTCTCTCTTGGGTAGGCAAGAAGGGGAATTTTTAATGAAATGTTCCCTGCTCATCTGACCTGCTGTATTACTGCATGAATGCCATTTTTATGAGGCAGGTTTATGACGTTCATTACTCTGCTCCTTGAGCCACTTCATGGCTGCTGTAATTTTTAAAGAAGAGATAAAAATAAGTCAGTTCTTTCTTTGCAGTCAAGAAGCTCCGCATTCTAGCTTTGACCTTTAAGCTGTCATGCATGGATTAATCACATTTCAGCTGGAGATTGTTTTAGACTTAATACTCGCTGTGGACTGATTAGCTTACTTGCTTTACTGGCTACTTCTTAAGGAGGTTTGTCAATTCTTTAGGAAAAAACGACGTGCTTGAAACAGTTCTCCATCTGTAACCTGCCGCTTTTGTGTATGCAAGTGCATTCACGTATTGGCATGTTTGCACGTGGTAGATCTCACCGATATGCACGTATTTTGTGCATGGGTGTCCTCAGCAGTACAGCATGGATCCTTAACGGCAGAGGCAGGGGAGTAAGCCAGTTGTAAGCTAGCAGAGCAGATAAGTGAGTTGACCAACCAGCACTGGAACAGCAGCCAGAATTCCTGACACCGTATTTGGGCTTTTAACTAAATGACTTTTCTCCTTAAAAAGGAAGTTGCAGCAGAGCATCAGCACTTGCACAGCTGCTTCCCAGGAAAATGCTGCTGTGCAGATTCTCTCTCCAAAACCAGGGGCAGAGCTGTAGCTGCAGCCAGCAGCTGCATATACAGAATTTTGGCAGCTCGGTAGCATGGAGCTACTGCTGTTATTAGCAGCTGCGTGAGGTTGGTGACCTTTGATCAACAAATCTAGTGGGAACACTACAGTGAGGTTCCCCCAGACTGGCAAAGACAGGGTATTTCATGATTCAGTGACCGTTTAAGGAAGTCCTTGAAGCAGAAAGAAAGAAAAGGTAATGCCTCCTTCCTGAAGCTCCAGGTGGGAGAGGGAAAACTGCCATTGGAAAGTGTAAAGGCGTAAGGAAAGCCTTGAACGTGTTAAGTGAGAAATTCAAAAATCTAGGGAGTCCTTAACTAAATGGTTGTTTTCCTTTTGCTGTCAGAACATTCTTGTAAGCGCTGGAAAGTACACTTGCTTCCCAAGTCAGATGTTTTGAGGATCTAGGGGAGCAATCGCATTATAAAATCCTCACTGATATGGTAACAACTCTGCCATTACACAGCAAGTGCAGTTCTAGCCAGCATGAGGTTACACGTTCCATCCTGTTATAAAGACCCTGCACCTCAGGGTAACGTAACCCTTTATTTGCTGACATAAAAGCCCATAGCTTCAGTCATCATCAGATGCTTGGAAAAGATCACAAAGACAAAGTTGCTTGACCAGTGGGCAAAGAGCAGGTAGCAGGGACCATGGCAAGTGTTCAGATGGAGACCTGTGGAAATGGGAATGACGGAAGAGACTAGAGAACCGCAAGGCTCAGTCTGAATTTTTTGCACCGGGGAGCAACACAACAACACACTTGCAGTGTGCTCTAGTGCGAAATAACTAGTGACTGTATCTTGCCAAACTGCAGATAAATGGCTCCCTTTTACTGACAATTTTTGGACGATAGAATAAATCATGACAGCAGAGTCTGAGTGGTTTGTGCATTCAGCTAGAAGAAGCCTGTGATAAAAATAAAGCTGCATAATACATATTATGTAGATGTACTTTACTGTTTGATGCTTGTATATCAACAAAAGGTGAAGATGTTTTGTTCCCGCTTCTAAAATTCCCGTTTGCACTCGGCTAGATGTGCAGTCTGCACGATGCCACCGTGTCCCCGTGACCTTCTTTGAGGTCCCTTCCCTCCCCCAGGCCTCTGCTGCCTCCCTCATGCTGCAGTGAAATGGGGGGGAAGGCAGGGAGGAAGAAATACTACCACAATATAGAAGCTTGCAGCTTCCTCAAATGTCTGAGAACCCTCATTTTCATTTGTGACAGCAATTTGAGTAATGTTGCAGTGTATTATGGCACTACGTAGTATTACTCAGTGCAATACAAAGCTCTAAAAGCCACTATTTTAGAGTAGTGGTTGAGAAACATATATATTATGCGTGCATGCATCTGCCTTTACAGAAGTGACAGGTACTAACTGTGCTGCTCTCCTCTTCCATTCACCTTGTTAATATGATTATCTGACTGTTTCAACAGAGCATAATGTGAAGAATGGATTATATACTGAGCATTCTTAATAAGACATGATAAAAGAGCAATTCATTTACTCCTCCCCAAAGCTGCACGTGAGCTGAGTGAAATTTCTGCTGGTGCTGTTCTTGCAGGGAAACAAAACAAAACAACAACAGAACAAAATGCCAAAATCATCGGTACTGGGAATAGGTCTCGAGAATCTTGTTGTCTTGCTTATCTTTACAGGTAGTGAGACAAGCTGTGATTTCAAATCATGTTACAAATGTTATCAAATCTATTAGGTTCAAAGGTAGGATGCTAAGATAAGTGGCATTAAATTTGTTTATAGAGTAATTGACTTATTTGTATGTTTGCTCCATTATTACGAGAACCAAGGTTAAAGTAGGAGACCTGGAATTCCCTTGGATTGGGCCCTTTCCCTGGGGAAGGGGTTGTGTTCCAGACATGCAGTGCGGGGTCAGCAGCCTGGTGCTCCCGCACACCGTCCTGCCCGGCGCTCTCCGGGGATGACCATGCTTAACCACAGCAGCTTTTGCAGTTGAAGCCCTGCCAGCTTAATCCTGACCTTTGCTTTGCTGAAAATGATGGTGCAATGATTTGCTCTAAAAGTTAGCAGCTGTAACTTTATTCTTTTCTCACTCTACCTACCATTGAGATCTCAATAAAAAGCTCGTTCAGGAAAGGTTACGGAAGAGGTGAAGCTGCCAGACAGGCTTTTATTGGACAGACTGACATCGCTGGAGAAAAGAGACGAGCCCTTCTTTAGGTCTGGAGCAGAAGTGTCAAACTGTGCCCTGAGTGCGGCATGGGAGCAGGCGAAGGGGATAAGCTAATGGTGCTCCTCCAGCACCTCTGGTCTTTTCATTTTGAAAAAGTATAGGGAAGCAAAAGCAAATCCAGTTTAATCCATCATGTAGAAACTCATGATATAGCATGTTTCTTCTCTTGCTAGGTGCTTAAATGTTCCCGAAAGCCATTAGGTATTTCAGACAAACACAGTGTGTGCCACATTTTTCAAAGCTCTCTAAAAATTCAGCGTCAATCTGTGAGGGATCAGCTCTGCAGAAAAACAGAATAATTATCTTGCCTGGACAGGGAAGTGGCTTAGTGTTAGGAGAAACAGAAAATACCTGCTCTGCATTCTGAAATAGCTATCTCCCCACAAAATCGCTCTGCTACCCTCCTTCTCCCTGGCCCTGAGGACTTCTTCCTGGAGGCCCTTTGTTACTGGGTGCTAACCTGGCGCAGGTAAATCTGTGTTACAACACACTTAGGGAGAAATATAGGTAGATGCATGAGAGAATACCGGTGTAACATAAGTATGAGTTCAGTAAAGCTGGATGTGCATGGTAGTCAGGAGCCCCGTGATTCACATATAGCTCCTCTTTATCCCTTTGTCTGCGCGAGTGGTTTTCCCCAGGTTTGACCAGTGTCAGATCTTCCCCGTGTGACCTTGGACAAGGTACTTGCCACCTGTGCCCAGCAACCTCCTCTACAAAGTGCAAATACTGTGTTTGCAAAATTCTTTTTGATTCTCATTGGAGCTGTACAAGGGCAACTTCCTAATTACTAGTTACTTGATGTAACCTCCATGTTCTTATCTGTATGTTGTGTTCTTACCGTTGCATTAAGGCACCTAAATACCTTGCAGTAGATTGTATTCCCTCTGCAGCACCAGAACTGGTGGTGAGTTCGTTCTGTGCACGAGAGCCTCCTAAGAGAGTTCGTGCAGCTTTTCACAGTGTCATAGACAGTGATAGAAGAAATTGGTAGCAAAATACCTTTCTGGAAAGAGAAATCGTGTACTGCAGTCCCCTTGTCTGGATCCTAAGTCACATTTTCTAGCGGACACTCCTTCTACAAACGAGTTGCCTGTTTGTGCTAGTTACACTTAGCACATATGGAAAATGATTCTAAAGACAGACTTTGTTCTCTGTCACTTCCCACTTTCTAAACACTGCCTATCAGCCCCTTCCTTCAATAAAATAATCCTGGAAGCAGCATCAGAGTAGGCTAATTGTGGTGGCCTTCCCACTGAACTGTATATCATGCAGCTGTCACGAGGAAAGCTATAAATTCCAGCATTTATGTACCTTGAGCTTCCAACTATCTTTAACTTTTATTGAAAAAGACAACATTAAATTACAGAGCCTGAGTCGATCTCCTCCTCTCCTCCATCTGGTGAGAGGCTGCCCCGCATTTCCATGGTGTGCGCTGGGGCTCAGCCTTGCACGGGCCTGTAATGAATTCACAGTTGCTCTTTCGAGGTGCGTTTCCTTCCATGATATTAAGCATTTATCAGCAGGCAGGGCCTCCATTTGCATGTGCCCTGTTGCTACACTGCAGTAAATCAGTGCCCTATGTCGGTACCATCGTTGGGCCATGCGCAGGATCGCGGTGCTGTCTTGCAGTAGAGGGACTGGTGCAGCCCCTATAGCACACTGCTGATTCTGTCTGCTTTACCTGCACCTCGCTTGGTGAGGTCTGCAACACAGCCCTTCCATTGTAATTAGAAGCCTAATCTTGAAGCTGCAAGGTAAAACCAAAGCTTAACATTTAAGTGGAGGTATCTGCTAGGAAACAATTTGGGGAATAATTAAGATACAGTAGGAGTAAGTTCTTCATGCAGTGTATATTTAATCATCAGCATATCATATATTTTGTTTCATATTTACAATAATTTCAGGGGTGTTCTGTAGCTGTAATAGGCAGTGCAGTGGCAAGTAGTTAAGTGCAAGTTCATCAGTTTTCCAGCAAAGCCTGTACTGCTTTTTTTTCTTGCCTGGTTTTTCCTGCTCTGGCCAAACATTGTATATTTTGAATTAAAAAAGGACTTCAGTGTCTATCTGCCAATGTCTAGAAAGAAATTACCCTCTCTGGACCAAATGGCTGGAAAATTGTGTTTCTGCTACTGCCAGTTACCGTTCACTGAAGGCTCCTTGGAGCCAGGGGCGAAGTGCCCTGGAAATCTTTATACCAGTTATTACCCAGGAGCAACTCCCTACTATTGCATTAATGTTAGGAGAGACTTCAGAGCGACTCACAAGCTCAGGGGCTTTGCAGGGCCGGGCCAGGGACACGATGTCCAGGTTTTGCCTCTCTGTCCTGTGCTCAGTGCCCTTCCTTAGCATGTGGCCACTCGGCCCAGCCTTGAACCGCCCTCGTGGTTTCTTCTACCTGGTGTTTCAATCTGTCCTCATTGGCCTGTTGAAATACAGAAAACCTAGCAGATAGGACAGTTCTCCTTTTCTGCTTGTTTCCTTGAAGGTATTTTATCTGTTTTTCTTAGGGTTAAAGTGTGCCTTGGTTATAGGTAACAAAAGCATATAGCAGGCTGTTGTGCAAGAGGAGCTCCTTTAGTTGGAAGCAGAGGGACAAATTAGTACATCAAGGCAATTTAATAAAAGATGCACTTGGAAAAACAATGACGTTCTGGGGCAAATGGGCAGTTCAAATCCCTCTCCTTGTAAGACAAAAGAATACTTGCAGATCTCAGTTTAAAGAAAGCAAAGATGGTGCTCTGAGTAAGCTAAGGAATTTCATCAGCATTCTGGGAACGTAAAGGTGTTTGAATACACAGAAAAAGTTTTGCTTGAGCTGGTAGCAATGTGTACGACCTCTCAGCAGTAGGGAAAACGTTGAAACAAGAGGACATGCATGCTTTGCATTTAATGATACAATCCTTAATCATACAGTGAGGAAAAGTGTTATTGAATGTTGTCCCCACAAGAGTAATTACCTACCAGGGATTCCTGCCCTGCCAGGGTCAGCTGCGATGGTCTGCGCCGCCGCCAGCGGTGTCCAAGCAGCGTCTTGAACTGTGCCTGGTCCTTGACTGGGCTTTTGGCGTTGGGGCAGCAGGAGCCCCTGTGGGCTCTTTCTGCTCCCATTCCTCCAGCGTAGGGCCAGGGGGACAGCTACTCTCTTTGCAATATTGCTGGTCCCCTTTTGGCTACCAGTATCGGTTGCTTGGGTTGACTTGTTTATGCAACTAACAGTTGACAACCCCAGAGTTGCCTCGCAGGTGTAAAAAAAAACAGTATGAGCAAACAGTGATTTAATATGCCCAAGGATGGATGCCGTGCGACTCCGGTGGCCCTTTGTGAGCCGTGGTTGTCTTCATGACCTCTGCCTCTTCCCAGCCCTGCACACAAAGCCTCGCTCGCGCTTATCAGCTTGTGCTGCTGGTTGTGAAGGCTCCTGGTTTGATTCCTGGCGTAGTGTCAGCAAGGGCAGCAAGAACAGGACTTAGACTTAAAATGCAGCTGAACACCGGTCGTGCCTGGGGCATCAGCCTGCAGTGCTTGCTGATGGAGTTTGTCTTTGATAGCCGTGGGCTCCGCTGCTTCAGTAACTGCCTCCTCTAACCACTTACTTCCTGCAATATTACATTGTTTTGTGTTTCAATTGTATTGCTAAATCAAGTAAATCCTAGTAATTGGCACCCTTGTTGAGCTAGATGATAGTAGGGCAGCACACAAATTAGTAGAGTGTTCTAGTCATAAATGTTTCTTATTTTATTTTATAATGTAAAATTTTGCACTCCACGTGCAAGTGAAAAATTCACCATAACTGGTTATTAGTAATTATCTTCACTCAGTATCCCCCGTTCTCCCAAGTTTTATACTGTAGCTTCATAAATTGTATTCTATGACTCCAAAAAGGGAATGGGCATTGGAGTCAAAATTTTTTCATTATTTTCTTTCCTTAATGATGTTTTAAGTCTTGAAATCTGAAGTTGCATCGTACCATTAGCTTACGTTGCTGCTCTCCTGTCATGTACATTGAAGGCCTTTTATTTATAGGGGTTACAAGCAGGTTAAGTGACTTGTGTCGTAATGAAAAGTGTGCATTTCTCTTGTAAATCCTAGATTCTCAGTCAGTTGGGCTAAATTTGGTTTAAGCCGTGGTCTGTTTTGCCTTTAGAACTCTCCCACATGCTATTGCTTATTTTGCACCATAAATATGCAACGACAGCACTCGTGGGTTTTCCCTGCTCACACAACATGTTATACTAGGTGCTTCAGAGCAGAATCCGTCCCTTGCACACTGGGCGCGTGACGGTCACTGCCGTGCACGGGGTTGTTCCGCCTGGCGCTGTCACACACTGAGGGGGCTGGAGGAACAAACTCATTTCCACTTCACACTTGCTGGCTAGATTTTAAGTGTACATCAATAACTATGTGTTCTCTATTAAATATATATATATATGTATATCCAGCAATGTGAAATGAGAACTTGATCTAGAAAGTCATACCAGGAGGCTGGGAGAAGGAAAAAAATAAGTGGGAGCGGCAAATCCAAACATTTTTCTGTAGCTTCCCTGTTATTTCCAGTACAACAAGCTCTAGGTCTTCCTTCCAGAGTGCTTGTTTAATTACAGCTTCAGGAACATAAAACCTGTTATTATTTTAATGGAAGGAGCTGAGACTGAAATAAAACTGATCTGGGCCCATGTCTTTTCCTGGCAACTTGTAATTTCATGGATGGAAAAAACACCTGTTCAATGGGGAATCCTTATCATTATGTTTTAGATTTCCCCATTAATTTATTTTACAGTCTTTAAGCACATATACAGATAGAAAGCAATCACGTTTAAGGCCTCTCATCACTCTCTCCCTAGGAATTAGAGTAGGGGATGTAGCCTTTTCATTAATTTACGGCTGTCAGGTTGGGGGTATACCTGTGTGACAAAGTGCTGGGGAGCAGGGGACACAAGGCCAGCTCCAGAGCCACCACGGAGCATGGCACGGGGCTTGGGGATGCACCTTGACTTCTTCATATTTTGTGCTGCAGAAGGAATGTAAGAGCTAAAAATTAAACTGGAGGGACCTAAAACAGTGTCTGGAGATTAAGGCTGAACCAGATTGCTTTGGAGTCATCAGCTTGGTAAGGTAGAGTGTGTCTTGCCATAGGATAGACTGCAGTGCCATTTTCCAGCAATTTGCTTTTAATAAATGTACTTAAAAATTGAAACAAAAAGAGTATCAACATTACTCGATGATCTTTGACTCTACACAAAATTCCTGACAAGGAGGAAAGTAATATTTCGGGGCGGAGAGCAGGGAGGCTACTCCTATTTCGCCTTCTCCTCCTTCATTTCTCTTTTAATAAAGAAAATCACTTTTCTTTGTCACCATTTTAATGATTCCCAGGGCGCTTCACAGCACAGACATAAATCTGGAAATCGGCTCTCAGAAAGAATGAGAGATTTCTCTTCTCTAAATCACAAAAGTATGCTGTGCTCTTTGGAAGTCCCCACAACAATGTAATTGCGGTTCTCCCATCATTATGTGGAATGTTTTTGGTGGCTTGTTTACAAGCTAAATAAATAGCTGCGCAAAACATCTGGAACCACAGTGTATCTTAAAAGGCCGCTTTTAGTAGATCTTAGGATCTCTGTTATTACTGGTCTTGCATCTTTCAGATCTGATTGGGATATATTAATAGACTGTATGGAAGTATTTGCCTGAAATATGATTAAAAGCTAATAATTACTTATGCAGAGAATAACAACAACTAGTGCTTTACAGACCAACTGCCTTCATCTTTCTGCATTTTTTTTTCAAATGGCACAACTTCTTTGGGCCTGGACTGCTCTGCTGTCTAATTGATACAGGAGTGTTTTAGTGTAAAATATAAAGGTATCCATTGAAGTTGACCTGGGGAATTGATAGTATGCTCTTACATTTCCCTGCAAATACATTCATAAAGAAAAGGAACTAAAAATTTTAAAAGGCAAGCGGTTCCACCAGTGTGTGGAAGATCAGTTTTTCTAACTGCTTCACTTGAGGCAATCAGCTTGGCCTTCCCTGAAGTCTTGGGTGAAACATCATGACTACCCGTCAGCTCCCTGAACTTGCATCATCACTCTGAACTTTGTTTCCTTGCAGAATCTCATTGCCCTGAGAATATATGGTTAAAAAGATTAAGGATTGACTTCAGATTTTGCACATGTATGGTTTTAAACCAAGTGAATGCATATGTGTCCCAATGCCTTATGTTTCTGCAAGCCTAGCAGAACAAACCCATTTAAACTTGGAACAGCACCCTGTTTTCAAGCTAGGTGGGAAAATACTTAGGTCGTTAAGTATTTTCTTTGTTCCAAGAGGGAAGAAATGTTAATTTTCCTCAGTCTGTGGTACACTTGATGACCTTCATATGGGTCTAAGTTTTACACACTGAATAGATGTTTTGATTAAGCAGGAGACAAGATTTGAAAAGCAGCAGTGTCTCAAGGAACATTTGTGTTCCCAGGCACTCAGGGGACCTGGGCCCAGGCTTGGAGATCTGCCTTTGCCGCTTAACCTCAGTAGATAACTCAGTTATCATCTGAGTTCTCCTGCAATGTCCAGTTTAAGTTTTAGTCCCAACTTCTGTAGAAGAACTTAGTAAATCATTTGAAATGCATGTTAGTTACAGCAATGATAAGTCATGTCGTCTGGGTCGTTGTCCACATTAGCCTAATGTAGCTCTTGTGATTTGTATGAGGCTGTCACTGTAGCACTGGGTCTGCGGCACAGCACTGGCCCGTGCTTGGTTTTTGGACCCAAAAAAGAGTTGTGAATAGGTTGTCCCAGAGCATTTTTTCGTGTGCTTTGGGAGTCGTGGTATTGATCTAAGATACATGAGGACATTGTGAACAACTTCCTTAAAATAAGGCTAGAGAGATGCTAGATGGACTACCCAGGGAATTTCTAGGCCGCATTTTCTGTCAGGAAAGAGCAGGTTGTGGCTGATTCGGATTTGGGGAAGTGGGGACTAGGTCATCTCTTCCAGGACTGAGGGGCTGTGAATAAGGCGCAGTGGTAGTAGCTAGGTAGTAGGAGTAGTAGGGACTACTAGTAGTAGTAGTAGGTAGTAGCTGGGTGGTAGAGACTGGAAACTGGAACTTCTCGTTGAATGGTTGCCTCATTTTGCTAATTTTGGGGGTTTTCAGGAAGCATCTGGAAGTCTTGGCAAAGATTTTAGAGCTCTCTATTGTACTCGTTCTCTCATTTTCTTTCTCGCTTCATTTTTTTTTAAAAGCTTTTTGTCATTTTAAGCTTAAGGGTTTCCTTTTTTCCCCTAATGCCCAAGGGGAAGGTCTTTGAGAATGAGTGCCACACCAAGCAAGAGCCTTTGAGAAGACAGATGAGTCTTTAGAAGACTTTGTGTGACTGTGGGCTATTTGCTGGGGGATACCAAGATGTTGAGAGAGAAAAAAACTGTCAGACCTTTGTTTTCCCACATGCAGGGGAGCAGCATTGACCCAGAACCCCTAAGTACTTTCCCCCATCAAGTACTTAGGAGCTGTTGTAGCCTACTTGTGGGCCTGTGAAAAATTAATAAACTGAATAAACCCAAAACAACTGAGATTAATATATGATTAGAACAAGCTTTTGTAGGCTTAGTGTTCATTATTGTGCTAGCTGTTGAATGCAATGGAAATTACACCGTAAATTTTACATGCAACATTGAGAAAATAATACTAACAGTGCGTCTGATGGTCTTTTACACTGCAATTAACAGGGAAAGAAGGCTTTGGGGAAGGGTTTTCCCTTTTAAATGCAACGTTTGAGGGTAGAACAAGACTTTGTTTACCCGTCTGGTATTGAAATGACTACTTTTAAAGCGTGATTTGAGCAATCACGGTTACGGTTGTCTCCTGCGAGGAAGTGGGGGAGAGAGCGAAACTCCCATTCCTTGTGGAGGGAATTCTCTTTCCCTGGGTGATTTAGAGGATTTGCTGTGTTCGGCCCATTAACTGAGTCCCACTGACTTTCGAAGGCTTTGCTTTTTCAGCCCCAGGAAGAGCTGCACCAGTTGTAAGTTTTATGAGGAAAAATCTGTTATAGAGTAGGCCTAGAAGGAAAAAGAAAACACGTCTGTGCGTGCTGTCCAGCTGGCACGCTCATCCGCAGTAGTAAAACGAGTAATTTTGAGACACATGGGCCAGGGAAGAGCTAGAGTTGGGCTTTTTTTTTCCTCTCTTTTTATTTCCCCCTCCTGCTTTTGGAGGACTTTGGAGACTCTTTAAAATAAACCGTGGTCCGGGCCAGAAAAATAGCCGCCCGCCGATCCCTCCGCTCAGGTTCGAGGGGTGCGCGCGGCCCCGAGGAGGAGCCGGGCAGGGGACGTCCCGCGCCCGCCCCAGCCGCTCGTAAAAGGTGTCCCGAGGTGGCCGGCCGCGAGCTCCCCTCGCCAGGGATGATTGAAGCCAGATGAGACAGAGCCCCGAAACACAGTCCCTTTGTTAGGGAAAACAAAGGCCCCGGTAATTGGATTCACATTGAGCGAGGCACTTAAAACAGCAAAGTAACAAGAAAAATCTGCCGGGTTATGTCATAACTGCCAGGGTGGGTGTTTTGTTATTTTAAAAGAGCATGACCGTCTCATTTTTTTTACTAGCTTAGTCTGGTATATTGCAGTGGAAGATTTAAAATAAAATAGGAAAAAGAAAAAAAATACTCCCCAGTTGTAGCATATTTTATACAGCCGGCAGAGCGAGCTCGGGACACCGAAAACAATGCGATGTGAAGCAGGTCAGTGCGGCGGGGCAATAGCTGTGAAGCAAGGAGCTATTTTTATGCTTTTGCCAGCGCCACAGCGCGGGCAGGGTGGGATCTACCCTCCCTGAGCCTCCGGGGGACAAGGAGGCGGCCCCGGCACATCAGTCACTCGTGAGCCTCATTTCTTTGGCTCACACTGGAGCGTTTTGGCTTCCATTTGGCCTACAGAGTCATTTTCCATAGCTCAGAAGCAGGCGTGTACCGTTGGGGACTGGTTGTCACCGTCGTCTGCTGTGTTTTGGGGGAGGAAACTAATAAATACCAAATTTAAGGGAGACCTGAGCTGACTTGAGAGTTTGCAGCAACGTTATGCATCTTCCAGACCTTTCAGCATCGCTTTTGCTCCGTGTGCTAACGGCAAAGGAACAGCTGAATGTGCCAGGTTATCTGGTCTCCAAAAGAGCAGGTTGGTGTTAGTTATGGAGGTGCTAGTGAGATCTTGCAGGAAGGATGTGAAGTGGCTTTCAAGAATTGCTTTTCACTGTGTCATGGCAAACAATTTTAGATTTAATATGCACACGGCTGCCAAGGAAAACTATCTGGTTTGGCAGGGACGGTTTTATTCCATCATAGGCTCCAGAGTAAAAATAAAAACAACTACAAAAAAGATCTACTCAGAAGATCCCAGTGCCTATAAAAGATTAGCCTTAAGAAGAGTTAGCAGAGTGTTGAAAAATGCCGTGTCTTGTTTTCCATTGAAAGTTGGCTGGCGGTTTTGGATGGAAAACCCAGAATCACGTAGTTTAACACCCGCAAAGCTCAGCACTTTTCTACTCAGATTAAAAAACTTGTAGTCATCTGCTTTCTTGTAGCTAAGGTGTGATGCACACAGCTCCTGCGAAGGGTGCACATTCGACTACCAGTCTTTTGGTAAGGGCTAATACTCATTCCTCGAATTTGGACATGACACACATCTTTTTTTTATTAAAATATTTAAAAGCCATCTAGGGGATTAAGGCACCCTGTTTCCATTAAGTTGTACGAAGCATCCGGATCCTGTGGGTAGCTCTGTGAAAACACAGCGTTCCCGTCTCCAGTGATGTGCCGGTAGGCCGGAGGAGCAGGCCCAGCCAACCCCACAGCTCCCAGGTGCCGAGGGGAGGAAGGCCCCACGTTGAGCTCATAGCCCTGGCCTTGCTCAGCCTGTCCTTCCGCGCCCGCGGGGCTCCTTGTCTCCGCGCCGACTGCTTTGCCGTCACTGCCGTTCAGATCCAGCTTCTTCTGAAGGTCTGTCAGCAGGAGCCTGTGCCCACGCTGTGCTCTCTTGCTTCTCCTTCAACCTCTGGGTTTAAGTTCCCAGCAAAGAAAAAGAAAAAATATCTCTTTGTAAGGCTAAAGAGTTTCCCTTTCCTTCAATTAGATGGGAAAGGACCAAGGCAATTTAGTTCTGTCCCTGCCCTTGCTGACTTCAGGGAGCAGAGGGGAAAAACTAGCAGATCTATTTGGCAGAGTTTTTCCAGGATTTGGAGCCTCAAGCCGTGTCTCATTTATGTAAGGCCCTCTTATGTGCTGCTGATAATCCCTGAACTGGTTCTTCTGGGATGTACAAACCTAAATCATTGAGTGCGAACAGGAGAGAGGAAAAAAACACCGGATTGCTGTCGATTCTGCAGGGAACGTAACGCGGGGCTGCGGTGCCCGCGGGGTTTCCCACCTGTGCGTGGTGCAGTCGGCTCCGCACGGAGCTGTGCGCAGCAGGATCTCGAAGGGGACAGGTGGAAGCCACAGGTCAGACTGGACCCTTGTGTCTTAAGTCTTAAAAGGATTGACATGATAAAAATGACCCCCAAACTGTGAATCAATTTGGTAACTGCTTAGCGGGGCATGGAAATAGCTGCAAGTGGCTTCTGCAAAGGCTGCCGAGGTGCCATTGCACAAGGGCTGGCACCTGGGGAGCCCCTAGCAGGCAGGGGCGCATGGAGAGTTTGGGGGACTCCATCTCAAAGATCGTGGAAGGGTTAGGACACATGTGGAGCCTTTGCAGGCTCGTGCCCTGTGATTCAGGCGTGTCAGGTAACCCCTTGGCATGCTGAAAGCACAGACAGCATAACACGTTTCCATACCAGCCCCAAATGGAAGCGCTAGTAGCGAGATAATCGGTATTTCAGCATCTAGAGTTGTTATGGCAGGGGGAGCGGAGCTTTTCATTGCTGCAAAGCACATTCCACATTTGTCTCCAGTCTGGCTTATTGCTCGCAGAAACCTGAACTGCCTGTAATGCACCAGATGTGCAAAAAGAGCAGCCGTTCCTCTTGCTATCATAGGCAGCCACACTTACAACAACAGCGACTTGTGCTTTGATTGCTTGTCTAAAACTAAAATTCAATTATGCAGTGCAGGCAGGCTTTGCTGTGACACAGAGGGTTAGAAATTAATGTTAACACTGTTTCTGGTTAAGACTTTTTGTGTTGATAAATAATTCATAAGGCAGTTAGCTCTTTGAGTCTGACAACACAAGAATATATTAATACAGTAGACTCAGCTAAAGGTCAGCCCTGAACAGTGAAGCATCTGAGCCATCTTTTATTCATTTTCTGACACAGACTCATTAATTATTACCGCATTTGAAGGTCTGCACGGGAAAAGTGCTAATGAGAAAAAGGATATTGGGTTTGATATCTGACGCTCACTCTTTGAAATGGCTTTAGATTAAAAAAAAGGAGAGAGAGAGGGGAGAGAACAATACTAAACAGGCCAGGTAAGACCTTTTCTATAATGAAAACTAAAATAAGAAATGAAAGACTAACGATAAAAACAGATGCTGCTGGGTTGTGGGTTGGGGTGGCTCATGGGTGAGTAAGGTTTCTAAGAAAACATTAGGTTAGACATGGCTAAAATACCTCCCTTTTGCAGTGAGGTTTAGTTGCTTTGACTCTTGCTTGTTGCCTTTGGGGTTTTTTTCACATTTTTCATCTTGTGGGACAATTTATCTTTGTAGACTCTGCTTACAAACTACCGCTGAGGATTGCTGTGGCTTTGTGCAGTTGTCATCTGCTGTTTTTCCATGCCTTTTCCACACCATGTTGTTTTTAAGTGCCATGGAAAATCTGCCTTCATGCACTTATTCAGGTGACCACCTGTCCTAAGGGATTGTTACTTGCTTTTTTAGCCTGGCTTCCTAGGAAAACTAGATTTACACAATCCTCATGTATCTGTCTGCTCATCCCCCATTCTAATCATTTTTTTGAGCCCATTAGCAAGTTACTTCATCAAATTTGATGGAACAATAAACATCTCAAAAACAGTAAATTGTTGCAATATTTGTATAGAAAAAGAGAAAAGCTCATCTGCAACATTCCCACTAGGGGAAATGTTGAAGCTTAAGCTTATGCCTTATTAGATATAAGGGAATTCACACAAGAACAAACTCAAAGCACAGACCAAAGGAAATGGGGCCTCATTAGTTCTTCTGCTTATGGAAATATTCTTAAACCATGGACTGTAAATTGTTCATCCATAAGACAAACAAGATAGCCTTATTCTTTTGAATTCATTAGCACAGGTGTCCATATTTATTAATAAAGGTGCAGGAGGCAGATCTTCAGTGATGCCATGCACTGGTGCAGCTGACGTACTTCAGTGGGACTGCGGCGCTGCCACCGCAAGGGTTTGATGCCTGTGTGGATGCAGCTTGAAAAAATCTGTATTTCCAGCTCTTCTGCCTACAAATAGTGGCTCTTTTTAACACCAAGTTAATGTCAGGTGGCCAGCACACTAATAATCTTGAGTGCTTACTGCATATGTCCATGGAGTGGCTCAGGAAGTGCAGCGTGCTTGCAGGACTCCCCTCATAAACTACTTGGTATTTGAAGAGTGCACTCTGTATTTTGAAGTGATACCTACGCCTGTGATAAGGTAGATCTTAGGTTTTACATGTGGCTATAGATAAAATAGAAACTAGTTTTATCTCAAGCAGAAATAAATTATCTGTTTATTATCAGTTTCAGTTAATCTTGCTGAGAAAAAAAGAATACGTTTTATTTAACCAAGATTAAATGGATGCTTTAAAAGTAAGATGTTTCTTTGTGCAATTAAAATTAAACCCAAATGTATAACCCCTATTGATGTGAAAATTGAGCCACTGAAGAACAGCTGTAATACCAGGGGTCTGGCATAATTGTTCAGGGAAGGAGGAAGGAATGGGGCAGGAGGAAGGAATCTCTGCTTCTAGCTCCATCCTGTTGTGTAGTGGTATCGCTCCAGTCTGCACGAGAGGATCCTCCACCTTGAGCTCTGGACAGTAATGCGGGTTGTTGCGCTCGGTCTCAGGTAGTCCCGGGCATCTAGAGGAGGTCACAGATTTTGTCCACCATGGTTATAGATTACCTGGTCCCCACTTCTGCCCTGCCAGGCGATAGCTCCCCTAAAATGTAAGAGGACCTTCCCTTTGGCTAAACGCCAGCTAAGTCAACCCGCAAACTCTTCACTAAAGCAGTGAGTGATGTTTCAAGGCTGGGAAAATATTAGCATGTAATGTAACATCTCTGGAAATGTAATGTTTGCTACAGCTGTGTATAAATTTGTTTAATGGGTCTCTAACTCACCATCAGACTCATAAAGGCAGCCACTGTACAGGCTATTAGGCTGCAGTAACTTAATTGCTCGTTAATTGGGTAATTAGTGCTTTGTTTTGCTTTAAAGCCTAAACACTCATAAAAAGTGAATTAGCTGAGTAAACAAGAATGGAATTTTCATGATACGCTGTCCCAGTTATTGCACATAATTAATCAACCTTTTATTATCATTCTTTTCTTGTTTCCTTTTTTTCCTTTTTTCACCTTTTTTCCTGGTGGCTGTCTCAGGTAACCTGCATAGACCTCCCAGCTCCGAGCCGGGCGAACGCACCCAAACAGATCTCATTGCCCAGCAGCTGCGTCCCCCACAAACGCTCAGCCTGTTGGGGTGCCCTGCTGATCCCGGCACCCTCCTGCACCCCAGCAGGGCAATGCTTGAAACCGACCCCAGCCAGGTGCCTGCTCCCTGGGACATGATGCGAGAAAGGGCTAATTTACCTCTTCCCATTTCGCTGTGTGCATGGCGTTCAGTTCCATAGCTCCGGCTAATCTACCAGAAATGTAAATGAAAACCTAGTAGCCTGGAAAACTGGTTTATTTAACCAAGATGTGCATTAACATGAAACTATAGCTGTGCTACTTAGGTATTTGGGCAAGAGAGGGGCTTGCAAATGGCTGCACTTGGCAGCTAATGTTTCTCCTGGTGGTAACGCAGGTAGTTAAAGTGAATGTTGGGAGAGAGAAAAGTAAATGGAAAGGCTGTTTGTGCCCAACAACTGGAGGCTTCATTTGCCCACAAAGCCTGTGCGGCAGCGTGGGAGCGTTGACGTTGCCTGCAGTGCTTGACCAGCGAGCGTTGGAGGTGCCCTTGCTCTCCTCCACCTTGTGCAGCGTCTTGATTGCGTTTGAGTCACAGAAGAGAGGAGAGGACAAAAGCAGGGCCCGTTCTTAATATTTGCTCTTGCTTTGGAGACCACTTCTTGGCTCTCATCTACAGCGATGGGAGCTGGTGCTGAATGTCCCCCATGAGTGAAAGGGTGGGTAGGTGCCCGCGGACACTCGTGTTGTACCTGGGGCAGCAGCAGGGAGGTTGCAGGACTTGGCTCATGGAGCGCAAGGCACAATTAGGTGAGACCCAATAAACTGAGTATTTGGCATTTGCGGTCAGATGTTGATGCTAACTGTAAGCAGAACTTCACTGTAAAAATTAGGCTTCTTTTATTGCCGAGCAGCTGGTTTTGCCGAGGGTGGCACTGAATCGCAGACTCTCCTGGGGAGCTGATAAAGGAAACAACTGTGAAGTCTCACGCAGAGCAAGCCGGAGCGGGGAAGCTTTGATCTTCCCGAACGGATAATGTTAGCCACTTGCCTCGCGCCACACGTTTTCCAGATTCAGCCCTATATATGGCTGCTTTCTTGGCTCTGCTCTTTATGGTCATGGGTTAACAAAAGGCGAAATGGTCTGTGAGCGAACGCATCCGCCGGCTCCTCCAGCCTCGGTGGCTCTTGCTGAACGGCCCTCCGAGCGAGGCTCTGTGCGTGCCCTCCTCAGAAACACGGTGTCGTAGCATGCACGAGTGCTGAGCGGCGGTTGCTGTGTTTTAGGAGATTAGACCTCAGTAATGGTTAGCTGGTATCATGACCACTTTTCTGGCGTTCAGAGTCCCGCTTGGAAGTGGCCTGGTTGCCATCAACGTGGCTGAGGCTAAAGGAAGCGCTGGCTGGAATTGGCAATGAGGTCCTTTGGAATGATGTTAGCCAGAACCAGCCGCCTTGGCTAGTGTTTCCTGAAATAACTAGTAAGACAGACTACTGCTAGCACCAAGTAGCTCTTTTCCTTGTTGAAAAGAGGCACAGCAAGGCCTCCAGTGAGTTCACTAGAGCATCTCTTACTGTTTTCACTGGATATGAAAAGAATTAAAGGAGAACGGGGCAAGTGAGCTTAATGAAAAGAATTGAGAATACCTGAAATGCCTTGTCTCGCTGCTGCACTTTTATTATGGACTCTGCAAAATTCTCTACAAAAATGCTGACTTTAAAAAACACGTGAAAGGTGTGTAATTTTTTCTGTGTAATCTTATACCCTTACCTTTTTTTTTTTTAAGTAGCATTCCAGATAAATTTTGGAGAATTGCAGAAAAAGTATTCAGTAATTTGTGCCGTTCATGTACTTTGAGGGTTATTTTTTCCCTTTTGCAGACATTTTTCCAGTCAGCAATGAAATATTGGCTTCTCCAAAACTGTACTGGAATTTTTGAAATTGGCTGAAGATATAAATGCCTGGGATGAACAAGTTTCAGACTTTTTTTTTTTTAATGAAGATCTATTAAGCAATGTGTAAAATACATATTTCTACCAAATAACAATTTATCACCCATTATTGTGCCGGCTTCAGCGCTTGGCACACCCGGCCAGGGATAGCCTGCAGGCTTCCTGCTAACTGCTGCAAAGGAAGGACGTGCATTCACGTCTATGCAGAGTGTGGTGCAAATGTGCCAAGCAGACCATAGCCGAAGTGAAGCAAACTTGATTTATTATTGCACAGTGGCAAGCGTTCTGCTCGTGTTTGGGAAGCTCCGCTTCCTCGGTAGCTATTAACGAAGAGGCAGGCGAAGAAGGGAAAAACATGGTAAGCACCAGCGCTCAGCGAGTCGTGCACTTTCTGCCTCTCTCAATTTTATAGGCTATTAGTAGCAGTCAACATCCAGATTGGAACCACTGCAGTGAAGGAAACACTTGGAGCTAAAGCTTGTCAGATTTTCTGCCTTCCATATAACACACACACAGCATGTGTAGACCTGTACAAATTTAGTTTTGGGGCTTTACCCGTAATCCATTGGCCAAATGAAAAATCCTCTCGCTTTTCCTCGGGAGCTTTGCTGCCGCTGCTCTGTTTTCTCTGTTTGTGAAGATTTTCTTTTCCTTTCTCGCCTGGGAATCGCCCTCCCTGCCAGCGCTGCTGGAGTGCAGGCTGCTTCTAGCCCGATGCCACCCGTTCTTCACCACAATGCAACTTGAGAAAAGAGGGAAAAATGGTATTTGTTCTCTGGAATCTTGCACTGACTTCTCCTCAGCTAACTGCGCGCAGTGGGACCTGCGGCGTTCCTGGCAAGTTTGTTGTTGCATGTGGCCACCCAGTAACAAAACCCCAGAGGCGACGCTGGGGTGGAGCATTACCACGGCAGCTCTGCTGCCTGTGAATCACCCAAATGTCAGGAAGATTATGGGGTGGGATTCGTGTTTTTCAGCCTCCTCCCCTCAACCCTTTGGACCAAACCGAGGAAGCCAAAAACAGACAAGCAGGCAGGCGTTTCCTCTCCCTCCCAGTTCTCCTGGCGTGGCGGAGCGGTTCCGCTTGATCTTATCGTCTCATTAGGGCTGGTATAATAGCATGGGTGGCAGCCTAGGCGTGCGGGACCACATCCCATCACCAGGGACCTCCACACCACGGCTGCTTGGCTGCTGCCTTGGTCCCTCTGCTTCAGTGGGGTTTGAGAGTGACCACAGGGATGGTAAAGGCTGGCGGAGACAATCGAGCTGATAAATAGATGGGAAATTTTAGTGTGTAAAACCCAGCAGTTCTGAAAACGGAGGCAGGGCAATGCAGAGATTTATGTATTGAAAAATACAGGCAGGGCACGCTTTGTGTAGTGGGATATCCGACTCTCCTGAGCCGTAGTTTACAGCGTATTAAATTACGTTGGGCCGCAATCTGTTACAATAAATGGTTTGCATAGCACCTTTGGAGCACTCTGCCCAGCAGGGCAAAAAAAAAAAAAAAAAAACGTATTTGCGCTGGAAATCTCCCAGCCTGACCCGTGCAAAGCCAGGCATGGGGCCCAGCAGGAGTATGGCAGTGAGGAAGGGCTGCAGCAGAGGAGGACTCGCAGGTGTGTGTGGGTTTGAACATGGTTCTGGTGAAGAACCAGGGCTGAGACGCATGGGGTAAAGCTGATGAGAGGGGCGATGATGCTGGAAACTGTTGAAAAATCTAAGGAGATCAGGAGATTTCCATCGTTTAGACTACACGGGGTCAAATGCATTTCTGCATTGAATAATGTGCTCGTTTAGCTCACATGTATGATGGATTTGAAGCTTCAAAACATAAATGAAACTAGAGGCCTGACTAGCTTAATGCTGTTATAAATTCTGAAGACCTAGTTTCAAATTCGGCTCAGGGGCCTTAGCGAATGCGCGTGGGATCCATTTGGCTCCCGGCTGGGTAATTGCAGACGTCCCCAAAGCATCGCGCTTGGCACAGCCCTGGGGCTCTGCCAAAAGGAGCCTCCAGGGCTGCTCTAGCGAGGGCAGCTGCAAGCTGAGATTGGCGGGGAGATGCGGAGGGAAAGTCCACCAAGTTTTTGCCTAGAAAAGATTCAAAAAAGGGAAGAAAAAAGGTGCCAAATCCACTCTTTTCTTTGGGGAAAAAAAGCATACTAGAAAAGAGGCAAATGCTTTGTGCAATTGCCAATGCCTCCTTTTCCATAATAATAAAACTTCTGGCGAAGAGGCAGATTTCACTGTACTCCCTCCCCTTTTAGAATACACAGAGGGTAAATTTTGTGTGACATTCTGCAAATCACAACATTAGAATGGAGAGAGAAGTCTGAATAAAGTCTGCTCCATCAGAGATGAACTTCTGGCCTAGTGCGCAGCAGAAGTGGCTCCATCTATGAATGTTGCTGTTCTGAAACCCACGGGCACTCACTGATTTGGCCAGTTGTGTCCAGCGCTTGGGATTTCTGACGTTTTTCTCTGTCATTCAAAAATATAGCAAAACTTAGACTGCACACATCTCAACTCTGTTTGAGTAGCTCTAATTTACATGACTTAGGTAGGCGTAAAGATGAGAAATGACCTTTTCAACATGACTTCAGATATTAAAACGATCTTACAATCTTATTATCATGAGAACATTTCGCAGAGTATTAAGCTCAATAAATTACCTTTTCCCCAAGCTGCTAACCCTCGATCCCTCAGGGGCAGCTGCAGCAACGATGTTGGTTCACGGCCTTCTTATTTTAGCTGAATTGCTTAATTGGTATGTGTTCTACATCCCCGATTGAGTATTTGGAGCACAAATGAAGGTTAGAACCTTTGCGCTAGTTATCGACTGGAAGAAAATTGATTCACGCTCAGGAGTGCAGTTGGGAGACGATTCACAGTCCTCCCTAGGAAGGAGAGTCCTGCTCTTTTCTTTTTCCCCAGATTTCTTGCAAAGGTCACTCCAGCTGAACATTTTGAGGGGCTTCTGTTTGCTTAGGTTTCCTTTCCTTTTCTCCTTCTTTTTTTTGACACTGTTGTCATTAGAGAACCTGAGTTTCAGTTTCCAGACGTTCCTGTAGTTGAAGTTATGGTGCTCTAGATGCTGCCTTGTCTCGCTTTCCCTTCTCTCAGTCTTTGCACGGGCGCTTGTCATTCTCTAGAACTCACTGCTATTTGTGACGTCCTACGGAAGAGCAGGTTATAATTCCCCAAATGCTCCCTGCCTGTGTTGGGGCCAGGGGAGGGGAGGAAAAGGTTATAGCAAAATACCAGTGTTTTAGCTCCCCTCCTTAGGATGTATCACAGAGGGTGACTTTCCAAGGGCATCTTTCCATTGTGTGCTGAATGTCTCCAGTGACTGAAAATAAATCATTAAGTAAAGGTCGCTCAATAGGATGTTCAGGAACGTAGGAACTGACAGAAAAATTTTCCAAATTGTGATACTGAAGAAGTTTAAGCGCACGTGCATCATATTGCATAATAATTGCTCTTTTCATTGCAATATGATCAAGCCCATCTGTGCCTGTTGTACATGCACTGATTGCTGGAATTGCCTTTGTTTTCCATAGTCTTTGTAGCAAGAACCTGAGCTTTCTTGTGGCCTGCATTAATAGAAACATCAAAATGGCATAGGCTCGGCTTTCTTTTTAATGTTCATTAAAGGGCAAACATGTGACTTGCCAGCCTCGGGCTCCGAGCGCATGCCAAAAAGAGAGACAAGGCAGCCAAAGCAAGAGGCATTCCTGGACCACAGCGCTTGTTACGCATAATCCAGAAGGGAAACGGAAGGAAAAAGCTTGGAGTCAGACAGGCACGGAGGGGCAGCAGGATGTCAGCTCAGCGGGTTGACTTGCCGCAATCTGTTAGCTCCGTCTCCTTGATACGTGGGCCAGTAAGAGAGGAGACAGATAGGAGTGGGGGAGAAAACTTGGCAGCATCAAATAAGCCCAGATACGGGCACCGAGGAAGAGTGAGATGCTTCATCCAAGCAATGTTGTAGCACTGGAAGAGAGCTCAGCTCCTGAATCCCCCAGTGATGAGCCTGCAACCCTGAGCGTTTTATTCTGTGGGTGGCAACTAATCCCAGGCTTGGTAGTTTATCCCCATTGCACCCGAGGGGAAAAAGTAGAGCAGGAACCATGATTTTGGGATGATACGTGAAGAGGTTCTGTGGGAGAGCACGTCTGCTGTGACAGGTCTTGCCTCCATAATTTGTTCAGCCCATGGGCTCTGTGGAGCTTGGAGAGGCATTGGGATCCCATCCAGGAGTCGGGAGCTTTCCCAGCCTTTGCGTAGGCTGGATGTTTGTAGAGGCTCGAGCGAGTGAGGCTGCTGGATACCTTAAAGATGATTTTAGTGTTGGCCGTTGTCTGAAGATGTGTAGATGCGTAGTCTGGAGCGACATATGGATAGGCTGGAAGGTTTCTGACTTGGTCATTCCTTCATTTTTATCTTCTTGTATTTCATAAAGCTCTGCACGTTAACTGAAAGCCCTTTAATGTCACTGAGAGCCTTAAAACTTGTGATATGCATTGTGACAATTTAAATAAATATGTACAGATTTATTCTTTTGATAGAAGAGTAGGTGTTTTGGGTATACTTAAATATAAGGTACTCTGGAAATTTAATAGAAAATGATCCAATATGTAGAATGTAATACAGGAAGATATCATTATCCTAGAAATCTATAAAGTAAAATTATGAAAGACTGCCATGAAATACAAATTTCTGTTGGCGTTTATAGGTGCCAAAAGTCTGTAGTTCTATTCAATTCTGTTCAAATCCTACAGACACCTCTGTCTGCGAATTTACACTGAGCTCATCGTGTGTTGTCTTCGTTTTAGCAGAGCTAGGATTCCAGAACCAAAGTCAAATATCAGCATGATCAGTGACTGACCATAAAAAATAAGTAAATGGAGAACTCCTCTGGTTTTTGGCGCTTCTCAAATGTTTTTTTATCACTATTGTTTGGAGGAGTCTCTCGAGACCTTAGAAATGAAAATGTTTCCGTATGTTTGCTCTTCCATTAAGTCTGGCATTGAACTGTAGGGTTACTCCTGACAGTCAAACTGTTAGTGATTTCTTTTTTCTTTTACTTTTTTGGTTAAGGAAAAGGATTTAAATCGTTTGTTTTAGATTCTCCTGCATCCCACACACATGCAGTTTGCGGGCAGAGCGTAGCTCAGGCTGCAAAAGAAGCATTTGCTTCATATGTTGCAATACTGCGTGGCTGCCTTG
>JAWLRI010000869.1:1916346-2006815 GCA_034781795.1 Crypturellus tataupa | reverse complement strand
TTTTTTCCTGCTACAGCACCATAAAGACGGATGGATGGATGGATGGATGGATGGATGGATGGATGGATGGATGGATGACAAGGAAGGAACTAAAAATATTTCCTCTCTTTCAAGCTGTAATGATTAGACTGTGCTTCTTCCCTGATGCCTATCAGAAAGACACATAAAAATGTACATTTCCAGGCATGAACTCCAGTTTTTTTTTTTTTTTGCAAGTTCATGAACACTTTAATATTTTGTACTGTTTTCAATAGCAGTGCAGCTGCATCAGGGCTAGCAAAAATCGAGCACTCATGTAGACAAGGTCTATTTTATCACTGCATTAGAGCAGTTTCTTTTTTTTCTGTGACATTGTAGTAGAAACACCTGAGCCCTGTCTACTTTCAGATACTCGGCATTGAAAAATGAGTGTGTTTTCCAGTGTAGCAGAGACCACAGAGACGGCAGAGACTGCGCTTCTCGCTCTGTAGCCAATATCACTGGAGAAAGTTAAGCAACAATTCTGCGTTTCACTGGCAGGAAGTGGGATGTTTCCGAGGCGTGACAACGTGTCTGTTTACATTTTGATGAGACACAGGTTCGCAGCAGGTAGTCAGGGTGCGTTAACCATCCTGGAGCATTGTCCCTGTGAGGGCAGTGTCCGTCTTCAGCGCCCGCTGATGGCAGGGGACGTTTGTCAGCCGGCGCTGTGACACTTGGCTTAGCTGCTCTGTCCGCATACGAGTCGGGAGGGACAGACGGAACCAACCATGGAGTGTTCCCAAGGCTGACCTTACAAACGAGCTGTTTGGGCCTGCTGGAGGTTTGCACTGGGAAGTGCACTTAATTAAAATATATTTGGGAATAGAGCCCAGCAGGAGCCACACAACGTACAGCACTGCTGACGTTTGGATGTTAACTTGTTCTGGACTCCCCATGTCAGAGATGTACGTTGGATTCTGCCGCATTTGGTGTTTGTGTAAAGTACAGCAAGAACTGCAAACAGGAAGGATGGGAGCGATTGCCTGCTGGTTCGGAAAGCGCCGTGAGCGCCAGCGGGAACAAAGGCAGCGCTGAAAGCGGCAACTGGAAAGAAGCAGCGGATTAATTTTAATGCAGTTTAGAAATTCCAGCAACTTTTTTTTTTTTTTTTTGAGTGTAGAGTAAACATTTTAGTGAATCGAGTGAAACAATCTGGAGGAAACAGGGATGTGTGTTCTTCTTGGTGGAGCTGATCCAATTTTTAGTGGAAATTATCCTTTAAAGCTTTACTGAGGCCCAGACTGGAGAAAAGCAGCGCTTCGTATCGAGCCCATTCGGATGAGACGCTGTTCATTATTTATGCATTATACGTTAATGCCTAGTTGCTTCAATCGAGATAGATGTTCTGCCATATGCAAGTGCACGTTGAGGACAGCCTTTGCCAAGAGCGTTATGGATAGCTGACACGGGGAAGGAGCGCGCGCGAGGAGGAGGAAGTGGGATAATGAACCGAGGGAGAACCTGATTTACTGGAGCCCCCCGGGAAACCTGTGGCAGATCCCAGATAAAACTGCTGTGGCCTGAGCTCCGCACGGCCTCAAAGAGGCTGTCATCAAGGCACTACAAAGAGATTTGGTTGCACGTGCCTCTTCCTCCTGAGCATTCCCGTAGCGGGGAGAGCTGTTGGTGCAGCCTGTGGTTGAAGGGGATCCAGATGAATGTCACAAGTGGCAGGACCCTGGTTGGAGGAGGCGCCCGCGTGAGGGGGTCGCGGTGCCCATGGACGAGCGGCAGCTTCGCTGCTCCACGTCTCGGTTCCTGTCTCGGGCCCCAGCAGCAGGCGTGGGAGGACTAATGAAAACATCGCAGCGGGAGCGGGTAGACGGCAGCCCAAATGCGCCACAGCTTCATTTCATTCAGCATCAACTGGGGTCTACAATTTTTATCTTCATCTCCTCAAAGTAAAAATAAATAAATGAAACACAGATTTTCCACCTGTTATGCATTACTGTAGTTATCCAGTGCAATTGAATCAAAAAGAGATGAAATGAAGACTAATCACCGTCTGTCAGATTGCAGTGAGATACCACTGATTCGGAGCAGTGTGACTGCACTCAAGAGTTGCTGAAGATTCAAAGATAAATATTTTTCTTCTCATCAGCTAGAAAATTCACTGTCTGGAGAAGTTTCCTCCCTCCAGGGCACATGATGGGGAACAGAAGCAGCAGCCGTGCTGTCCTCGTCCATGGTGGGACAGGGCAGGATCCGCTGGCAGGGTCGGTTTCAGAGACTTGTGGGACCAGGTTTACCACTGGATGTTTTATAGGTAAAGAATTAAGGCAATAGGGATGTTTTGTAGGTAAAGATGTTTTGTAGGCAAAGAATTAAGGCAATAGGGATTCCAGCCTTCTCTTTGAAGTGGGAAGCATTTATCAGGCCTCCCCTGTCTGCCTTCCTAATGTGCCCCAGCGAGGTCTGCCCAGCCAGATGTGGAGGTGTGTTGGGGCACGAGAGCACTGATCTTCTGCTAAATCCTCCCTTTTGACTTTGAAGCACTTCAGGATTTTCTGGTGTTGGTGATGGGTCTCCGCACTGAGCCACTTGCCTTCTGAGTTTCGTAGGGGGTTGCGCCTGCCACATCAGCTGCTCGTTACTTCTTTTTGCTTGTATTAGCTATTTAATTTATTCCTTATTTTCAGTGGATATTTATCATTATTCTCTCCATTTCGCTGGTTGTAATTAGATATTATTGTGCCACTATATCATATTATTTTGCCATTATTTCACTGTGCTTATAAATTTAGGAAGATTAATAGTGCTGGAATAATAACCTCAATTTCTGTACCATTTTCATTCCAATTGCAGAACACATACCAGTTACTAGTGAGTTGCAATAGCACAGCTGAAATGGGTGCTTTGCCCGAGATGGAAGCGGCGTGTGGCTCGGTTAGGAGCAAAGGGACCTCCAGCTCCTGCTCTGTACCCCAGCATCCCTCAGACAAGCTGGGAAGCTGCTGCGTCCCGTGGCCCCCAAGAGTTTCTCCCTTCCTCCCTCCCTCCGAAGGGAGGTGCGGAGCGGAGCTGCTTTCACATCATGTGTGTGAAGGCGGCAGCTGTTACCAAGCTCTGAATAGACCTGATTAATCAGATGTATCCACACCGGGATGTTTGTGTGCCTCCTGTGTAATTTGGAGTTGCATGTTTTTAACTCCAGCACACCTTAAAAACCTCTCTGGATAATTCTCTGTAAGTCTTCTCCATCGATCATATGGAATTTTTCAGCTGAAATCTGCTTTCCATTTACTTTTCACCTTCAAATTGCGGTTCCCCAAGGTCCTTTATAGAGAACTATAAATCGTAGATAGACTTTTTGATTCTTTTTATTCAAGCTTAATATCTTGCTCAGTTAGTGAACCCTTAGGAATTGCCGTGTGGCCCCTTATAACCGGGGTGGTAATAAAGTGGCGGATTTGCAGAAACCCTATAAAAATGTGTGCAACGGTAAATTGTATTTAGGCTACTACTGGGGAGAGAGGCATGAATGTACAATTATGAGAAGGATGTCCCTGAAGAGAGATTTCAATCCGTTGCCATAGTCTAAATCCTCTATCTTGTGGTGCACAAGGTAATTCAGGCATAGAGCAGAGGATTTTTTTTTTCTAAAGAGATTATATTACCCATCTCCTCTGTTGATGGATTTTATTGCACAGGTTCACTGAGAGTTTTATTATTGCATTACTTAATCTGTTTTTGAGGTTCCTGAAACATTTTAAATATAATAATGAGTTCAGCTGTGTGCCTGTGCTCGGTTCCTTTCAATCTGTTACGAAGACGGAGTCTGTGACCCGCTTAAACCAACCACTGTAAAAAAACAGCCGGCTCGGAGCCCAAGACAGGCAGTGGGGAAAAAATCCAACTGGTTTGGCTGATTTTTTTAGTCTTATTTCCCTGGAGGACAGCGCGAATGTTAAACAGACTCGAAGGCTATAGTCTAAATAACAGATTCCAGTCCTTTGCCTTCTTCCAAAATAGGGCAAGGGCAAGTTATACAAAGATAGAGATGGCTGCAGGATATAGCCCTTGACTGACATCCTTGCTCTGCCTCTGAAGTTTCTTGTCCACATCCACTCTTAAAAGGCAGCTGTTGGGATGACTAAGTGTCATTAAGAGGCATGACACTTGTCATGCCATTTTAAAGAGGTGTTGTGGCATTGCATTCCCATGTGGAAATGATAACGTCCGCCTTAATAGTGTGATAAGAGAGAGGACAGTCTCATTTCTCTTTAAATAGATTAGAACTTTTTCATAATCTACCCAAATTTTAATAGTCTGTTGTTAGGCCAGGCCAGATTTTTAAGAAGACTTAATTCAGACCAAAACACTCTTTTTCATGACAGTATTTTTCATAGAGAAAGCATGGGATTTGCCTGCCCTAGAGCATAAATTTTGTTGTTGTTGCTCTCAGAAGTGCAGGAGTAGTAGATATATCTGTTGTGGTAATTTAGCATTTATATATTTTGTTTGCAAAACCAATCTGAGAGCAGGGTGGGAATGTAGATCACTATCACCGTGAATTCCCACACCACTAATGTCACAAATGATACAATGTTTTAGCAAAAGAGCCACTTCTACCAGCAGCTCCAGTTTTGTGGTGCCAATTATAAACCAAAATGAAGGAAATAACCCTTTGTTTTGAATTTCAGTTCATAGTTCAGGCACGGCCAGAAGTGCTTTTCCCAGTGAACTTTCACTCCCCTTCACAAGAGAGGAACAAATTGCAATTGTCTGATTTTTTTTTTTTTTTTTGGATAATCTTAATTGATGGATTTTGGTTTTGATCCATGCTGCAACTGTCAAAAGTCGCATATGTTCGAGCTGCTGCGGCTCCGTCAGGTGCAGCGGCTGGGGACGTGCATCCCAGCGATCATTTTTGATTCTTCCTTTGGCTTAATTTTGTTTCCCCAAGCAGATAAGTAGTTACCTGCAGCAGCACAAAGTCCTCCCAGGCAAGAAGAGCTCACTGAGCGCTACAGTGCTTAATGAATCCAATTTGCCACCTTTTTTTCATTAATGCCAACCTTCAGTAATTAAACAGAATGCATGCAAATGCAGACTCCTAACAGCTTGCTTTATTTTGAAGTAAACCTTCAAAGGAGTTTGCTTTGAAAGTTTCCATTCGTGGCTTACAAAGTAGTGCTTAGCATGAATAAGGTAGTAATATTGGATAGTCTCTCCAATTTAATTCTTTCCTCCTGTCTTTTCCTGTGTTCTTAAACCACCGAGTAAACAAAACCTCTATCTAGGATCTACCATCTGAACGTGTGGGTGAACTGAAACCATTTAACCTACTATGAAGATGCTCCTGCGGATAGATTTTAAATGAAATGTGTTTCTAAACACTCTGAGGTTGCTTTGCACTACAGCACACTAGAAAAAAAAATCCACTTTGTTCTTAATCTTTTTTTCTCTTACCATCAACATATGACTTCCCTGGGTGTTCCCTGTGCTGGTTCTGATGCTAGTATATATGGAGGGACAAAATTCCTTGCGCAGCCAAGTCAGCCGGTGTCCAGGACTCTCTATGCTTCAAACCACCTTCATGCAGGCGATAGGGAGAAACCCAAAAGCCTGGACAGGCACCCAAGCCCAGGGCAGTGCTCTGTGCTGCGGGCTGAGCACAGCTGCTCTGGCAGCCCCAGTCCATGCTCAGCTCGTAGCAGGTCTCAGCAAACAGCCCGCGCTTAATATAAACTGCTCGGTGCGTTTGAATGTTTCACCCGTCCACAGTATCATTTAAACTTCATGCTTCTAATTCTGTTCAATAGAAACCAGATGAAATGAAACCAGAAATAGTCAAAGGAAAAGGCTGTGTACAAAATACGGGCCGGTGAGCGAGGAAAAACCCTGACTTTTTTCTAAACCCAGATGAGTCACCAAGCCACTGGAAGACATGGTTAAATCACTTGAGTGCTCTCTACCCTTTATTAAGCTGGGCCGGAAAAGAGTTTTAAGTCAGGACAAACGCAGCGCTGCAGCTGGGTGCGGGGTCAGGAGGGGATGGAGAGCGGGGCTGCGGGAGCAGTGCGGGGGGCCGCTCTGCGCCGCGGGCTCGTGGCTCAGCCCCGAGCAGCGCGTGGTTCCCCCTTGGCCGAGCGGTGCAGGAGGCCCCCACAACACTGCTTCTCATGAAAGCGAGAGGACGGGCAGGCCCGGGCGCAGGTGCACGCCGGCCTCGTGCTCGGCCCGAAACTCCCCTGTTCTTTGGGGTCCAGCTGAAAGGCACCAGATGGGGCCAGGCCGGGCTGGCGGCGCCCGTCTGCGGCTCTGCGACCGCGAGTCTCGTTTGCGCTCTGAGTGGAGACGCATCATTTCTTAAAACCCAGATCTTTAAAGTGTCAGGATTCGACATTAGAGCAATTTAAATGTATTAGCAAGTAATAAACAGAAATAAATGGCCTAAATGAATGAATTCTAGAAAAAGACATGCTTTAGCTCTCCTCTGCCTTGATGTAAGGTTTTCCTTTCCTAGGTCTAACTCTTTCCCCTTATGCCTAAAGTAAACGGCCTTTAAGTGGTGGAGGTTGCATTGACTTTCCGTGCAGACTCTTGGCCTTGTTCACCTTTTTGGATACTGGGACATCTTAATTTCTTGCAGAGCAGTTTCCAAAACTATTTTAGCCCAAACTCTCTGATTCCCTGAGTATCCACTTGGGGAAAGCAGCAGGGACACGCAACACGTTTGCCTAAGTTACACGCAGTAATTAGGCCTATATTTTACCTCGGAGATTTAGCCAAGTGTTATGGGATTTTTGATAAAGCAGGAGCAGAACTGGTCATGCTGGCAGTGTCGGTGACTCACATCTAGCTGTTCCTGTGCTTTAAATGGGACTAAGTGATGCCATCGGGCAGAGTATGGTTTTGCAGAATGAAAACCTTGGAAGACTAGGATGGTGTTCAGCAGCAGCCTGTAAAGCAAGAGGAGGAAGCTGCTACCATTCTCTTCTGCCACTTCATTGGGAAAAAAACAAGTCCTAAGTTTATAATTTTTGCTTTTAGAGTAGAAGTCGAGTCCCATAGCTCATCTTGGCAGTGAGGTGGTGGCATCAGCTGAGCTAAGGCAGCAGGAGCTCGGCCAGCGGGAGGGAGGTGACTCGCTTGGAGGGCCTGGTATTTGCAAGGCCATTTAGCTGTTGGGAACTTCTGCTTGATGATTTTGGCTGATATTTTGGGAAAAAAGAGCCCCAGTTAAAATTGTCTACTAAAATTTTTAAAATTTTTCTATTATATGTGCAGTGTATAATGGTGTCTCTTTATAATAGTCTCTCTATATTTTATATAATAGTCTATACACGAAAAGCAATTGTATTCTGAGAGTTTTGATGCTGAGGAATTTTTGAAAGCTTTGAGCCAAGGATTAGGGACCTTTTGGTTTGAAGAATGATTCTTAGTGACCCCCCTGAGGGATTTTTCTTTATTAAACTAACAAGGAAAGAAAACATGGAACAGTTCAGAGCTACCAAATTGGTGCTTCTGCTATGGGGAATTTGATTAGGTAAGGGAAGGAGTTGCACATGATCCCAAAAGCCTTTTTTTTTGCTTCTTTCTTGTTAGTCTACAAAATCGCATTATTCTGCTCATACTGGGCTTACGCCTGACCTGCATGTCAGCAAAGAGCAACTCGTTTCTGTAACCTTTGAAAAAATGAGCCGGGTTTTCAAGGTACTGCTGACTTGCAAAACATCTGCGTGTCTAAAGCCAGCTGCTTGAAAAGACATTTTAGATCTTCTCAGAAATTTCTTAGAGACAACGCAAAGCTTAGCAGGATCTTTCTGCCCTGTGAAAAGGTGAAGTTTTGGCCTGGACCGAACTGGTCCAGATTGGACTCATAAACCTTCCACGGGCCATCGGAGCTCCCGGGTGCCCAGCGGGTGACTGTCAGCTCAGAGGTCCTCCAGAGCCGTTTTCAGAGCCGTGCAAACATCAGCATTTCTTTCCATCAGACAAACCTTTCAGCATCTTAGTTCCTCCACATGGATAAATTGATCTTGATAGTGCTCCGTAAACTGGGTGAATGATGTAGGAAGACACTGTCGGCCAGTGAAAATAAGTTGACGAGGTCACATGTATCCAATAAAATTCCTGTGCTCTTAGATCCGTCTGACAGGCATCCTTTAGACGTGAATATTGCTGTGTAACCTTCCCAAAGACCTCCAGAGCTGAAATATTTGACAAGAAAACTGAAGCTCAACACCAAGGTCTTCCCTGCTCATGAATTTTTCATGTCTTTGTTTGAAAATACTAGGCAGTAAAACCCTCTCGTTATCTCTGCTGTAAAGCACAGTAATTAACATTCACACTGGAAAAAAAAAAGCAAAAAAAAACCCCAAAAAAAAACCCCAAAACAAAAAAACTTGTCTTCTTTTTCTGTTAAAGCTTAATTGCTTTGTTGATTTTATCTTCTGGATTTGTGAGGGTTAGTGAGTTCCCCTCTGCTCGCGCTCTCTTCTCTTCCAGTCTTCCTTGCTCCCCCTTCCCGTTACAGTTCCCAATGTTCTCTCTTGGAAGGAAGCAAACACAGACCATTGATTATGGACAAATCAGGATTCAGCTCTGTCTTGTGCCTTCCCATAGAACAGGATCTTGCAGTCAGTTGGTATTGTTAATGCTTTCATTTGCTTCCAGATGCTGTATTTCTTACAATGATCATTTTAATAAAACCTTGGATCCCTTCTGCTTGGCAACCAAGGCTGGAGCAGTTCTGTTCAGCAGTGACTCCGTCCTGCTGTGCTCTTCCATTCCGAATTTGGATCAAATTGATATCCCCCGTCACAATTCTGTCAAAATCTTCCTGTTTGATGATACAGTCAGAACAAATCTCGTGTCAGAAACGGGTAGAACAGATAGATGCACACTGGCATCTATCCAGGCATGCCTAAATCTCACACCGTTGTGCCAGTAAAACACTGTCAACCTGAAAATATATCCTGGGGGAGGGTATAAAGTTTATCTGCGTGCCCGTACAATATGGAACAGCATTTCCCTGTCCTCAGAGGGAAGTCACCTTTATCTGACGCGGGCAGCGGGAGACTCTGAGCATCCTCTTGCTCCCAAAGCTGCCCCTGCGTCTCCCCCGAGGAGGGTAGGAATGTGCTGACATCCATTCAGATCTTCAGCAAACTTTTCTGCTTTATCGGTGGGTATCAGAGCATTTCCATATATATGTGTACATACACAGAGAATATCCTGAATCCCTGTTGAAAGGGAAATGAATACGCTGATTACCTACGTGCCAGTTTCTCCATCAATTCAATGTAGGGAAACAATTAGAGTTTGGAAAATTTGCAGTTCATTTGCATTAAGAGAAAAAAATCTTTATGCAAAGATAATTATTGCTTAAGAAATTGCTACAGAAATACCGATGGCTTTTCTGTCTTTAAATATTGTTTAATATTCATAATATGTTATACTGAGGAACAGTGCATATACCTATCTGCCAAAGGAGGTATTTGTGAACAATGGGTACTGTTCTTCATGGAAAGTGCAAAAAGCCTCAGCTAGGATAAGGGTCATTACCGTCGTCAGTATTATCATTTTATTCCTCCTTAAACTCTGAAACAAATTGAACAAGGACTTTTTCAATAGTTAAGAATCTGAGGGAGTTTAATTAACCCGTTAAAGAAAATTCTATTAGAGAGTTTAAGACTCATGAGGAAAAAATTGAGCTCTGTGTATTTTGGTTGATCAAAGGACAATCCATGGAACAAAAGCTTCTGAGCATAATTTTTAGCCTCCCCTAGATGTCGAAGAGCATTAAGCCTTTCAAAATTACCATTAATGCATGTCAACTCCCCCAGTTTCTTTTTCTTGTGACTTTGAGCAGATGTAGCTCACATTTATAACCAGCATGATCTTCACCATCTGAACACTCATGATTTTGTGAAATAGGACCCTTGAGACGTAATGTTTTATTCCCTCAGGGTGACATGTACCCATGAAGTGACTCAGACAGAAAGCTTGTATCTGTTACACTGACTAAACTTTCTCTCTGTGGTGGCACCAAGACTGTCAAATCAGTGGGCGGCTTGGCGTGATTGACAGTACCATTTTGAAGGTCGTTTTGCTCAATGTATTCAAAGTGAGACAGATGTGGCTTTTTTTTTTTTTCCAGTTCTTACTCTGATTAATTGCCTCATTCAATTTCAACTCTATTGCAGTTAAACATTAATTCAGTAGGACTTAATAATGTATTCATTTATGATCTTGCTTGTGCATTAATGACAATGATTTGCTGTTTTTTTAATTATAGGGATCCATGCAACGCGTATTTTACATCCACTTACAGGAAAATGCTGTACACTCTTGTTCTTTTATGTTAGATAAATTAAACACTCAAAGAAGTACTGAAGTACCTTATGAAATATTTCATTCTAAATATTTGCTACAAAATATGTATTGCTACAGATACCAGCTTTAAAACCACTTGGAAAAGATTTGTATATACCTAAGGATTACATTTTGTCTTATATTGTGTGAGTAATAGCCCCAGACCTTTGTGAGACCTCTGCACAGAAAAATGTGTATCCTGCTTAATGAGAAAGTGTCTTTGTTTCGTTTTAACATTAATTAGAAAGTTTGCTTTGTTCGGGCTTTCTTCTGGTTCATTTTTTTCCAGTAATTCAGGCATTCTGGCCTGAGTGGTTTCATGTGGCTTCTGCTTCACGACAATATGCCTTGTAATCAACAGGCATCTCCAGTGGACCCCTAGTTTCCCCTAAATGCCCCTTTTGAAGTCAGCTCATAAAGAATTGGCTCAACTTTAAATGCAACTGCATTGCATCTATAGTGGCTTCAAGTCTACACGTTCTTTGTATTACTGGGACTTTTCTTGGTCACGTTTCCTATTCCATAAAACGCACAGTAGTACAAAACCAACTTTCCTTCTCTAGCCGACACACGTATTTCTGCCTCTAGATGGTAATCAGAAGTAAATATTCCTGCGATATTTCCTTGCTTTGTGCCTTCCCTCTTGGTATGTTCCATCCTTATCGTTAGTTCACAGGGAAGGGTGAATAACTTTACGTGCAATCTCTGCTCCTGCAGGTGGGGGTATCCACTCTACTAGACTGACATAGCGTTTAGGTAGAATTAGAGCCCCATGTCTTCTGTGGGTGCCAGTGGACACTGCTGCATAGGAGTATTTTTGTCTTGATTTACACATGGGCAGAGCTGAAACAGCCAGTTTGCCTGGTAGTCTGTTAACGGGCTACCTGGTTCTGTGTTAAGAGCGCTCCTTACTGCACATATGTGCTTTCCCAGTGGCAGCATTAATACTACACATAGTTCCTGCTAGCATAATTACTTAGTGTAGCTTGAAAGGTCTGATCACCTACAGCTAAAATGACACTTTAATGGGGATTACAGTTTTCCAGCTCAAATATTCAGGAGCTTTAATTAAGCGGGAAAAGGCCAGATCAGTAGCAGAGTCAACATCTCTCTGTTGGATGGCATTCTGGTTTGATCCTGAGCTATTTATTGATCCCAGGCGAGCAATGTTTGGGGACAGCCTTTTTGCTGAAAATAGCTTTACATATTCATCTCTTTAATAAAATTTCTGACACTATGAGCCATATCACTCTTCATCTGAAGTTCTCATTTTTCCCCCTCTCTCAAGTCCTGTTTCAAATTTTCTGGTGAAACCTGAAATGGAATTTCTTTTTTTCCCCCTCTCCAGTCAAAGGTTACATCTGTATTTTTCTTTAGCACCTGGAGCTTTTGCTTATTCTCATCATTTTAGAACCACAACTGGGAAGACAATAGCTCATGTTCTTGTGCAGCACCCACACCATAAGGTTTTGGTTCAGCATGTACCTTGGGGCTGTCCTGAGCTGAGACATCTCTGCACCCTGTGTGTACTCAGTGCACACTGAAGCCAATGGGAATATTTCTGGTGCTGATAGAGGGAGGTGAACCATGGTCTTTCCAACGGTTACCAGCTCTATCTGTCTGCATTAAGTATTTTTCACTGGGGCCTTGAATTCAAGATGTCTCATGGGTTCTTTGGGCAGTTAATCTTCTCTACAATATTTTATTTACTGACCTGGTTGCATGGGGGGCATCGACCAGCCTAATCCAGAAATTCTGATAAGCCCTTTACGTCTGCAAAGCATTGTACAAACACGAACATGCTCGTTTTGATTGCTGATTGGCTTAACTGTGTTCTGTCATTGCATACACTAAATAGTTGCTAAATAGCTTGCAGTGTTGGATTTGTTTAAATTTATACAAAAAAAAATCCCACCCTTTTAGTGCTTGTGCCAAAATTGGTTATTCTTTTCCTCCGCTAAGTCCATATAATTAGTTTGGAATCTCAATTCTTGCTATTTGTTTCCAAATAAAATAGTAAGAACACGGTATGGTATCAACAGCAAGCCATTTAATGGAAGTATTAGTGCTATGTTGAAGCTGTTGGAAATGCAGTGCTGTTGCTAGTTCAGTGGTTCTCATAGGCCACACTTGACAAGATGGGAAACCAGAGCAGGTTTATTTTAAATTATTATTCCTTGAAGAAAATAATCCAGCTGAACTGTGAGGAAAATTAGCAAGAGAGCATCTAATAAATGTTCTGTGCTCATGCTGCAGGAAAAGACTTAGCCCTGCATCCTATGAGGGTTGTAGAAACGAGTCGTTCACATTGGCCTCCGTGCTCAGAGGCGTCTTGCTGATACTCACCTCTATTAACTCTAGCATGGTCTGATTTGCTTAGACATTACCGTGCTGATCACATGTTAACTTTCCAGGCTTACCGTGTACTACACCTCCCTAGGGAAGTGACTGTGTTTGGAACGAAAAAGGATTTAGGGTTTACATGCTGGAAATGCTGGAAACTAGTTGGAGCAGAATATTAAAGTGATACATCTTCCTAATAACCCAAATATCTTCCTAACAACCTAAATATTGTGTTGTTGCTGTTGGAATTCTTCGTTCAAGCTTGCTTAATCACTTGAAATATGTTGAGGTGATAGTTCCCACTTAGATATTCCATTTGTTTGCCATCCTTTTTAGGATGAAATATTTTTGAGAATGAATTGTACTGAAAACTTTTGGAGCTCATGTGAACCAATTGCAAAAAGCACAAAAATGTCCATGTAGACTAAAATTGCAAATATGCTTACCTTTTAGAACAAAATATACTCGGTATTTAATGACTAGGCACTGCATTTCTAATATTACATTAGATGAGATCAGTACAATAAATGATGAAAAGTATCACACTGAGTGCATTTATAATGTGTGTCATTGTCCACAGAGATCATCAGATAGGCAAATAAGAGAGATTCCTCATTACTTTTTCAGTGAGTAATTGCTAGTAATGTTGAACCATATTGTGCAGCATTACTTGCTCAGTGTCCTTTGGTAAAAAAAAGATGTTTTTATGAATGCTTTTTAGCTAACCAGGTAGCTGTTGAAGTAGAACTCACTTCAAGCATTTTTTTTCAAAAAGTAAATATTCTTCCACATTTTGATCATGAGATCTTAGCAGAGTATTCTCAAAATAGTCCTGTCTGATGGATGATGTATCACTGCTACCCTTTAATAGTCAAGAAAATTGAGGCACAAAATTGCACAGCAAATTGTTGTCCGAGGCGGGAGATAAACTCGATTTTTTCTTGCACTCTTTGTCTTCCAACCACTCAACTTCACCACTTTCAAAACTTCCAGCATATGAGCAATAGAGGAAAAAGTGAATTTTACCATTAACGTTTGCAACAGGAACTATTTTATTAGCTTGGAGAGCAATATGGAAGCACCTTTGTGCCGCCGCTGCCGGCGGATGCGCTGGGATAAAGCAGCAGATCCAGCAAAGGTGGCTGGTGCAGAGCGGTGTCTCTGGCTCTGCTTCGCTAATGGTAGCTATGGCAACCTCAGGACATTAACTTATGCAGTGATTGCAGGCGTGAGCATCAAAGCAAGTAATTAGGGAGACAAATGGGAAGTCCTGATGGATTCTTCCATCAAGATCAAAGCTTTATATAAGTTTTTCATTAATTTGGAAACAAGCACTTAGATGATTTGTATGTTATATTAGGCTATCAATGAAAATTGGGACCAAAGCCAGATTGTTTTGTAATTTTTCAAGGAAGGGCCACTCAACCCAGTCAAAAACCTTTTTAATAGCAGTAATTGTAACTCAGGAGTGCACCAGTTGAATCAGGCCAAGGAAGTACTCGGCGTTCTCCTAGATGTTTTCAGCAGAAGGATAATTGTGATGAACTTGGGTTGTCCTCATCATTACAAGGAATATTAATTGCACCTCAGAGATGTTAACAGTGCAATATTTAATCCATAGCATGTGATCTAAGCATCCACAGGATTATAGGATGAGAGAGATACTTTCTCAATATTTGCAAATCCAGAATGGAAGGTTGCTGGACAAAATGTAATGATCTATGTACATGCGTGCTCCGAACAGGTAATCCATGGTCTCTTCTGGTTTTACCCTGTATTCATCTAGTCTACAAGATTAAAAATAAAAACATCAAAAACATCCTTTGGTCTTAAATGTGCTAACCTGTCTTCATTAATGAACTGTGCAGCGTAAACCCCTTGGATATCACGGAGACCTCAAATAATAGGGGAGATGATAAACTGTGCAAAGCAACAAAGAGTGCTTGGAAATCTTTATGTAAACCTTCTGATGGGCAAGATCTCTTTGTGTAGAGTGTTTAGAGTAGATTTGGAAGTACTGTACTGTTTCATATTTACCACCAATGGCAAGCCTTTCAACAGCTGTAGACTATATTTTCTTAACATCAAGATGTGCTTTCCTGAAAGGTAAATTATCCAAATTGGGCAGGCGTTTTCAAATCACTAGTACTCATAGAGAACTTCACTGTTTATAGAGCCCCATGTATGAAAATTTGATGGTCCCTAGAGCAGCAGTAACTTCATTTTGTTGGGATTCTGAAGCAGGCATTAATATTTGGGTTGGACTTTCATTTTTAATTGATGAGGGAAAAGACTATCTGCCTTTCTTTCCTTTTTGATAACGCAGGCTTCTCTTTAGTAACTTCAAACGCCCCAATTCTTCGGTTAAAGGCGAATTAAGTTTTCCTGTATTTCAAATTAGCTCTCTGAGGGTGGCATCGGCTCTGTTTCTTTTATGTTTAAGTCCCAGTTCTTTAATCTGTTTCTAATACATTCTGTTCAGCAATTTTGCATTTCTGTTTTAGTGGAAGCAATGCTGATTAATTCCTTCTTATGACATCTGTGGCTGCATCCTAGATTAAACCTACTCTAATACAGAGCCTATCATTAAGTGTTAAATATTCTTGCAAGGCTACTTAAATTAGAATCAACATCAGTGGATCATTTAGTAGAGAGTCGTTAATTCTCCATCTTACGGCAAGGCCACATTCTGGTGATGCTTTTAATCACGAGATTATTGAGGTATGATTTGAAAGGGATATGTTGCCCATATTTTGCCTTTGGGCAAATTACAAAAGGTCAAGTTGCCAAGGAAACAAAATGAAGATAACATTACTAATTCCTGAGTCCAAGAGTTGTCTTTCCTGATCATATCATTTGCTCAACATATACACTTAGAAAAGATACCAGCTAACAATATCTCTGCCATTTAGTTCCACAGAAAATGGCTTTATGACTCTCTTTCCAAGATAGCTTTCATACTGACGATAAGACTCACCAGAATACTTTACCTCTCTATAACTCATAGATTGGTTGGTTTGATGGTTTACAGAATTGATAAATGTTATTCTTAACTTGCAGAAGGGAAAATAAGGAATGGCAGGGTGACCGTTTACATTTTCAAGAGCAACTGCAGCCTTAAGATTTTACCAGTTTGGATAGCATAATTTACAGCTCTTTAGAGAATCTTGATGTTCATAAAGTGAAGAGTACTTGATAACATAACTTCATTAAGGCACCTCAAGTTAAACACTCAAAATCACAAAGGCATGAAAATTTCCTTCTGGTCATAATTCAGGCTAGTGGCAGAGGCAGAAAGAGCTCTCCAGTGTCTGCTACTTTCTAGACTCTCATTCTTTCTCTTTTTTCCAATATTTTCCTGTCCTTTTTCTTCCTATTCCAGGCAGGAAGCCGTAGATGGGATTGGCTCCTGTGCAAGAAATTCTATATAGAGTAGAATGTTGTAAAGAGTCTCTGCCCCTTTTCCCCTTGCAGCCATATACATGTGTATATGTATGTGTGTGTGTCTGTGTTCAATTCCTTGTCCTTCCTATAGACAACACATAAAAAAGGAATCATGATATTCCCTGCAGTACTGGCATCTGCGATGGTGGTAGATCCTGTCCTTAAATTTCCATTCTGAACTGTGCTGTGTCGTAGGGCACTGCATAATGAATACGACCCTGCCAATCAAGACACTCTGTTTTATATCACTTATTACTAAATTGAAAATGGTGTTTTACTACAGCAATAAAGGGCTGGTACAGCATGAGGTACATTTTTATACAACTCTATGAACTTTGTCATTGAAAACATTATAGCCTTGAATTTGAGAGCACAGTGGAAGGCAATATAATTTGATTACCTATATTAATCAAGTAGAGTACAACATATAAAACCAGTAATGCATAAGTCTGACTGGAGCCAGATAACCCTCTTGTGCATCTTAGAAAGATTTATTTTCAGTAATATAATTCATTTGACATGAAAGTATCATAATTGCAGTTGCTAGGAAGGATTTCTTTCTTTCCTTTTTTAGGAAAAAAAACTATCATGCTTTCAAGAGCAGCTTGTTCTTTTAAAGCTCTGCTTACTGAAAATTGAAAACAAAGATTTGTTTTTGTAATTGTGGCAATTTTTCATTAACCAGCTGAGCTAACAAAGTGGTTGGTTTTGAGTGCTGTTTCTGCTTCATAAACAAAAATGTGTTAGGTGTGAATTAAAAAGAAATTTGAGGGGAAAAAAAGTGCGCTGGGAAGCACAGAATCCTGCTGTTCTCGATGAGCGCTTCTGAAGGCTGGCCAGGAGCTCCTCAGCTTTTAGTTGTCTGTACAAATACTTTACAAAAATGCTGAGGAGAAGCTTCCCACACTCTAGCTCCATGAAAATGCTTTACGGCAGATTTGAAGTCACCTAATTATTCTGTAGTCCATGAAAACCTCTCTTGTTATTATGTGTGCAGTAGTGACACACATTTATAATGTTGTTGTCATGAGTTGCTATTTATGCATTTTATTGCTATATGTGGCTGCAAACTATTATTTCAAGCAAATGTGTATGTCAAGGTATCACTACTTGATATGGCAAAAATCACAACAGGTAAAAAAGATTGACTATGGGTTGTGCTGCAAATCCCATTGGAGCAGAGTTAGGGAGACCTGTTTCATTAATTGTGCCAAGATAAACAGGCTGAGAGGGGTTACGAGAATGTGGCCAAGGCATTTTTCCAGTTTTTCAAACAAATTTCATGTTTGGCTTTGTTTGAAATAACTGTCTGAAACATAAAAAGTTTATATAATCAAATGTCCTCTGACTCTCTGAGGAAAATGTACCAATTTGTTGCATCTAATTAGGAGCAGTTTTACACTGAGCTAATGACACTGGGTACTGATTGAAGGCGACAGAGTTCATACCCACACAGACAGTAGGTTTATCGCCTTCGTGTTGGTCCATCATGCAGGAAGGTTTTTTTTTTTTTTTCCTGTTCTTGTTCTTGAGTCGTCTTTGGTTTTCCTGCTAATTTCTCTCCTGTTGAAATGTTTTTGTTTTCTGCTATTCTGTAATCATTCCATTATGGATTAGCCCTAGAGAGAACTGTCACTCCTGAGCATAGACATTGAGGTGATGGACTTTCTTTTCCTGAATGACATCTATCTACACAGGAGAGTGTTTCTATATTCGTTATGGAACAAAAATATATATAAAATTCTGTAGTGACAACAGGAAGAGTAAATGGAGCCCCAAGTGAAAGTTTCAGCATTGTTCAGCTCAGAATTTCCTATTTGTACTTGAGTTTTTGGCATTGTACCACCAGCCTTGTCCTGATCTTCGAGGTTGGTGCAGGTCAAAGCACTTCTGCAGTCTGAAAGCAGAGCACTGAGGTAGCAGCTCCGTCTGTAAATCATTACATTTGCATCAATCATTGACCATTGGAAGGCTGACAAGAACAAATGAGTAACTCACGGGGTCATGGTAGTAAAGAGAGGAGCAGATGTACTAAGGTAATGAGGAGCCTTCACAATTTCACCTGAAACAGCAAACGCTTAGAAAAAATAAAGCAAGAGGGGAAAATGGTGTAACACTGAAGGTTTGTCATTTTCCATGCAATGGCATAGACCTTGAAACTTTTATACTTAGCTTTGCCATGGCATAATTTTGATTCTGTGAAACTGAATAACCCACTGGGTTATTCTCTAATCAAATTAGCTTGCAGCCTTTGCTACATTACTTAGATTATGTTGAAGACACCCAAATGTATGCTCCAGGCAATGATTGTCCTTCACTCCTAAGATTTACCTACTTTAATGTTTTTAAGGTCTGATTAAAATGAAAGAGGAAAAAAAGAGAGGATTGGGTAGCGTTATATTCATGTTAATGACTGCTGCTGGAGATCTTCTGTTTTTTTTTTACCTATTGTTTTTTAAATCTTTTTTTATCTTGGTGATTTTTTTTCCTGGGGTTGCTTCCATCCTTCAGGTTTGTTTTAAAAGCAGTGGTTGAAGTCTTGAAGCACGTGCTCTGAGAGCTGCCTTGGGGAGCAGTCTTCTCTGGATGTCTCGATTTAACTAAATCATTTACCATATTTGAGTGTTAATGATCAGTAACGTAGACAATAATGGTAGTTATCGTAAGGTTTATAATTTTTTGCCACAACAACATAAACTCTGCTATGAGTTCAATAGCAGTTCAGTTAAAAAATACTTGATTATTAGGTTAACTATATGTGAGTATTACATATCTTGTCCCTGACAAGAGCAGAGACTTCCCTTCTCAGGCCTAAGGCCCTCAGCAAAACAAAGCATCTGAGTCTTAATAAAATTCCTATACTGTATATTCATTCAAATACAAATGACGTGTATTTTATCTTAGTGCTTTAAGGTATGTTGAGAACACTGTAGGTGCTTTAGATTATTTTCCGGGTGCAAAGGCATTCAGGTGGGCTTCAACACGCCTATCCTACCAGATCCAGAATAAACAGAAGGCAAGGCAGAGATTTCTTTTCGTACCTAAATGATGTCAGTTCCACTCCTGCGGTTAGTCCCCACCTCTGAGTGTTCCTGTTTGAAATTTTGGGTGGCCAGCTTGCATTTGAATGGAAAAATCTGTGGGGTGTTTTGGGGGAAAACCTTAGAGTCGTCAGGTGGAGGTCTTCATGCGTAGCCTGTTCTGTTCTTTCGTTGCTGTGCTTGGACTTACAGACTTACTTCTGCTTTGCAGAAGAAACAAGTTGACAGCATAGGTAAGGCAGAAGGAACACATATGCACCCATACATGCAAACATATGTGTATATAAATGAAATATATAAATGAAATTAAATAAACATTCACTTGAATCTGCTATAAGAAATCATGGCACATTCCTTACCAAAAATGCATCACCCTCCTTCTGGAAGGTCCCTTCTGTACTGCAGCATGGTACTGCAGTATTAAGAACTGCTTTTTCTGCAGATTTCCATGGTGAAATTCCCTCTGTCAGCTAACACTGCGCTACAGGAAGACGGCCATGCATGTTCTCCACTAAAAAAAAATGCAAATGAAATTTCCAGAGTTGCATGCTGTGGAGCCAGAGCGCCGAGAGTAGCTAAATGTTTTCCAATAGAGCAGGGGTACTTCAGTAAGTCTTGTTATCTCATAGTGGCCAAGGACTTTTTGGTGCTCCATCATGACGTGGATGTAACATGTAAATGGACTAGATTTGCTGTACAAACAGAAGGAGAAAACTGATGTTTATAGTAAGTGAGAAATTACTAGACAGATCATTATGGTTAAAGTGGCTTTTGGCTATATCCATATTAAGTCCTAAACAGCTCCTTAATTTTAAAGAAGGTTTATAACCCCCATCCATGAGCTGGAGCAGCCTCTCGTGGCTGTAAATAACAGCTGTGAGGCGCTGTCTCTTCTGTCAGATGTCTCAGCATCCTCGTGCCAAGCAGGAGCGGAGCTGCTGGCAGCTCCTGTGCCACCTCCACTGCTCACTGGAGGGCACGAGGAGCTGCAGCCACCATGGTGCCAGGTAGCTCCAGCCTTGGGGGCAGTGGCGCCAGCATTTTTCCATTCGGGTCTCCTGCAAGCAGCCACAGCTCAACACTATAGGAAAGAAAGAAAAGGGATGTGTCTGCAGTGCCTTAGCAAGACACCATATACAGCCCTGGAAGGGTGGTTCCTCCCAAAGCGCTTCGGAGGCATCACACTTCTCATCACACTTCCTTCTACTGAAAGGAAGACAAGTGATGGGCCACATGATGCCATCGCACGTGGAGAAGGGAAAGGACTCACCAGAGAATCACAAGAGGGGAAAACTGCAGCTCTCCTGTTGGAGTTTCTCTGTTTTGCAAGTGGTGTAAGGCAGCGTCAGCACCAAAATACTGTAACTGTGCATAATAGTGAGTATTGCTACAGTACTGTGCTTTGTGTGAAGGGATTTCAAGGCAGCTCTATCAACCTACCGCTGAATAGTTAGGGTCCAAAAAAAGACAGAGCCCTAGATGACGTAAAGAGATATAACACCAGATACTTCTACCTTTTAAACTGTGGAATATATTATTGGAAAAGACATCATCAAATTCTCCAGTAATTATGCAGAATCTTTATACTTGCATGTTAAGGCCTGAAGTAGGAGGCAAACAAGGTAAAACAGCTGGAAAATCTCTCTAGAGTGTGATGCTGGCATTGCTGTGTGGATGGCATTCAAGCTGATCTTTATATTTTTAATCAATGTGTTTTTATTAAACACTCATATAGCAACTTGTTTCTACATAGATCACAGTAAAAGGTTGCATTAGGAAAAGGCAGCCCTGCCTTTTCCTCTGTGGGGTGGGGATCTGCATGGGAAAACTGGAGAAATCTGGTGGTTCTTACATTTTGGGGTTTTTTTTCTAAGATGGTGACTCCCGTGAACTGAGTCTTTTTTAGACCTGTTTTGAAAGTAGGCAGCTGTAGTTCTTACTTTGTAGATCTCAAGAAATAATTTGTGATTATCCCTTTTTCTCTCCAAGTGCTTTCCTGTATATAGGTATAATAATAAAGGAACTGTTTTCAGCATAAAAGATGTGCTTGTCAAACCACAGCAATGATTTTCCAGTTGCTGGCTTTTTTAGTTGTGCAGCCTTCTAATATTTCTGCTTGAATTCTTTCACGACAGAAGCAAATGAAAATTACACCGTGGTTTTTAGGTCTCTGTTCCCTGATTTTTGCTTGTCATGTCATGAACTTCTTCGAAGCAGTGAAATGGCAGCCCATCTCCCTGAGAGCTCCAGACAGATTTCTAAAGTTGTCTTGTTAACAGCTTGTCAGAAACCTACATTTCAGTCTCGCTGAGTTTATATCATGCAAAAAAAAAAAAAAAAAAAAAAAGTTGCTGGAAATTATGATTTTTACAGGTTCTGACATTTTTCTAAAGAACTGAAATGCTCAAGGCTGCTGTCTCCCTTAACAGGCTGTGCTGTTTTGGGTAATATTCTGCGTTGCATCAACTGAACATCAGAGCAACATTCAGTTTCTTCCCTTTAACATGTTCTTTGAATTATTTAAGGTGTTTTGATGTTGGCTAGAATTTGTAACAAAGTCCTCCAGCTTTTATCCTAAAAAATCAAAAAGGTTGAGATTTTTCCCTTTTTCCCCCTTCCCTCCTCTCCCTCTTCCCAGGCCCCCTCCTTCTCTCCCCCCGTGCTTTTAATAGATCCTTGCCTGGATCATCAGGGGACTTTCTTTTATGTTGTACAGCTTGAAATGACTTAGGGTCTTCTTGATTAATTTATGAGTGCTAAGGAAAAGGGAAAGGGGGGAAAAAAGAAAAAAAAAAAAACAGTCCTTGAGGGATTGACCCTAAGCTGCAGCAGATCAACTCAATTTTATGGAATGAAAAGAGACTTAAACAGTATTTTTAGCGTGGGTGCCTCGGCGGGCGGAGGTGCGGAGGCTCCCGGGCTGGCAGGCCGCAGCCGCGCGCAGGCGATCGGCACGGGCGAGGAAGCCGAATTCGCCTCTCGGGGAGGCACCGCGTGTTTTTCGGAGTCAGAGCTGTGGCAGATTGGTGCGGTAATGTGCTCTGCCTCTAAGGGACAAATGCTCTTTTTTTCCCCTTCGTTTTTCTCTCCTCCTCCTCCCTGCCGTCCCCGGGCATGCAGGTGGCAGCTGCTGGTCGCTCAACACGCTGAGCTCTCGGCTCGCCCTCCCGCCGCGCCGCGCGGCCCCGACGATGCAGCGCTGCCCCTCAGAATGAGCCGCGGCACCCGCGGCTCCCCCTGCGCGCACTCAGCCCTGGCCTCTGTGTGCTCGCAGCCTCCCCCCTCAAATGCTGAGGAGAGAGCGGGGGGGAAAAATAGAAAATGCTGCCCGGAGGCTCAATCTGTTTCTCGCCGCTCTCCCCCTGCCCTGGGAAGGCCGGGCTGGTGCAGCCGCAGGGAGGCCCTGCCTCATTTCATCAAGCTGTCAAGGAGGCAGCAGAGCTCGGAGGACGTGCTGCTGCCTGGGGCAAGTTCAAGTCAACATTGGATTTCCGCCGTCCTCCCCCCGGCCCCCGCCCGGCGCTCCCCGGCTCGGCTGCTGCAGCGGCCGCCGCCGCGGCCCGGCGCTCCTTGCCGGGAGGAAGGGCTTGTGGGACCTTATAAAGGACACGGTGGCAAAATTGCTGCAATAAATCAGGGGCCCTCTGACACTTGGCGGTAGCTTAATGTTTTGGCACTTTCTTTCCTGTGTGTGCCTCAAGTCCCATTAGGCGCCTTCGCTGTCAAACTGGCTCATGATGAAGCTGCCTCTTCCTATCATCCCCAGCAAGGCCCCGCAGGCACCGCCAGGCGCGCGAGCCAGCGGCACGGACACCGGCCCCACGTGCGTGCTAAGCTCCTGCAGACGCACTGGATTTTACTTCTTCCTTTAAAAGAAATGCAAGTTGAGCACCTTGTGATCCTCCCTTAGCCGCGCCATTGAAAAAGAATAAGGGAGCAAACTATGGTGAGAAATAGCCAAAGAGCAGGAATGTGGCCGCTCTCTGGGACTGTCTGGACTGGTGGGTAGGTTTGGAAGGTGTCTGAACATCCTTCCTAGACCTTATGCTACTTGTTACATGACTCCTCTACAGTGCCAGCTCACATCGTGAGTATAGACTGTACATTTAATATTTTGGGCAGCTCTTCCTCCTTCTGCCTTGTACCTCCCCACGCAGTTTTGTTTGCATGTAGACTGGTTAGATTGCATGGCCCTCAGGGCTAGAATCCATTTTTTCACACAGCCAGCTTAGATGTCTATCACCTTCTTCTTAAGCATAATATAGATAATGTGTGTAGGTATGTGTGTTTGCATAGAAAGGAAAACAATCCTTCCTGTAAGCTGTTTGGACAGGAGCTCGCAACTTCTGTGATGTGCGGTGTCTGGCACGATAGGGCCCCGGCCTTGAGGCTCTGGAGGCATGACCTAAATAATAAACATTAGTGCTGGGATGGAGTGGGAGGTTTTGAATTTACTCAAATAAGATGAGGTGAATTCTGTGCAGTTCTCAGATGCTTGGAGGATGTGACCCCGTTTCCAATAACGGAGAGTTTCTCAGTACCTAACTGATGATGTTACACCAAAGCGTTGCCCATCTTGTTGCCATTCTTGCAAGACTTGAGTTGTTTCTGTTGGTTTTTCTGTTTCTTAGAGCCGTACTCCCCGGTGTGAGGCAGTTATGTGAGAATGTGATTTCATGTTAATAATGCAGCACTTCTATTACGTGAAGAAAAACTCGGTGGTCTGGAAGTTAAAACACTTCAGGGGGCAAACAAAAAGGATCAAGGGGAATTTTCATGGTTCATGAACTCACCCAAGAACAATATTCAGAGTCACATCCAAACACTTGTAATCCAGATCCCACCACTTCTTTAACAGAATGCCTTTGCCAGGAGCACTGTGCCAACAGATGTCCCAGAACACGTAGCCCACACGTTGCTTCTATATGTGCTACTTATTTGGATAGAGCTATACATCTTATTCCAGGCTTCCTAGAGTCAAAAATATAAATGGTGAAAACAGTGTAACTGTGCTAATTGTGTGGATTGTGGGGCAGAGCCAGTGATCACACTGCAGAACACATCTGGCCATAGGTCTACCAGAAAACCTCTATGGTGGACATCTAGCTCTAGTTGCTGTGTTGCAAATCTCTAGCTATCTAACCTGCTCTTACCAGGGGTGATTTGATTTATGCTTTACACAGCATCTGAACCACAGCAGGTAAAGTTCACCTCAGCCCAGTTTCAATGCAAGAGTGTTTGGGATTAGGGGGAGGTTAGAGGTTTGGTGCTGGCAGTAGCATCTCTCTTCTACAGTAGAAGAAGGACCTTCTCCAAACGTGGCTCTCCTGTATTTTACAGTAGTCACAGCTCTCCCTGCCAAGATGTTTGTACAAGCCAAATACTAGAATGCAGCAGGACTCCTTGGCCAGTGCTGGGAAAGTCATGATGAAGGGGATCTTGAAATGTGAACCTTCACCTCAGCCACACAAGAAAAGGCTGGAGGGCACAAGCTGCACATATACATGTGTGTGTGTATATGTAAATATTTATTTATTTATTTACATGCGCGCCTGTTTCCTCGGGTCATGGAGGCACAACAGTGAGAATTAGGTGGGAGAAGAGGGTGCTGTGAGCGCGGTCGCGTGCATGGCGGTTAGGAAAGCGCTGGCTTTTCTTTCTGTTTGCGTCCCGGCAGCATCCGGACTTGGCCTGTGGAACAAAGAGCGGATTTCGCGGAGCCCTCCTGGCCTAGGGCTTTCTCCATGCGGTGTCCCCGCCTGCTCCTCTCGCTCCTCAATGCACAGTTTGCATCAGCCCCTGTGGGGCAGAAGGAGTGAGAGTGAGGGAGGGGGAGAGATAGTGTAGGGCCTGTTTGTGGTGGACAGAAGCAATTCTGTCTGAACCCAGCATTGTTTCTGCTTAACTTTACCCCACAGGAGGGTTTTTCTGACTTCAATCTGTCACCGCAAGAAATTGCTTCCAAAAGGCAGCACAATTAGGGGTCCCGCTTTGCAAACATTCTTGGGGGAATTGAGAGGCAATTGGCACAACTGGGTGAATAATCCTTTTACAAGCCTTTATGAACCCAGCACAATGGCTGTTTACAGTTTTGTTGATAGGCCAGGAGTGTTAACAGGCCTTTAGAAAAATCCAGGTAATTGAAGCTTTTGTCTTTCAATGAGCCCCCATAGCTGTCAACAGTCGCCATTCTCGGCGCTTTCTCCAAGTTGGTATTTTGACAAGCGCCTTTGTGCGGCGGACACAAGGCCGCAGCGTGGGAGGCAGCGGTGGGGCCAGCCGCATTCCTGCGGGGAGGCCGCGCAGGCCGCCCGCCATCCCGCTCGCCCGCTGCCAGCCCAACCGCTTCCCTCCTGGAAACCCTGGGCTCCAGCAGAAGTTTCTCCTGTTATTTCATTACTCATTTCGACTTCCTGGCTGTAGAAAACACCGGCCTCGGTCTGTGCATTGTTGATCCAAGGCCTTTGGCTTGGTGTCCGTAGCTGAGAGCCATGGAGGAGAGGAGGCTGCAGGAAGAGGGTGCAGGAGACTTCAGCCTGTCACCACAGGACTGAGCTGGCGCTTTGTAAGGTCCTTGTATCCTTATCCCCCTCGAAGAGTACGGCTCGTTCCTCTTTCCATGTGCGTTTGTGGGAGCATGTTTCTTGAGCTTAAAAGAGGCAAACCTAAGTGAATTTGGAAACTTTGCTTTTCCTCACCAAAGCTGGCCACTTTTTTTCTTTAGGAGGTGAGAGATGAATTGAGTTGGTCAAGATGAGTTTGAGTTTGCTTGAAGCTGTCTTGCAGGAGACCGTATGTTGAGCACAAGTCTACCTCGTGTAAAAACTGGTGTGCTATTTCTGCCCTGTGTTCCTCATCATGTGGACCCCTCAGTAGCTCTGGTTCAGTCCAGGACTTCATCTTACAAAGATTAAGATCTTTGCGTTTTGCTGAATTAAAAGCCGTGCCGAAGGAATCGCTGTGGTTGATCCTCCGGGTACCATTTCCGTGTATATTGAAGTCTTTCAAGACTGAAAGAGGAGGGAGAGGAAAGCTGTTTCATAATAAGATATTATGCACCTCACTGCCCAAAACACAGTTTTTAAAGCACAGATCTTGCCGTCGCCACGGCGGGGATGGGCTCCCTATCTGCACAGAGCCATATTTGCCTGTGGAGCTGCATCCGCCGGCCCGTAGGGCCCGCTGGCTCCTTGTGCTGGTAGATTGCAGCGCTGGCGATTAAACGAAGAAGGATGTAAGCTAAAATGAGACAAAATTCTTTGCCGTCCTTTTCATTTTAAAACAATTAATTATGGAGTATTTTCGGATGGGGAAAACATATCCTCAGAGAGCAGATGTTTGCTTCATTCGTATGTCTGTTTATAAAATTTAGCGTGCGGATTTGATGGTTCACTTGCTTTTTACAACTTTCACTTATCTACATGAGACAAAGTTGTATATTGATACAAGGCACCTAAATAAGGCAGTTCTGCAGCTTTTAGTAATGCAAACCATGAGTAATGGATTTTTATACTCACTGTAGATGTGAATTTTTGAGGCCAAATCTGTTTTAAACAAGAATCTTTGCTTAAAAGCCAGACAAAGCCTGTTTTTCTTTCTTTCTTTTTTTTTTTTTTTTTTTTGAATTATAATACAGTAACAAATATGGAGACAACTTTTGGTACTAAAACATTTATGTATATACAGATACAGAGAGAGAGACTCCAATATTATGTTGTGTTTAAATAATAATGGTTATCAGTGTCCTACCAAATTTTTTTACATCTCCTCTCAAATGCTTTTAAGCTAAATTTAATACAACTTATAGTGAAGCAGTTTTACTAAATAGCTTGTAGGGCTCATAGGCAAAAGCATTTGAGTTTTTAAAATAATGCTAGAAGTTTTCTAATCAATGCGTTTTTGATTTGTTTGATTTTTCTCATACTTGTATCATTTTTAAATCTCTGTATTTGTATTGATATTGCCCAGGCACAGGATTTTAAATAAAAGAGACTTTTTATGCCGTTTTTGAGGTGTAATTTGATCATAGTGTTCCTACTTGGTAGCCTGAAAAAAAAATAATTTCTACACCTAAGAAGCTATAGAGCAGTGCAGACTTTCCCAGGCTCATTTTCATGTTTGTCTCAAACCTGTTTTAAGTGGGTTACTGCTTGGGCTCTATTTAAAGCAGGAAAATTTTCTTCAAATTTCCATCGTTGCTGGCAGCAGCGCACGTGCCTCCTCAGCGGGTGACACAGCTGCTCACTGCTGCCATGTCACCTACGGAGCCACCTCGCTATCCCTTGGAGCCTTTACAGCGAGGGCGGTGTCTTTCTGCAGGATAGTGTTGTCTGCTCATAAATCATGGAGCCAGGTGCTCGTGTCACCAGGTGCTCGTGTCGCCAGGTGAAACGAGCCGGAGCTGGGCAAGAGTTTGTATCATGTCGTCAAAATATTCTGCCTCTAAAACATGTGTGTATGGTGATTTAATGGGTAACTTATGATGTAGCCTAGAACAGGCTTAAAGAGGCAAATAATTTGGTGTCCGTGATCAATTTATGCTGGTAATTTAGGTATGGGTGCCAGGAGCAGCCAGAGCAAACAGGAGTCACATGAACCTGGCTCAATCTTGGTCCCCCAAGTGGAGAGGAAAGGCTCCTCTTGAGTCATCTTGTGTTTCTCAAGGGGGTGCAGATAATAACAAGTGTCCTACAGTGGCTGTGGCTCCCTTCTCCGCCTCCTTGGTTTTTAATAAGCGCGTTGCTCTGTCAGCGCTCTCCAGAGCAAGGACGAGGACACAGGTGCGGGAGCAGCCCTTGCCCGGCACAGCCTGTTTCATCCTGCCTCGGCTGTGATGGACAAATAGTCCCCTTCCAATCCCGGTGTCAAATAGGAGGGATTATGGAGTCTTTACAAAATTTGCAGAAAGCTAAGAATGTCACCACTGAACTTCCTGCTTTGTAGCTTTTGGATAAAGGATATGACAAGAAAGAGTCCTGCCTCCTCTCCAGGTGGAGAAGGAGCTGAACAAAGTGACCCAACAGACTTATTCCTGCTTCTACATGCATGCCATGGAAGCACATCCCTTCTTGTGGATCATTTCCATATTTGCAGCTTGTCAGTGTTAGTCTGCCCCTTTCCACCTTGTAGAAGTAGGGAATCCTGTGTTCGAATTACAGAAACCCACCCGGACCGTGTCTGTTCAATGGCCAACAAGAGATTCTTTTTATGTCCTCAAAATCTTTCTCAGCCCCAGTCAATGAGATTTGTATGTCCTAAAACATTCAGTGCTCAAGTTATCTTTCTGTCACTTGTGCTTGGAAAATAGAGCATTTCATTTTCAGGGGCTGTAAGAGATTTCACTCTAAAACTCTTTAAGTAAACACTTCCTCCTGGGATCATGATCTCATTCGAACTAAAAAATGTACCAGAATTTATGATGTATTTTAATTACTATTCTTGATATCACTCATTAAATTAGAAATTGATTGCCAGTTTCACAGTTTCCTTGTTAGATGACAAAGTGCTTATCAAGGTGAAGCAATGCAAAACTGTTTCTATGTATTCCACAATTTGGGATGATAAAAAGCCATGGTTTTTGTTGTGGTATTCATGTTGCAGTTGTTATGAAGCATAGCTGATTGTCTTTTTTGTTTAAAGTTCATTTTCTTTCATTTAAGTAAGAGTATGACATGTTTTCATATAAAAAGAGGTAAATTGTCTTTGGTTTATGCTAGCAATTTAAAAGCATTAATACAAACATCAAAAGTGTACGTTTGATTGAACTGAGAACATCATAAACAGCTATCCTAAGGATTTAAGCGGATGATGCAAAAGATCCATATACATAAAGGTGTTTTACAAAACCTTCTTTTTCTCTCTCTAATCCACAGTGCGACAGCGAGAGCGATATTGACGATAAGGTAAGACTGAATTTTCTTCTTTCATGTGCTTTACCAGCTTGGAAATCCCCTCATAGACAAAATAAGAGTGAATCTAAATATAATATTTTTCCTCCAGCCTTGAAGTCAAATTTAGAACTATCTATAATTGAATGGAAGAATGTTGCATCAAGGGGTCTCTGTTCCTCACTAGTCCATGTTTATAGGAGAGGAAGTCCTGTGAGCATGATAGTCTTCTCGATTAGTAAGTGGGCATATGTAGGATCCAAGTTGCAGTGTTAGTGTTGGTGAAGATGTCACTTTTGTAATCAGTTTAGAAGATGGGACAGCCAGTGCCTGCCCTAGAAGGCAATATGGTAACTGTAAAGGAATGTTTTGTCATGTTGCATGCCTATTTATCACGGAGCAATGATTTTTCTGACCTTTTCTTTTGATTCAGAGATTGGCCATTGAAAGGTTGTAGCCGTGTGTTTTTGTCCGGGGAATTCTTGTTTCACCTTTGCAAGGAAGACAGAGAAGTCCCACTCCATAGCAGCAGTTGCAGCATGCTTTTAAGCATCAAATCTCTAATAGACTTGAGCATCTCTTGTTGACTTCTGTTCTGGCAGATCAGACTTGGCAGTCTCAGGCTAGATCTTCATCAAACTTTTATTATATTTGGGCTGCCCAGTCTCTTGCATTCATTCATGAGAAGCTCTAGCATGCAGGTTTCTACTGGATCAGCATTACGAAAGTGAGGGCTGAATTCAGAAAGCCCTGTCTCCCTGGCAGCACACCTGAGTGCAGCCGTATATTGGAGGTTGCCCTGAGTTCAGGGCAGCGAGCAGAGTAAAAACATCTGCTTAAGTCTTTCCTTTTTTTTAGTGTTGTTAGACCTTGGGCAGCATTAAGGAGTTCTTCATTTACTTTTAAAAAATCCTATCAGGTACCTAATACCCGTGAATATGGCAAAGCTGTGTTTGGACTGAGAGCTTGATTGAAGGGAAACCTTTAAATCTTAGCTGTTGAATGAAAGATACTCTGCATATTTGATTTTAGATATATGTGTGCATGTATGTATGTATAGTCACTCTCCTCCAACATGACCATCACCCCGAGTTCATGTTCCTTCTTTAGAAGGTTGCAAGGCAGCAGAACTGATAGCAAGGGGAATGAGGTAAAAAAATGTTCCCTAAAAGCTTCGATACGTGGAGTTAAAGCATTTCTTAGACTGCCCAATCAAAGAAAGTAAAAGCAATCACTTAGAAAACTGTTTAAAGATCTGCCAGTCAAACCTCAGATGAAGTTGTAAGTGACATGTAGTTTTATTATACAGCTATGCTATTAATGATTATCTAAATTACACTGGTAGACCCTGCTAGCAGCATTACGTCTGAGACTGACATTTGTTAGATTAGGTTTGACTTCACCTTGTAGAGAAGAAATTGAAATCTGAACAACATTGATTAGCTTTCAGAATGTGGGATCTGAGGTTACCTTCAGAGGAAGCTGCATTGTGTTTGGCTGGTAACTTACTGTCCTTTACAGCAAATGAAAGACTATTACATTGTTCCTTACCATTAGGATGGCATTTCCTTACGTATCTGTAACTGTAAGTTGTCCTTCTAGGCCCACGTATTTTCCAGCTACCTTCTCTCTAAGGCAACTCCTCTGTAATAGTGACACTTCTTTTCTTCGTAAGGAGAGCAGCACAAGATCGGAATCTTTCTGTCTCTTGCCTGATCTGTAAAGGCATGAGACAAGACATCAGTCCCTTTACCAGGTCTTTGGAATTAAGTAGGGTTGCTTTTGTGTCAGCAGACTCATGTGCGTGCATGTAAACTCGTTGAGGTTGAAGCAGAGACACTTCAGACCTTTCATGGGGATAATGTAAATGTGACATTGACTTCATGCTGGGGAGCACAAGGGAAACCTGCCTCTCTGTTAATACCTGGCTTGTTACTCTCCTGGAAGCTCATTCAATATTGGCCTTAAAGCCTAGCCTGGCTGATACAACAAGGAGCTATAAAAATATTGGCAGGAATGCCCTGAGGGAACACACTGAAGAGTGTGTTTTCCTTCTTCCATGCATTGGCAAAATGTGTCTTCCAATAATGCTCACCGCCTTGTGCAGCCACATGGAGTATTGGACGTTTTGGCTGTCCCAGCATCCGGCTTCCCCCCGACATGGTGGCTCAGCTGCTTTCCCCGTACAACAGAGCAGTCCTGTCCTGACGCTTGATCAGCAAGAAGCAGCTTTCTCTGGGTTATACCTACACGTGTTGGCACTAATGAAGGGCAGGGCAGGAATTAAGAAGGTACTTTGGATTTGTATAACATTTTTCATTAGTCATAAAATAACACATCACCAGTATCTGTATATATCCTATGAGAAGAACAGATAGAAAAAGTTGTTCACATACAAACTGAGTCAGTGATAGGGCTAGAAGCAAAACTGAAAATTTTCACCTCCTACTCTCTCTGCTGTGCAGCTGATTAGCCACTGTTTGTTTAGTTCATAGGTATGTGGATTGTTGAACTAGTGTTTTAAAAACATGGGTGTTAAAGCAAAATCAAAGCTTTACCTTCACCACATTGAAAATATAAACAGATTCCTGATGTTTTTTTTCCTTTTTACAATGTTGGGCGAGACTCCAGAAAAGTAATTGAGTGTAGTCAGTCATACATAAGGTGTATAGGAATTGAGGAGTCATTCCTGTTGTGCACGGTGCAGTTTCACAGCAGATTGTGAGAGCATTTTCAGAGGGCGCCGCTATTTTTAATAATCAGAGAACAGGAGTTCAGGACAGGGGACTTGTCCATCCCTTCTACTTTCTGAGAACTGTCTCTGGCCAAGTATATTCTTTCATTTCTGCATCACTGCTGAAATCTCAAAGGAAGTAAGTGGGAAGATACCTTCTCACACCTATCATTCTGTCACCACACTCTCTTTGAAGAACTGTTCAAAATACCCAAACTAATAAACTGAGCTGTCCAACCACTTAACCAAGCGAAAAACTTAGCAAATCATGCGTTCCCAGAGATGGAAATGCAAATCCCACTTCTTCTACAGTGTGTTGCTTGAAGGACATTATCAGTTTGGACATCGCAACTGTTAGGAGAATTGCCTGGTAGTTTGTTGAAACCGTGGAAATGATGCTGTGCTTTTTGTGAGGGAAGGGGGAGAGCAAGGGAGTTAGCCTTGTAATCGTGTGGCACTGTCTCCACACTCTGCAATAGCTGCCATGTGAGGCTCACGGTCCATAAACATTGTTACTGAAAATATATACTTCCTTTAATAGCAACAACAGCATTAACAGATAGCAATTACCCTTCATTTTCAGGAACTATAAAGTCTCCATTAATTCAAGATTTATGTAGTTATGGCATTTAGCACAGGAATAACACCACAGAGAATTGGTTTATACACATGTAATGAGAGAGCTTATGGCATACTTTAGTGAACATTAACATAATAGAGTAATATAAACCATCAACAGTTCCACTTATTGTCTCTTACCTGCTTTAGCATCACTATGAAAAGTGGCTAGCAGCTTGGTAATGTGCTCTGTTAAATGGCGTTCTGCAGAAAGCCAAAAGTCAACTTGTGTAAAACAAGGGAATGAGTAATCTCTGCTCGTTACTCCAAAATGTTGCTCTCATTTTTTTAATAACAGTGTTCAAGACTGCATTTGAAAAAAAAAAGAGCCTATTTCTTTCTTTCAAAGTAATTCAATGTTCATGTTCTTTCAGTCTTGGACTTCTATCTGCTGTGTGCAAAATTGTGGGTTGTCAGCTTAATTGCACGGCCCTGGCATGTAAGCGAGTTCTTCAAATCAGGGGTTAGATATCAGGCATTCCTTCATTTAATGTGGTGCTAAGTAAGATATATAAAGAATGACATTGTGTTTCTGAGCTGGATCAGTATTTCCCGTACATTTCTTGGGCAGGTCATGTTTATGACTTAGCAACAACAAGCAATCTTTTGGACAAACAAAGCCATATCCAAGGTGGACGCAAGGTGATCAAGCGTGGTCAGTGAGAGACCATTGATACTGAGCTGACATTGATACTGAGTTTTAAATGGGAGTAGAAGTAAGCTGTGAAGGACTCAGAATGTGAAGACTGATTAGTACGAGAAGTGGGAAAGTATGAAGGGAACAAAGCTCCAATCTAGGAAAATAGTCTTTACTGCAGCTATCTGCATAGGTGCAAGGACACAGTTACATCTGCAGAAACCAGGGGGAAGGATGCAATGTGAGGTGGTGAGCACTTGGACAAGAATTTTAGCTTTAGGGATGAGCAGGCGATATTCACTATGGTTTATAGAGAAAGAATATACAGAACTTAAGCATAGGTTGGATATTAAGATCTAGATGGTGGTTTGAGTCAGAGAGTGAAGGGGACTACAGGTTTGAGTGAGGAGTGGAAGCTGTGAGAAAAATAAGCTATGTAGAACATCTGGGGAGTTTCATTCAAAGTCTTGTTTTAGCTGTGTGGAGCTTGAAGAGGTAGTCCGCAAGAGCCCACAAGATAAAAAAAAAAAAAAAAAACATAATTTAGGCAGGAGGGAGAAAGTGATGGGATCGTGAAGAGAGATCTAAGAGCAGAAGTGGTTACTGTCTCTACATGTGTCAGGGGGTTTCTATATGAGATCAACCAGCAATAAGATAAAACCCCATGTTACCGGATGAAAAACTTAGGGGAGGATGGTCTGAAGACTGCTCAGAATGACAGAAGCGTTCACAGAGGCAGCAGAGCTGCTGAAGGGAGGGAAGAGCCATCTCGGAGGTAGCTGGCAGTCAAGCAAGGCAAGATCTGGCAGAATAAGCTGGTGGGTGAGTAAAGGCAGACGGCGTGCCAGCCCTTCCCAAAGAGCCTCCAGCAGCCCAAATTTGGGGGGTTTCATTGCAGCTTGATGCTCTCGTGCTCTCTGCAGTTTCCTTCATCAGTGCCCCAGGGCAGCCTCAGGGCATCGTCCCCTAGCGTTGGATTAAGCCGTGATCCCAGGACCCCTCAAAGCCACTCATTTGAAGCCCACAGAGTCTGTTAGTATTTGCTGCTGGAGGCTCCTGCCCCCAAATCCTGTCAATTTTTTTTTTTTCCTAAAAGTAGAAGTTGGTTCCACCTGATAAATCTTTTGCTTCTGTGAGACTGGAAGTTTAGTTCCCCTTTGGGATAATCAGTCCTTTGCTATTTTTGATACTTACCTAAGCTCGGACCTCCAAACATTTTGTCCATTATCAGATTTGCCTTTTCTCTGATACTTTTGGTACTTTTCCAGCAATCCCAGTTCTTATTGGTGGCAACAGCAAGAGTGGAGCAACTGATCTGCTGCGTGCTGTTCAACACGAACCCAAACCCAGGGCTTTCACATGGCAGTATTTACACTTCTGTTAGCATTACACTTCAATCTGTGACAGTTTTCGATTGTGACTAATAACTAGAACTCTTCACTTGCCAGCTGGGTTTTCAGACAAGGTCTGATTTATGTCATGCCTTTACCATAGTGTGCTCTGCTTGTGAAGAGCGATGCCAAACGCCCATGTAGAAGCCTGTGCCTGGGCTCTGGTGGAGGCAGAACAACTTGCAGCAGTAAAGCATGTCCACATGTGCATATTTGGATGTGCACACAAATATATATATAGAGAGAATCTGTGATTCTTTGGGAGTTTAATTCTTACAGACTGAAAACCGGCCAGAAACCTGATATTTAAACCTGATTATAAAATAATAACTGAGTAAAGGTGGTTAGTTCTCTTAATTGAAGAAAGCCTCTGTTTGACAGATGAGCCACAAGTTGTTATTAAAAACAGATCTGCTTTTATAGTTTATGAAAATAGTGTCTTTAGAATAACCTCAAAGCCGTTGAAAACCTCATGTGCTATGAACAGGCAAACATTATGTTTTTGCCGTTGCAAGAGACAAAGAAAATCACTGCTTAATTAATTTATTTTACAGTTATTTCTCCAAGAACAGATTTACCAGCAAAAGAGCATCTGGAAAACCCACTGCAGACCCCGTTCACTCGGTCACTCCTTGGGAAATTCCAAGTAGGGGAGAGGGTTGACTCCCATCGCCCACCCACAGGGTACATAGAGCAGATAACACAATTCCCACTGAGACTTAGGGGAATTGAGCTAGGCCCTAAACCCTTGCAGAGGGAAAACAGCCCTTCTGGCTCTCCTCCCCAGCAGAGGGGTCTGCTTCTCCCAGTAAAAAGAAAAAATAATGGCCCATCTTGACCCTGATTTTCCCACAATTTAAATAAACTAAGAAAGCATTTGAGTAAAACAAAACAGGCTCAAAGTTTCAGAACCAATGTTATTCCCTCCTACTGGGGTTTTGTCTGTATCCTTTTTCCTTTATCCAGACAGCAACTCAAATTTTAAATACAGTAGTCTGTATGTAACCAGCTGAGTCATCACAGTCTGTGGTATCCATATTCATTCTTTTAAATGCAGAATTTTCTTTTGCAGAGTGAACAATAGGAAGGACCTTGTAGTTTGCTGTCGCAAATCTATCATTAACTCACATAAAAGGACCTAAGAGATCTTATGGAGAACTCTTGGGCAAGACCGACTAATACCAGTTCTGCCGCTGACAGTCTGCAAGTCCTAGCTCTGTTTGTGCTTTAATTGTTTAATGTCTCCTGCCTTGAGTTGCCCACCCAGGAGCATTTTCTTGCCCCACACCAGGGACCCAGTGAAGACATTTGTAAGGATTGAGGCAACAAGAGAAAGGGAACGATCGTGTTCATTTCTCTGCCCACACTAGGAGACTGTGTTGTGACATAACCATGGATCCAAGGGCTGTCTGGGAGATGGTGGTAGCTCCTGGGAAGATGTTCAGACAGTCTGGTGATAGCACAGAGGATAAGTAGTTGACAGAAACAGGAATTATAACTGAATGGCTTAATTGACCATAAAGATGCTAAAAAGAGTAGAAGGTTTTGGAGGATGCATATTCATATCTCCAGTTGCAGAACTGGGGCTTATTTTGCTTGTAAAGTTTCTTATAGCTGTATTCCAAAAACGTTTTACTAGATTAAGTAGTATGGAGTGTTCCATTGTACATCTGCATTGAGTGTTCCATGCACATCTAAAGACTAAAATTCCAGGATGAAACTATGAACTTCAGCCTGAGTTTTCTTTCTGAAGTTTCTCACCTCAGGGTCCAGTCTGGAGTAAAATCCAAACCAATTTTTGTTACAAGACTTTTTTGCATATATAAGAGCTGAGGTTAGCAGTGACATTTGGAGCAGTAGCAAAGATAGGAGGTAACATTTGCCTGACCTTCCCTGGGAGTTGAGCTTTACCCCATCATGGCAATGGCTATTCCTTTGCTTAGGTGATTCTCTTAACACTCATCAGCTGCTGCTTTAACTTGCAGCTGCTTATCAGCTGCTGCTTTTGTCTCCTGATTCCATTTTAGTGATTATTGATTTCTCTGTATGTACTGTAAAGACAGTGTAATTCCAGGTGTTTTTATTCTTTTTAACATTTCTTGACAGTCTTTAATACCAGCTTCTACCCAGATGCATTTTTCATGGGGAGTAAGGTATTCTCCTTTGCAAATGGCTCACATTCAATTCTGTAATGCATGACGATCCAATCTAAAAGCATCACTTGATTTCTCTTTTGTCTCTTAGTCTTCCATAGTTTCTACATTCTGATGGGTTTCCTCTAATTTTGTACGATATTTGTATGATTATCTGCTCAATGTGATTTTAGGTTTTATTCAAAGCGGTGCCTACAAAACAGAACAGTTGCTCAGTGAAGCTCTTACGAGTTTTGTCTGCATAAGACAAACTGCTGAGTCCCAGCAGGCTGGAGGAGGCTAAAGCAGGGGCAGACCCGGCGCGGTCACTCACGTCCAGCAGACACTGGGTCTGCAACCCACAAGTGTCGGCCCCTCTGCGTGATGCTCTCTGCTGCTGTCCAAGCTGAGGGCTTATGTTGAAATATATGTCAACAGGCACAAGAGTCTAGATTTCCAGGGCGTGCAGACTGACTTATGACTCCATCCTTGGCCTTTCCCACACCTGTGACAGAATTAGGTGGGGATCTTTGCCTAAATCTTTGGCAGCAGCTGACTTAATTTGCGGTTTACTACTCCTGACAGTTTATTGGGGAAGCAAAACGCGCCTTCATCTCCAATAATAAACAGCCCACCCGCCGACACTTTGACAGACTTAATGGTTTTTTATACAAAAATGGACAGACTTAATGTTTCGACTGTAGCGATCATCTGTCCTGATCTCCTTAATGAAATTAGATTAAGTGCACCTGGGAAAATGCTGAGACGGCACATTGCCTTCATCACCTTCCTTAATTTAAAACCAATTTGCGGGGAAAATATCCTCTGAAGCTGAGGGAGGCAGAGAGAAGGGGGAGGGAAGGGGATTTTAAAATCTATCTGGATAGCTACTGGCAGTTTTAATTCCTTTCCCTGCTGGCAATGTGAAATATTAACAGCCTTAAGAACTGAGAGTTTAAAGACTTACTAACCTCCCTGCCTTCCTTATGGGGAAAAGAAGCAAAACAAGATCTTTACCATCAAGTCCACGTACAAGGATGAAGTCTGGTGTGTGCTGAGGTTGGCCTGGGCAGGGAAGAGACCTGGTAGAAATCTGGAAGTTTCTTCTTCCAGCAGCTAGACTGAGTTTTTCTGAAATACACTATAACCTTTGTATGTTGGTGCTAGCTGTGTCTGCTGTTACCTGGATAATGCTTTAGTTGTGCAGGAAAACAGTAATTTGCCCACATGGCTATGAAATCAGCTGCAATGTGTACAATATTATACAACAAGATGTTAAAGAACAATAAGGGATTTCAAAATAGTTACAAATGTTCCTTGGGCTCATTCAGAAGAAAGACAGAAACATGTCTTTTTAATTAAAAATCAAAGGTTTTTAGGAATAACTATAACTTTTTTTTTTCTCCATGAAGGATGATTCCTGTTCTTTCACTCTGAGCCCAGTTACTGAAAAAACTCTAGCTCAAGGTCTTCTACCAGTGGGTTGGTCAGAGAGCAGAGATGGGCCCTGATGGACAGGAAACTTTCTTTATAGCAGAGTTGATGGTTACAGCCTTTGTTGTTCAGACTGTAGCTGTCCAAGCTCAACTGTGCCGTTGATTTATCCATTTCCTGTCTCATATTTCAGTGTTGCTGGAACAGGATTCATACAAAAGATAGGCAACTTGCTGCTACTGGAAGTTATTTTATTTCATTTGCTTTGATTTGTTTTTATTCCTCACAAAGTCTTTCATTGTTTGGGTTCTGCAAAGATGTCCATGTTGTGTCTGTGAGGAACACCCAGAACTCACACCAAAAAGGAAAGTCCCCTGTAACTCAGTGGTCTAGAAATGTCTTGTGTCAGCCTTGGGTTTTTCTAACGTAATCACAACACGATCACTCATATTTTCTTCAGCTACTAATGGCCACGCTCAGAGCCTCAGTGATGATAACCTTTGAAGAAAACGAAATAACTTATTCAAAATAACCAATTCAAAATAACTATGTTGAAAGCCCCAGTTAAGTGATATTTATTAGTAAGGATGGTTCTCAATTTTCAAAAGTTCTCCTCACCCTCAGTTAGCACCATCTGTGGATACTCGGTGTGTCCCCAGGTCAGTTCAGCCTCGTTGTCCATGTAACTGGCCCTGTCTCTGGGACTCCTTATGTAAGTTTGCACGAGTAGCCCAATTGCTGTCAATGAATAATTTAAATGATTTAAGCCTCAGACACTCTGCTTAATAATGAGAGAACTCAGCCCCATATGTCCTTGCCCATAAATACTAGAAGATGGGGACAAGTCACTTTTAAATGGGATTCATTTATTTTTAAATGGAATCGTGATAAGCGTTTTAAAGGTAATCAAGCATGTGTAGCTATCCTGGATGTTATAAATATAAAAGAACATTAGTCTAAAATTGAAAGGGATCCCATTCATATATTACTGAGTTAAAAGTATCACTAGCCAAGAGGATAAAAGTGCAGAACAGGCTCTGCTACCCAACAAAGACATTAAGGTGTTTATTCTTCTTAATGGTTTCACAGAGGTGGCTGAAGTGTATTATTATATGTGTCACCACATATTGTGGACACGCAAATCCTCGTTCTGGAGTACCTGCAGTCATCTCCTCTCCATCTCGCTTCTGGTGTCCTGGGTCAGCTCCACGCTGCAAACACTCCCCGTCTTGGTGTGGATGGCCCGTTGTGCTGCCGCGGCCCCAACCAGCCCTCTGACGTCTGTCTTCTACAGACTTTCTTGTCTGTCTTTGGTGGGGATAGACTGTTCCTGAAAAATCATTAACTTTAGCTGAACTGGAGTATATTTTGGTTTTGCGTTGTTAAAAGTCATAAAGCTTTAACATTCTACATTCAAAGTCTTATTCTTTCTGAGATGTGGAGCCTGTTTTCATAACTTCACCAGAGAGATGTCTTTTGAGGCGGTCAAGTATCAAGATGTTTTGTGGATATCTGTTTCCTTTGAACTCTTAACACACAGAGATCATTTGTGCAACTGCTACAAATTAAAAGGTGGCTCCGGAGAGAGGGAGAGCAAGGTTGGAAGAAGTGACAGCTTCTTGGTGCATATGTCTGGGCTTAGTCAAAACAATGTTCTTAGTTATCCTCAGCCTTTTGAAGTCTTTGCAGCTCTGGCTTTGTTTCTGCTTCGTACATCGTTGCCAGCAGCCATCAACAGCTTCAACGTTCAGAAATTGGCTCCTGGCTGGACACTAGGTGATGATGTACAGTATGCAGCAGATGGAAGGGCGAGTTGCTTAAAACAGTTAAGTAAAACCTTGCATTAGCTTACAAATCCACATAAACCTAACCTATAGCAAAACCGTGGAGGAGGTAGGAAGTGCAGCCTGGGTGAAGGTGAGATAGGAGCTCAGCTCGGAGCTGCCCATGGTGGCAGCTCCGCAGAGACGGGGTGCCCTGCACCTCCGCGGCGGGAGGTGGCGAGGACAGAGCCTTGCCCTGGGCAAGGGACCACAACTCGTGGTTACTCCCTCCGTGCTGAGACACGGGACAGGAGGAGCAGGCCCGGCAGCTTGGTATTTTTAGCAGCATTTTCAAGTCAATTAGAACTGAAGCAGATCTGTATTATGAGCTAATTCATATTAGGAATAGCACTGCGCTAGTTAGCAGGTTGCCTGGAAGCAGGTGTCGCGTCCATCTGCGCAACTGCCCGCGCCGTGCCGCGGGCTGGCGTCCCTGCCTCCCTGCGCGGGGCTGAAGGAGCAGGGCGGCCGCGGGTGGACGTGCCTGTGCTGCCCCTTGGCACATTCCTGCAAGAGCTCTCAGCTCTTTGGTTCTGCAGGAGCCACGGCTGAAAACGCTTTCGAACACGAGCAGGCGCCGCAGTGTCACCCAGCCCCGATGGAGATGCTTGTTCCCAGCTCCCCTCCTCCCGTCCTGGCCCTGCGGTTCCCTTCAAATCAATACGTTTCAATGCAGAGCTGCCCAGCAAAGGCCTGAGAGGCGACATGGTGGCTTGCCCCATGGCACGGCACTCTGGAGCCCCGTTTTCACTCCTTTCGAAATGGGCAAAAGCCGCCTGTATGGGGAGCATGTGTAGAGGCAAGGACAGAGTGGGCTTCCCCAGGGCTCTGCTGCAACCACGCGTCTGCGCAGCCGCGTGTACCACGGGCACAGCTCACGTTCCTGTAGCCTGACCAGAGGGGAAACATTTGGGGGCAAAATAACACCGCACTGAGAAGCAGATGACGGGGTTCAAGTTTGTGAGCGAGCTCTTCTGATGCTGCTGTTCAAAGCCTTATTTTCTCATTGCCCTTTGCAAGGCGAGCTTCAGAGCGCGCCTTTAAAAATAACAGCGGCGACTCCAGGGTAGCTGGTTAGAAAGCATTTCTTCTCCAAGCCATGTTCCACAACAAAACCTGGGGAAGCCAAGAAAAATGTTGGCCCATATTTGGAAGGAGTTTTGTTTAGAGGCCCGGAGCCTACATACTGCGCCGCAGACAAGCGCACGCATACGTGGGGCTGGTGGAACTGCCTCGTTTCATAGGAAAATAAGCCAGCCAGGCTGCAGGGCTCAGGAACAGTTGCTAGCCAGATCCTGATTTATTTGACAGCCTCAGTAATAAAGTAACTATTTGTCTAACTCTTCCTGATTAGTCTGAAGAGGTCTGCCAATCTTGAGAGGATTGACTAGTCAGGAAACCACTGGTATTTTGGGTTTTTTTTTTTTTTTTTTTTGGTAAGAGTTGTGATATTATTTGCAATAATTTCTCCTTTATTAAGTTTGGCATTTCAAAATAATTCGCTGCTGCAATGTGAACATTTTCCACATCAACAATAAGTCTGTTACGGAGAATTTTACAAAAACAGAATGACTTCATATTGCTTGCAGATGTATTCTGTAAAAATAATTGTTTTTCACTAGATTTTAATGTTTCTGGGCCTTTGTAAACATAATGCCTAAATACTTTTATTCAATAAACGAGATCCATTCAGTAATTACTTGCATATTTGAAGTCCAGTAAATACGGAGCAGATTTTGACCAAAATCTGTGTATCATTTAAACTGCTTAGGTCACAGCCCTAGGGCGGAAAAGAACTGGTGAGAAACTTGTGTTTTCAGAAGTGGAGAACTGTGACTTCAGAAACCAAGACAAATAAGCCCCATTTTCCTTTAATTAGCGGATTCCTGCTTATGGGCCAGGCTTTCTTTATTCTCCGTTCAGTAAAGCTGGGAACTCAGAGGAGGCTGGAGATGTTAAGCATTCTGTTCTCTGGACTTGCTTTATAGTCTTGGGTTACCAAAGTCCTTTAGGCTGCATTGGAAATCACATCACAGAAGACCATATTTGTTCCTTGAATGCATTGTTTTCAGGTTGGAAACACCATTGTGCGTAGATGGAGGAAATGCGTGCGCACATGCCACGGGAAAGGATCTTACTAATTGTGAGCCTTGGTTTCACATGCGCTGCGTTATACAGGGCCCAGTCATTAAAAGCAGGCAGAAGACCTTGCTGGAGCTAGCAGGACTGCTCTAGTAAGCATATTGTGGTCTTAAGTTTGGGCAAAATGTCAACATAAAACAAAAAAGGCAGTGCATGAATAATTGGATATTGCTTGTCGTGCAAGAAAAATAACTTACAAAGCAAAGTAGAATCCAGAAATAAAATTGAAATAAAAACAAAAACAAACAAGTACCACATGGATTGTAATTCCTGTGTGAGCCATGTTTGGTGGAGTCCTTAAATCAACCAGCTTGCTGACGCCATCGATGAGCTCTCAACGTGCTGTATGAAAGCAGGCGCCAGGGCAAGTGTTTTCTGCAGTTTTTTTTTTTTTTTTTTTCTTTAGCGACAGTATTGCAAGGAGAGGAAGTCTTGCAGTGAATCTGAGGAGGGCAGAACATCTCACATGAGCTGGTTTTAAAGATAACATGGAGTTTTCTCTCAGACTTTGCCACATGCTGTTCTCTGGACACTGTATTCTTATGAGTGACATTCTGGCCTCTTTGAAAGCAGTGCTAAAACTCTCCTGAGTTTAAACCAGACCAAGATTTCAACCAGTATTAGCAAGAGCAGACCCTGTGCCCTCTCAGAACATGCTCTTTTAACACAGAGGAAATGGTAAATAGTGGTAAAGCAGCCTTTTCACTTGGTAAATGAGGTAGGTGCAGGAAATGAGTAGTCGTCTCTCCTAACACAAAGAAGGTGAGAGAAGCATAAGGAGAAGTGCAGGATCACACTGGCCCAGGTGACAAGTCATGGAAAGTAAGCCCCTTGGGAAATAGCAGCTTTGTACAAATCAGGCCTTAATCTTTTGCTCGTGTGTTTCTCTGTCACCCCAGGTCACCCCAACCAGGTTGCTCCGTCTCCAGTTCCTTCTCTTCCACCTACTCAAAGAACAACCCCCTAAAGCTTTGCAGCTGTTTCCACACAGAGTTGAATCCTCCTGAGTACTCCTTGCTCGCTGGTCTTTAGTGCGCCGGTGCTGGAATAGCGCTGAAGCTACCGGTCTGATTTGATTCCAGGGATTCCTGAGCAGATCAGCTGCTCCGAAGGGGCAGCTCTGGTGTCTCGAGGGCTCTGCAAAGCTCCTCCCAGGGAAAGGCTATTCCAGCAGCTGCCTCTTTTGGGGCAGAGAGGAGACACACAAGGGGGGAAAGAGCTTAAACTGTTTTCCCAATGCGACCTGCGACTTGGACATTGTCCTTCTTGTAACAGGCCCTACATCCAGTGGCACCACCAGTCACAGTGGTGGTGCAGAATGGTCTCTGCTTCTGTAGAACCAGCTGGGACTGGCTTTTTCGTGAGCTGAGTTTTATATGGGTCTTTGAGCTGGGCAAAGGTTGGAAGTGAGGCAGCAAGACACGGTGAGGCAAAGGTGTAAAGTTATACAACTCGGAATAATTGTGTGCCTAGTGAGTAATCTTATTTCTACTTAATTAGAAAAAAAGAGTATGAAACAGGATGGTTGTGGTTGGAAGCATGACCAGAACTCTACGCAAGTACCGCAAGTGTTATGGTGTTTCCTCTAGCTGTTGCAGATCAAAAGCTTTAGCTTGTGAAACTGAGCTCTTAGATTTTGCTAAGCATTGTATTTTGCACAGGGAATTGTGTCCATTTGGAGTAAATGCTGACTTGAATACACAGTCCTGACTGATGCAGTGCAGTTGGTGGTTTGCAGACTTTGTGATTCCTGGTTTGGTTATCTTGCACCAGAAATGCCCAGAGTGTTTTGAGAAGCACGCACTGCCAAAGGGCCTGTCCTCCAGATTATGCACAGAAAACAAGTGTCATGGACTGTGTTGAAAATTGAGAAACATGAGAAAAGCCAATAGTCCTATTGCCCATTAGATGAAATGCAGGGTAGGCTAGTGTGACCCTTTGCATTTAGGCTTAGTGGTTTTGGTTTGATATTTGTTTTTCCTATATCTATAAAGTGCCTGCTCTTGTACCTGCATGCAGGTAAGTGCCTCCTCATCCATGCTCTAGCTTTTGGATCTTGCTCTTGTTGGAAGCTTCATGTTAAGGTGAGAAAATCACGAAAGCGAAGAAAATAAAGGGTCTTCAGAGGTGTTTTGAGCCCCAGGAACTGCAAGTGCCTTTGCAGATCCGCAGAGGTTGTGATTGCCCTTTGAGAGCGGAGCGCTGAGTCGGTAACGTCACTGTGACACAGGGACGGACCACAGACTCTCTCTCTCTCACTGGATAATCTCTCCAGGGAATTTTACATGCCGAGTATTGCCATGATACATGCTCTTTATTATATCTCTCAGCCCACAATAGCACTGCTGAAAGCATTTCCATTGCTTGTTATCTAATCTCTGTCATCAGAGGTCAATGAATACAGGCCAAGGCCTGGCCGTGGCACGCTTCCAAGGGAAAGTCATGCACCCTGTGGAGAGCCTGTTCCAAAGGGAGCATAAGCTGGGATTTGCCTCACATGGTGTCCAGGCATCCGCAGACCCCAGGGTTTCCTTCGCAGGTGTATTTGCAAGGGCAGTGCTGGCACTCTGGTGCATGAGAAGCTGTGGCTGGGATGTCTGGGTAGCTGGCCTTGCACTTGTTGCTGGTTCCCGGAGGAAGCTCTGCTGGGTGATGCTGGAAGTTACACATGTGAGTTGCTGCATTAAAGCTCTCAGAAGCTGCAGCCAAGGCCACAATTTGCAGTAAGCTGTACACTTCTTGGAAAGGCTGTCCCCACAGCCGGGAGTTCACCCTGCAGCGTCACAAGCATCGCCGTACAGGGATCTGGGGAGGAGAGGGGAGCTCGGCAGAGCCTCGTAGGGAGCTGCTTCTGGGCGCAAGGGGCAGTGCGTGGCAGACGGGGCCCAACCTGCTCTCCCTTGCAGCTGGACTCGTAACTGCTCTCCAGGGAGCTGCAGAGCGATGAGAGAAGGGTGGTGCAGAGGACTGCAGTGGCTGTGTTTTGCAATGACTTCTGTTATCAGAGGGACAGAGGTTTACACCAAGGAATTACTGTAAGAAAACACCCTAGTTGGTAGGTGACCATTTGCAGACATAAATGCATGGAATAAGGTCATGTTGGAGTAATTGAATAATGTAATAAATAGCTGGATAGGGGCCTGGTGCAGAGAGAGGCTGGAGAGCACTCCTGCTTTCCGTACACTGCTTGAGCTCGCGGGCAGCACCGCAAAGGTGCTGGGGAGTGATGCTCACAGCGACGGGCCCAGAGCATCGCCTGGGAGTGGGTGCTTCAGGGCAGCCTCTGCTGCGGCTGCTGTCGTCTAGTGGGGGGTTTTGTGAATATTTTGTTTGTTTCTATGATTTATTCCTAGCGTTTTTCTGAAGCTGCCAAGGCAGGGTAAAAGATGCTTGTCTCTCAGTGTGTCTCACTTTTTATAAGTGTAAAGTTCAGGGTTATTTTCTAAAGGTGAGATGGATATGGAAAATCGTGTCCAATCTCCGCACAGTTTTTTTCTGTGAAACGCCATTTGTCTCTGTCATGTGCAAGCAGATTCATTCGTGGCTAGGAGCTTCTCACTGACAATCTTTACTGTCATCCTAGATATAGAAATTATTCTTCTTTATTTTGGGGGAGTCTGAGACGTGATCTCTTCATTCTTCTCCAAATCACAAAACACAGATCTGCCCCCTCCCACCTTTGCACGGAGGAGGTAGCAAAGCTAGATATTAAGATTGTCTTGCAATTTATGCTGTGACACTCTTGCTTTTATGTGCTTATAAGTTGGCCAAACTTCATCCCTGTAAATGTCCTTGTTCAGCATCTTCCCAAGATTGAATTATCTCAGAGGAGGAATTATCTTGGAGGACTTCAGCTGAAGCACTCAGCCTTTTGCCTGAGCTATTTTAGAGAAAGCCATGTTATCTTGCACCATGGAAAATTCTTATAATGCAAAATATCTATCACCTGCCCTGTTTTGAAAAGCTGTTGGATATGTTAATTGCTATCTTCATGTATTTCTGTACAAATTTGGCCAAGACACAAGCTTCTGAAATAGTGAGTTGCTCAGCGGAGGTTTACCAGGTTCTGGCAGCCGAAGGAGGCGAGTGCTCCACTCACCTGCTGGGGCTCAGCCAGCTGCTCCTTCCCTTCTCCTTGCTGCCAGCAATGCAGTGGAGCAGAGAAAATGGGAGATGGCAGCAGCACATCTCCTTTATGGGATAGCTTTTCCTGTTGGCATCCAGCAACATGGAAGAGGTGCACTGCAGGGGACACTGCAGGTTGGAGATGGAGCCTGATGTAGTGATAGGGGACTAGAGCTGTGCTGGGACGGGGTGGGCCTAGGGGACAGAGAAAACCAGAGAGCCAAATTTTTTTGGGGGAAAAAAAAAAGATATTACTACATAGCTGAGATGTGCATGCAAAGGAGAAGTGAATTATGGTTGTATAGACAACCCTCAGTCTTCTTTCCCCCCAGTTTTTAAATGCTTTACTTTGTCTTTAATGTTTTTTTCTTTTCATGCCTGATGGTATGGCAATTGAAATGGGTGAGACTGTATAAAAGGTAGTGTTAAGTTTTGTATGAGCCAAGACACATCTTAAACTGAGAAGGAAGAAAGTGTTTATCAAATGTCTGTGTCTGTGTATGTTTTAGGGTACAAACAGATGTTCACTATGTGAAACTTGGATAGAAACACAGTTTAGCAAAGCTCTCCCTCCCCTTCTGCTGCTGCTTTTAGAGATGTATCAGCCTCTTAGAGAGCAGGTCCTGCAGATCGTACAAACCATTGTTTTTTGTTAGCAAGCTTTGCCAAGCCTGTCCCCGGTTGTAAACCTTTATTTCCTGTAATTTAAACAAATGATGCATTTCAGAAGTGATTCAGTTCCTTGAAATAAAGATGTATGTCTGCTTGGTCTGTCTGAGCCCGCTCTGTCTGAGCTTCTGTCTTTCCTGAAGCCTGGGGTATGGCCTGCAGTGCTGCGGTCAGTTCTTGTTTGAGCTTTTCTCTGAACACCTCTATGATCCCTTTTAAGCTGAACCCGAATCTGGGAAGGTGTTGAGGTAAGTGTTGGAACCACTGGCGCTTGCGCATGCTGGGAAAACAGACAGCTGTTCTCCCTGGACGTGGATGCTGCTCTCCAGGAGAGCAAGGCTGCGTTTGCCGTTCCCTAGGTTTGTGTGTGTATCCAGGCAATTATAAAAATCAGGGGAAACCAGGAGAAGGCATAAAGACAAGAGACAAGCATCCACAAATCCACGTGGGGTGACCTGTTGAGGGTAAGTGGCTTTCCTTTACTGGACTAACCTTAGAGAGCTGCTTTATGTCATGTAACTGCATTAACTCATCTGCATTGTGTTTGAATTACTTGCCTCCTCTGCACCTCCCTTGCCTTCCCTGCGTCGGGAACTGTATTTAGAATATTCTGGCTATCATAAATCTAGTATGAAGCACAGAGAGCTCTGACCGTTCCCTATGGTTAACATTAATTCCTCAGTCTAACCTGTCTAACTTGCTCTCTGATGGCCCATTACAAGCAATTGTTTTTAATTAGCAAGCTAACTATTAGCTTGCAATGCACGGATTAAAAAGAGAAAACAAAACACTTTGTTCAGCTTTTGGAAAGTGTAGGCTGAATTATTTACCGCATTGCTTTTAAACTGCTTGAGTTTATTTATTAAAAGTAGTGAAGTTTTGTAACTGGAAGCCTTCTTGCCTCATACTGTAATCTGTTTGATAAATACCAAGGAAGAGGTGATGTTTGCTTTTGCTTGAAAAAACCCAGCTTGGACAGTTTATTGGCTGAAGCGGAGGGTTCAGCAGATATTTGCGGTCAGCCAGAGAGATTTGCACAGGCCTCAGACACCTGTACAAGACGAGTTGCAAAACCTGTTGTTGGAATGAATGACATGCGAGGACTCTACCAAAACTCTCCTTAGATTTCAGCGTAAGTGAAAACAAATGTTCTGCTGTAAATATCCCCCAGGTGAATACGTTTATTCTCTTTGCAGCTTTGAAAGGCGCTTCAGGCGAGAGAGGCTCCCCGGAGAGGGAATTTAGCACTGGGAGCCAGAGGTCAGGGTCGGGGCACTCTGCTCCATTTGAAATTTGGCACCTAGGTACATATGGCAACTGCATCATCCCAGGGGCTAATTTGCCAAATCAGATGGGCTCCCCCCTCGCTGCTGGCCACCTCGTGGCAGGGCTGAGCTGCGGCCTCTGCCACCAGCCCCACGGAGCCGCCTCACGTGCCTGGAGGGGACCCAGGGCACATGGACCTCCTCATAACAGCTCCCGTGTAGCGCCCTTGATTTCCAGGCCGTGTGACGCATCAAAGACCAGGTTGTGCCTGCTGCCAAGGGGCTGCCTGTGCCCTAGCCTGCCAGCATTGGAGCCAGAGCTACGGCTTCGCACCTTTGCTTCCAGCAGCTTGGTGAGGTGGCCTGAGGAAGGAGGGGTGGGCAAAACCCCCACTGCGTGTATAGCTGTGCCAGGAAACTTCCCAGCTTGGCTTTGCTTGCACAGGTTTGAGTTGCAGTGTTTCGCTGGTGCGGGTATTGACGTACCAACGTCGGTAGTGGCTGCTAGGCATAGATCTCCTCTGATGTCCTTCTTAAAAATGGGAAAAAAATGAGGCACAGAAATGGGTAAACAAGTGCAGAGAGCTGCTGTCAGAGTGGGTATTGAAATCAGGGATGCTTTGCCTCTCACTCCTGGCCTTGGCCATGCTCCTGGCACCATCGGGTCTGGCTGCATTTGTCTTCCAAAGGACGAGTCAGGCCCCAGAGGACAAGACAAGGTGGGCAGGAGCCGTGGAGCGCCCTGCAAGGACTGGGAGCATCAGGAGGGTGCAGTCAGCGCCCACCTCCTGCTCCATCTCTGCCCTTGGTCTTCCTTAAAGGTGTAGGGCTAGAAACAGATTAATAACGGTACCACATGCCTGGGGAATGTGGGCTTTTATGATCCTTCACCCAAAAGGGCCTTGGAGACTTTAGCTTGTCTGTTCCTCAGGCCTTGGGTATAGACATGTCCACATAACCCTGCTGTTTTATCATGGTAACGCATTTGCTGCCAAGACCTGGGATTTCCTGATTTAAAAAGAAAAACCTCGTGCTCAACTCATCCGCCTCTCCTCATCTTCTTTCTTCGCCCTTTATTTTTTCTTTTACTAACATGACAAAAAGTTCAAGTATTTAGTGGTGTTCCTATTGGATTCACTTCCCCTTGCCACCAGGATGGAGCTGCCTCGGCATGACCAGGGCCAGGAGCAGGCTGGGAACTCTCATCAGGACATTGGCTTTATCTGCTCCACCGTCCACACCACCAGCCAGAGGGTCCAAAAGCCAGCAAAGAATTTTTAGCCCATCAAGTTACTGAGAGCAAATGTAGGTCGTGCTTTACCCTAATTTGGCAAAATAAAGCACAAGCCCAAATGCTTTGGAGAAATTAGTCTTTGATCTTTACTAATGCGTAGCCTGTGTTAGTGGTCACAGCTGTCCAATTCCCTCAACCCCTTTTTGCTCTCCCTGGTGCCACTTTTGTACCGGTGCTGTTTCAGTGACGCCAGTGGAGCAGTTCCACATTTCTACCAGCAGTTTGGCAACCCTCTAATGTTTAAAAACCATGAGTCGGGCTCCAGAAAATAATGTGTCTTTTTCTTAAAAAGTCATGATTTGAGGATTTATTTTTTTAATTGTTCTGGTTCTATTCTCTATTGCTGAAAGGTGTGTTTTCAGTTTTCTTCTTTTGCCACGTCCATGAGGTCTAAAGGTCAGGGAAAGCCAAGACTTCCATCCAAATACAGGATTCCAGGAAATAAAGCTGTTTAAGGGGGAGCTTTATCAGCGATTGCTCTTGCTGTCAGTCAGGGCACACCCGGAGGGAGTTCTCTTTCCTGGCAGAAGCCCTGGAGCTCTCCATGTGTACAAAATGTAATAATTGTCAACATTGTGAGGTTCATATTAAAATCCTGAGAGTTGGCAGCATTGCACCTTCATAAGAACAGAGTGCCGTGGCTTCATCTTTTATTTTTTACCAAGCCAGACTTTTTTTGACCAAGCCTGAAGGCAGAATATAGAACTGCTTATAAAGAGTTGTATTTTAGCTTAAAACCATGATAGCAACGAGGTAGCCAAGTGTTCCAGCTCATAGTGAGCTAATATTTTATACTGGTGGTTGGATTAGTTAAATGCTTGGCAGGAAGGCCTATGTATGTATGCACTTGCACATATCTAAACAATGCTCCCTCATATACATGTAGGAAGTCAGCCAGATACTCCAGCGATTACGATTTTGTCTTTCTGTTGCCCATGCCTGTGCCTTTTATCATTTATTTGGAAAGTTAATGAAAACAAGCTTAGTACAAGGAAAAGCACCCAGCAGAGCAGCCATCAATGCTGCAGAAGTTTCTTCTTGTCTGGTTATAATTAATGTCTCTTCCAGCAGAGAGAGACTTGATGCGGCAGCGCAGGCCTGCAATGCACCAGGCTGCTGGAGCAGCGGCGGCTGGTGACGGCTGAGGGGGAGCACGGCCTGCTGTCCTACCTGCCATCAAGGATAGCGTGAAAGCCATTTTTTTTTCTTTTCCCCCCAAAAAAGGATGTTTTCACTTCACCTTCTTCCACATCCATGCCAGCAGTTCTGCACGGTGTCGCTTATGCTCTGTAGCCGTTTTAAAAGACTTTAGATGGATTAAAAGTCCACTCTGGTGTGCTTGTGCACCTGTGTTACATTAAAATAGTAACTAAAAGGGTTTTGGAAGGGAAAGATGAAATGAGTGTGGTGTTTGTGCTCAGTGTAAAACACTCAGCCTGGGTGGATTGGAATTAAATATGCATTGAACCTAATCAGGGAAGTTGTCTGCAACATAGAAGGATGATAGAGATAGTGACCTCGACCAAGGTGGTCGTGATGCTGGAGTATACAGTTTGTATTGGTTGATAGTTATAAAAAAAAAAGTTGAGTTGACCAAGTCTGATAAGTTCCAGGCACCACCCGGTTTACTCATCTATCTTGAGATGTGTCAGAGTCTCTGAACTGTCGAGTCCCTCATTTCAAACTGCTGCCGACTTCTGCAGGTCTTGGCCGGGGGCTGTGGAGAGGCTCTGAGTCACCACGTCAGTGCTTTCTGCCAGGCACAGATGAGGGTTTTTCCAGTGGAGCGTTTTAGAATCTCTATGTAGATGGTGAGTTAATGACCCAGCAAGTGAATTGCTTCATGAAGCAGCATTAATAATAGTCGTTCTCTTAACCCCATTCCATATCACGTACAAAAACTCCCCACTCAGCATCTGCAGCTAAAATGGGCAAAATCACAAATGTAAAATTGCAAGCGTTCCCTCACTGAGGACCCCGCTCTGACATTTTGAAACAAGAACTTGGCTATTATTTTTACTGCTGTACTGAGGATATAAATTGTACAAAAACAGCAACTGGGATTGCTGGAAAACTTTCTGCCCAAAGGTTGAGAATACAGGGAGATAATAATGAAGCCAAAGGCTAATGCTGCTCTTAAATAGAGGTCACTTTTTCAGATTAGGGGGTGATACTTTTCATACACAAACCCGTGTTTGAGTTGATATCTGCCTAGTGTCTGGAGGAGATAGCATTAAAAGCTCTGACTTAAATGTGCATCAGCAGGAAGGGAACACATTTGACTGGGTGGCTTTATCTGCCCGCAGTATTGTCAGCAGTGCGACTTGGCTTCTGTCAATACACGTTTCTTCCTCTTGCAGCTCTTGCGTTGAGACCCCGATAACAAATCACCACGTCAGTTAATTGTCCAGGCTTTCTTTTTGCAGATTGCTAAATGAGGTGGTTAAAACACTAATTACAGGATACTGCTGATGGGCCTCTGTTAAGCTACTGTACTACTGGGAGAGATGCCTATATATATCTCTGTTTTCAAGGAAAACATTTCTAGGAGGAGTTGGGTTTGATAGCGACTGGTGTTTAACGTGCTGTGAGGTTGGATGGCAATCAGGGCTGATGCTGCTGGGGGCCCTCCGGCCCAGGCGTGCGTCCTTCTTGGCACTGCTGCGTCTGTTCTCGTGCTGCGAGGGGTCCAGCAAGCTGATCCAGCTGAAAAGTAATTACTCTTCTTTGTGTGTGGCTTGTCTTCAGCTGGGTCAGCGCCGGGGTTCTGTGTTATTTCTTGAATGCTGGTGCAGGCGCTGAGGAGGAGACAGGAACCGGGAGCCTGCGTTCCCTGAAGCCCCTGTGGTAGAGCACCCTTCACATCAAAGATTGGAGTAAGTTTATTTCTAATCAACCCGTGCTATATTTCAATCAAAAGGTTTAAATTTATACACATAAATAATTCATGCAGTTATTATGCTACACATTCAGCATGCTGAACACACATTATCTTGTCCTTGTCCTCCTCAAGCAGATCTGTAAGTGCAATCATCCGAGTTTCACTATAGGAAAATAATGCCAACGGTGAGATCCCAGCGCATTAAAACTGACAGCAAAATCCTTACAGAACTTCAGTGCAAGTAGGTTCTCTCTTGGAATACCGAGAGCTGACTTGCTCTTGCTGTGGAGGGGACACTCCATGGTGCTAGCGCCTTCGGAGTGACTGTCACCACAAGGGTGGTTGACGTGGGAAGGTATCACCAAGGAGTGAGCGCTGCGTTTCCTCGGCCAGACCGAGGTTCGAGGGCAACCTACCTGCAGAGTGGTTTTTAATCCCCAGAGTAATGCCACCTCTCTTCTGAAAAAACGGAGAGCAGCGTGATTGCTAATGTTTTATCCTAGCAAATGCAGCCCTACCACTTACTGAAGGATTAAATTTAATAATAAGCTTGATTGTGTTCATTAAAAAAAATTGGCTGGCTCCCAAAATAATATTTTGTGGAATATATATGAGTAAGGCTTTGGTGTTGGGTGAAGTGTTGTGTCGTTCTCAGCTTTATGCTGCTCTAGTTCATTTTCTTTGATGTTCTTTTTGTCTTAGTTGAGTCTTGAGTTGAGTCCCATTTCTAGTTTAAGTGAGGTAATTTATGATAGGTGGGAAATCTTATTTTCTTTTAATTGAAGTTATCATTTAGCATTATATAGGGGTGTTCTATTGTAGTGAGTGTTACATGAAATATGTGAAGCAGGGCCCAGCTCTGTGAGTGTGAAGGCTCCCTCATGCTGTTGAGTGGCGAAGCCCCCTCGCAGCCCAGCTTGCGCCTTGTTAGCAATCTGCTCGCGATACAAATCACCCCGGCTCCTGGGCCTGACCTGACCTGCTGGCCTTCCCAGGTGGAGCTGGGAGCACTGCCTGAGCTGGGATTTTCTGCCACTTCCCATCATAAAGCTCTGCTGTCAATGGCTTGTAGCTCTGCCAAGCCCAATGTCTCCTTGAGACAGATTTTTCCATGTTATACGTCTGTAGCTGATTTTTTTTTTTTAATTGCAAAAGCTCAACTACAAAGATTTGGCTCTCCTAAAATGCGTTGAGGGGGAAAAACAAACTGTTTTGGTCATGTTATAAACACTTGCAAGTAATATGCTAAGAAACTTGCACGCCTCCATACTGTGGAGCAAGGATGTGAAATTTGGCTGAGGCTCAACCTTGTGTAAGACAGATGCCTTTTGCTATGTCTATAAAAGTTGCATCAAATTCAGGCAAGTCAGAATATTCCTAAAAGTACCATTTTTCACATTCTCAGTATTTTGGGATCACAAGACCCCGTGCTTGCACAGGTAGGCTTTTGAAAGGAAAATACTATTTACCAAGTAATTTGCTGGATATTCTATATGAGGCATTTCCCAAAAGGCAAGCCCATAAAGAGAAGCCTGCCATCAGGAGGAGGATGAATGCGCAGAATTGCTTAGCTGTCGAGATCGCAAGAAACCCCATGTGTATTTAAAGGGCACTGATAAGATCAGGGGAAAAACTACCCGTTCCTGCCGCTCGTCTCCACAGCATCATGTAAATCTGTCTGCACTTGCGTTTCATGCTTTTAATTGAAAACATGAAAGTGGGGGGAGTGTTTGAGCAGATTAGCTAATTGATTGATTGATTATTTACAAGGAGACAAAATGAGAGAGACAATGATATCTCTTCAGAGGGGCGTCAAAGCAAATTATATGATTATCAGGATACCCCTATGCACCGTTTTCCGCCCCTACAACACAACTACACCTCAAATTTTGTACCAGAGCTTTTCCTAACATGTTTTAAAAGGACTTAAAGTGCCTTTCTGGAAAGCCAGGCAGTGGGGAGTTCGCAAAGGCCTCTGTTTTCGCTGTGTCACTGTGACCCTGGCAGCGAGCGCGGGCCCCGGCGAGCATGTCCACGCGGCGCTCGCCTGGCTGTGCCCGCCATTGGGCCGAGCACGGGGGCCGTGTGTCTGTCCTGCCTGTCGCAGGGCCAGCGCGGGCCCATGAGGAATGTGTGCTAATGTGCACCATATTCTCGGCCATCTGTTGACCCCATCTGACTTGCTGCAGCCTGGCCCGCGGGGCTGCTCCCGCGGGAGGGCCCAGGAGGTCGGGAGGGCACAGAAACCCTCTTGTAGCTGCCGAGTGGCAGGGCCATCTGTGAGACGCTCTCGCCCGACTGCTGTTCCAAATCTGCCTTCTTGAGGGAGGTGCGCCAGCATGCTGATGTCATTGGTTTATTCCTAAAATAATCAGCGCCTCCCGCTGCCCCCAGTACCTTCCGCTGCGGGAGGAGAGACCTCCGAGTCCTTCCCGCTGGGGCCGTTTGCCGACAGACCTCGCCACCCTTGGGAAAGGGCTGCCCAGAAGTTATTCCTTGCGTTGAACTGTGTGATTTGTGCCAAGCAGCATGAGACCATCTTTTTATTTTTTTTTAATCTCCAAGTACTTAATTCCTGTAAATTGGATTTCCTGCACTTTAGTCCCAGGGCAGTAAGCGCAGCTTTGAATTAGGCTGAAGTTGGAGCATCCTTCTGAGCAGCAGGGCAGGTTCTCACCCGCGTCCCACGGTAACGTTCGCGGGTGGGTGACTGCTCTGCTCTACCAGGAAGGATCCAGCACGGAACCTGTTCTCCCATCCTCCAAATTATCTTCATTTATTTTCTCTGGAGCAGTGTGATTTGCTGTTTCGTGTGTTTCGCTTTGCTTTCATGATACTGTTTAATTTAACACCATCCTGGGGACACATGAGCTTGGCGTTAAGTCGTCATTGCGATGTTTGAGAGTGGTTTTGAAGAGTCCCTTGTACGTATAAAAAGCTGTGTCAATACATAGTTAGGCTCTTTAAAGTGGTGTTTATAGTACCGTAATGACCCAATATCTAGGTCTCGAATCAGAACAGGGTGTGGGCCCTTCACAGCGCAATACAATCACAGGGGTTAAATGACATTAAGAAGTTGCTGCCTGTGCACAGCATCTAGTTCTCAATGTGAATACCTGAGAACAGCAAACAGGGAGCAGGGCTGGCAGGTATGGGTGGCCTGGGGCCAGATGTCCCCAAAATGGGTCTCTGGGTCCGGCCGTGCTCTGGATGAGCCCAATGCTCCTCCGTAGGCTGAGCCTTTGCAGGCTTCTTCCTGGCGCTCGCATCAGCTGTCGTGGCTGGACACAGAGCTGGAGGCCACAGGTTAGAGACCCCGGCTGATGATAAGACAGGCCTTGTTCTAGATCCAGGGGAAATCCTGTTAAACAACAGCAGAAACGCCTGGGGCAGGGTAAAAATCTGTTTGCTCCAAGCTGTGGCCCTCTCATTTGCATTCAACATATGTCCGTGGCATTTGCATGTCAAAATAACTCAGTCCCCTCAGTCGCCTCAAGCAGAGAGATTAGATCTGGGGAGGAGACTTCACCAGGAAAACTTTGAACACAACAAGGAAATTCTGAAAGAGTAAAGATAATTAAAGACAGGAGATGAAAGCCAGCTCAGGCAGCTTGTTTGACACCGCCAAGTATCTCCCAATAACTCAAGAAGCCTCTCTGTATCCAGGACTGTCCATCATCTGTCCTGTTTTCCCCTGCCTGCATGATTTGGCATTTTAAAATTAAAATTGCTCTGCTTGTCCTGCTGACTCACGCGCTGTGCATCTCTCTCCCGTCCAGAGATGGGATGAAGTCCTGGCCTGGCGTTCCAAGGCTGCGCTGGGCAGGAGGGCAGAGCAGTTAATCAAATGGATCAGTCCAGCTTTCGTGCATAGAAGTCAGTTAAGTCATTGGCAGAATTCCTGCTGATGCTTATAAATGCAGAATTCGAGCTGTATAACCTCAAGTCTTCAAATGGCTGCTGGCGTGATTATCTCGCTGGGTGACGCGCTGTTCTTCACGAGGCCAGAGCTGCTCTGATTATTTATTTCCCCTTTTTCTCTGCCCAGTTTCTGTGGATCTGAAGTGTTGGGCTTTTGTAATTGCAAGAGCGAAGCCGTATTTCTTAGGGAGAAAGTATGGTTTGAATTTATTATTTTCTTGGAATAAAACTGAATGATTTGAAAACAAGCCTAACCCGCTTGTCACCTTTTTCGGTGTGAGTAGTCTTTTCCCTGTGCAGTCGAGGATATTGATTTTTAATAGGCTGTAGGGGAAAAAAATCCAGGATCAGGTTGCACTGTATTTTTGCTTCCAGCTAAAATCTTGAATCTGAGCTATAAACACTTAAAAGTAGTGCTGAGGAAAGGCCCCTTAACAAACCTAACCCTCCCAACCCTCAGGAGGAGTTTTGAGATTCCCCATAAGAAGGTCATCCCTAAAGACAACCTGTCAACCGCGAGGCAGCGGTCGGCAATAGAAGTGAGACTCAGCGGGGGCAAAACAGGTCCGGAGAGGCTGAAAACGGACAACTCTCATTGCCCAAGGTGCTGTGGAGGGACCCGTGTGCGGGTCAGGGACCCCGGCTGATTCCTGCATGGCCCGAGCGCCGTTCTCGGCTGCGACGCCGCGTTATCCCGCGTGCTCCCTGCATCCGGGCGCTCTCCGTGGGGCAGAGTGCGCTCCGCTTATACAAGCGCAATTGTGTGGGGCTTGTGCAAGGGCCCGGCACCTTTGCCCTTGGGCTAAACCATTGGATTGGATGGAAACTGTTTAAGACGACCTTTTTTTTTTTTTTTTTTTTTTTCCTCTCGGAATAGTTTATTCCCTGACCACATTTAAGTAGCCAGAATGTTTTGCTTGGTGGAGTGTGTGACTGCGGGAGGTGGAGAACGAGGGAAAGGGAATTGGGACTCATTTTTGTGGATATCCCAAAATAACCCAGATGAAGACAACCCAAACCTGAAATGTAAGAATTCCCAGAGGCTGACTGGTCACAGGATATATTTCCACAATGTATTAGAGCAATTCCCTGAACTGGAGAAGACAGAGGCAGTACTGGCTGACTTGTAGTTTTACTGCCCGGTTGTTTATTAGCAATCCTGCTGTGCAAAAGCATTGAAGAAATGGAAGTTATTCAGAGGCAACTCCGAGCCAGACTTGATTGTTAGCAGCTTTAGGGATTTGGCTATTAGCTGGTGTGTTCTGTGGTAATGGAATATTGTAAAAATGTTTATATAAAAAAAGTGCAAATGTCAAGGCAGTATGTGTATATGCGAATACCTCTTCATATAGTAATGGGTCATGGAAGCAAAATTTGGCAGAAGTAGAACAGGACAAAAAAGTTGCTCCGGCAGGTTTGTTTTTTTTTTTATTTTACTCTGCTATAAAACAAGGTCCTTTTTCCTACACTGCACGTTAGGCCCAAATTACACAGTTTGGAGCCCCAGGACTGTCTGACCTGACTACTGATGCTCAAGTCAATTCTTTTTATTATTGCCATGAGGTTTTCAGTGTGCTGCAGGGTTGCGCATTGAGAGTACATCAATGCTTTTAGGGTGAACTGGCATTTTAGGTCAATCAGTAGGAGATAAATTGGAGCTTTCAGCACCCACTAAAGGGATGGAGGTAATTTTCTTCCCCCCTTTTTTGTCAGCAATTTGCCCAGCCATTTCCAGTAATGGGGATGGGATGCATCACAATTCGGGGCCCAAGGGTGACTTTAATCTCGGAGCAAGACAGCGGATCCCTGCTCAGGATGGGATGCCCTATCTCCATCGTGCCAGCACTCAGCTTCCCTGGCGGCCCTGCTCTTCCCATCCTCCAGAGCAGCCCCTGTTTTGGTTCTCCGGTCTGGAGAGCCATAGGGGCATCAACCACCCTCTGAAGGTTATCGGCCCAACAGGAGGGTTGCAAGGACAATATATTTCTTAATGAAATCGCTGGTTCTGGAGTACAGTTATGGGGTCATTTATATTATTGTGCACGTAATCTCCGTGATAATCTCTTTCGGAGCAGGGGGTCTAGAATGACCTTTTAAGGTCCCTTTTCGTACTGCATTTCTATGATTCTGCAAAGTCCTTGCTGAAAACAAATAAATGTTATCAACATTCCTATAAATAATTCATTTTTTAAATCCAGTGGTCATTATAAAATGATTGGCATAAGTAATAATCTGTGTTAGGGATGCGGGGGAAAGCAAAATGATGAAAGGCCTCCTTGATGTGCTGCTGCTGCTTGTCATCTTTTTGGAGAGACAGAGGGACCTCACAGACTCTCAGCCTCGCCCTCGGAGCCCTGGCCTCCAGGCCCTGCTCTTCCCTGCCTTCTCCTGCCGTCCTGGAACACCAGGGACGTGCTGAGGCACATGGAGCCCCTCAGCAGTCCCAGTCCTGCCCAGCCTGGCCGCGGGGAGCAACGCACATTAATCCAAGCCATCAGCAGACATTCACCCTCTTGCCTTCATCTCCAGCCTACCCTGCACCTCTCTTTGCCCATAAGTTGTTTAAAACGGCTGCTTAGATGGATTGTATTCTGGGGGAAGTCTAAGGAACCTTGGCTTTGCCTCTCTGCTTTCAGACTTCTCCCCTGCGCAGCAGCACGGTGCCCTCCTGCCCCGCTTCTGCTCCCACCCCGGAGGCAGCCGTGTTCGGATCATTCCCTGCTGAGGAGGCAGCGACCTGTGCTGCTTCCTGGGGCTTTTCCCCACAGCTCAGCCCTGTGGAGCTCCTTTCCGTGGCCCACGCTCGGCGCTGGGACCGCAGAGACTCTGTTACTGCCCAGCCAGCTGAGCGGCTGCTGGGGACGCAGAAAGAAGAATAAAAAATGAAGCAGCTCATATTCATTTGGATGCAGTAAATGGGTTTAAACTATAATTCTTCGATTTCCTCGGCAGATGCTTCCGAATACTATCTTCATAATTGTTATTTTGAATCCCTGTGAACTCACAGTGTGGGCTGGCCGTTGGTGACCGTGGTTGCGTTGGTTACATGGCTCCTTTAAATGTTGATTTTTGAGTCTCGATTTAACTTTAACAAATGTTGCTGGTGGGCTCAGATACTTGCAATTAGCTCACTTAAAATGATGCCTCCGGTGTGCTAAGACACTTAAAATTAGGACCAGAAGTTAGGCAGTTAATCTGTAAAGCTCAATAAAGCCCCCTGTTTCATCCAAGGGTTGTCAGAAAATTCGTTCCACATCTGTACAGAAAAAAGCGAGGTGTAAACTGCCAAGAACCATTTTAATGATGGCTGGAGAAAAAAGCAGCCAGATGGCAGGCTCTGCTGTGGCTGCGGTTGGTATTTAACTGCTTTTTTATTGGAAAAATATGGGGTGAAAAATTGTGTGGGACTCATTAGGCAGCCTGCTGCGATTCTGATCAGCTTGCCAATCTGTTCAGTGTGGCAAGGATCCAAACAGCCATAAATTTTTAGCAGCGGCTTATAATCTATGACTTGGAGCTTGTTAAACCTTCTCTACTCCCCCTACTTTTCTACACTGCCTGGTTTGGTTTTTTTCCTCCTTTTTTTTTTTTTTTTTTTTAATAAAAGCTTCAGGGCTCAAGCTGTGCTGAAAAAAAGAGGGGGGGATAAAGTCTCTCACAAAAGGCTCCAGTGAATAGCGCGTCTCCTCTGCTGCTTCTCAAAGTAAGACTCCATGGACTCCATAAGTTGGATTTTCCGGATCCTGCATATTAACTAAAAATCGGGTGTGCAGTAACATCTAAAGCAGGACCACGAGCGGTGTTATCTTTTCAGTGGCACCTAAGAACAGTGAAAATCCTCCCTCCTCCTCCTCCTCCTCTGCCGCCTTCTGAGGGAGCAGGGTTGTCCGAGGAGCCGGCTGCTCGGACAGGAGCCGCTCTGCACTGTTTACCTTTTTGCTGGAACAATCCCGAAGTGAAGAACATGCAAATTTCGGAATTTCATAGCTTGGAGCAAAGTGTTACGATCAGAGCCCGGCTGGCACTCCGGGGAGACAGTAAACGGCTTGCGGGGCTTTAATTTTCCATCGTAGCGGTGTCTGGATTCTGAAGGATTCACAAAGGATCCTAAGAGGAAACTTAAAGCTTCCTTTTTCTTAATATTTGCATATTACAGAAATCGATTGCAGACAAAGGAAAAAGAGGTTTTAGAGGCTGCTGTGACATGTTTCCAAGTAACATACACAGAACTATTGATCTGACCACTTTTACGGAGATGGAAAATAAGCAGCCAGGAGTCCTTCGTGGGAGTATAAATATTGGTTTTGAAAGATTTATGGAAACCAGAGTCCAACAGCGGTGTATATGGTCTCTTATATATGTGCTGTTAAAAATACTACAGTATTTCTCAGAAATTGCCCCAGGTAGTAAAGTAAAATAACACACTGTGGAGTTTGGATTCATAGCCGAAGCATTACTGTATTGTAATATTTTTACAGTGGTAGTGATGCACTCGCATAGACGTATATGTGCATGTGCACAGTATGGAGGCTGTAAGTGCAAGGTTATTTCAAGGAGATGTTTTAAATAGAGCAATGATCCCATGGAAAAAAATAAGTATGCAAATAGATTAGTGTGCACAATTACTATAGATCTGTATGCAAATCACATTACTGCTGCAAATGGCTAAAACAAAATCATTTTTATTTGGCCAAAGCAAAGGTGTTAACTCTCCTTCTACGGTGCCTGGGACTTCAGCTGTGTTTGTACGTGCGCTTTTGAATCAAGTATGTACCTTGAAAAAGCTGTATGGCATCTCAGATGCCTTAAGTTTCAGTGATTTAGGTTTCATTTTATTTAAAATAGCATTTCCAATTTCCTTTCTCGTGATGTTTCTAGATAACAGAGCAATAGAACTAAGCAAGAAGAGCTGGCAGGGCTCTCCGCAAATGCCCTTGGACTGGTTTTAATGTCACCCCTGCCTGTGCTGGCCAGGCCTGGCTTAGCAGCTGATCTGCACCAACACTGGGCTCCAGCCTTAGCTGTTCCCTGGGTTTGGTTCACGGGCTCTCCATGTGCACATTATTTCACCAAGCGCTGTGGTGTTTCCAGCTCCTAGCTCATTTCTCCTAGCCGTCTCGGAGTCCAGAGCATGCCTGTAAACAGGGAAGATGAAAGGTTGCTTCTTTCCTTCCTCAGTTTTTTTTTTTTTTTTTTTGTAATGAACAGAAAAGAACAGTGTGAGAAAGTCTGAGGAGGTTGTCTCACATTTGCTGTGAATACGGTGCAATCAGGAGGTCTTTATGTTGTGAGATGAGGGTAAATGAGCAGATAGTGGTAACAAAATCCGAGAGCTGCAGCGATCTACATGAAGTCTTTGTCCCCTTTTTTGTGCTGTGGGAATATTGTATATTACTTTTCAAAGAAAAACTGTGTATTTTCTCCCTAAAATAATGATTTATGGCTTTATGAAGGACACCTTTTATTCTCATTGACGCTTCTGTGTTTGGAGAAAGCTGGGTTTTGCTTCTTCTAGTAAAGGACTTAGGGGCATAGGGCTTTTTTTGGACGTTTCTGCCACTTGGAGCGCGTTTTCTTTAAACAGAAAGTTGAATCACGCCTCTGTCTTCCCAGCTGGCCTCAGACATGGCAAAGGCAGCCAAGTTTTCTTCACTTCCAGGAAACTGGTTTATTCCTTCCCTTCCCCGCCTGCGAATATATACATTCCAAACACGGCTCCTCCCCATCCGCAGCTCCTCTCGCCCTTCGGCACCTGGGATCTCCAGAAAGTGCTGAAAGGCCCCTGCGCTTTCTGTCGCCTTCGCATTCCTCTATCTGGCTGGCTTGGGCTGTGCAGCCCTGGAAGCAGCCTGGAGGCAGCTGTGGAAGCAGCCATGGAAGCTGCCTGGAAGCAGCATTATCACAGCCTGTCTGCCAATCGGACACCCGAATCCCAGCAGGAATTGTGGCCGCGCAGGCGCCGGGCACCCATCGCATGCAGCAGACGGGAGCAGAACGACGGGGCAGCAGCCAAGGCCCTCAGTTTTATATGATGTGGGAGGAGGCAGGAGGCTAAAGAGGGATGACTGCTGCATCATCCAATCTTGTAATTTTCCTGCAAAAATGTTTCTTTTCAGGCCCAGCTCCTGGAATTGTGCTGGGAGATAAGAAAATTTGACTTCCATTGCAAAGAAATATTAACCTGTATGGTTACATAGGAGAACTTGGCAATAGAAGCCTGCCCATTGCAAAGTCAGCAAGCAAATTACAAGAACTTGCAATGTATTTATTTAATTAATTTAATCTTATTATTTTGAAGCTGGTACTCTGATTTGGGACAGAGAGGAAGGGAAACAAGTGGGCAAAGAGCGACTGAGGGTCTCCTACCTTTTGGAGATCAGCAAGCCTCTCTGGGCAATGTTTATGATCCATCTCTGCTGGCTAGAGCTGGTCCACTTCGTTCTGCAGCAGGCTGGGATACAGCCTTTCCAGACACTGTTTATCTTGGCTCCATCTCCAAAGGCTACAAAAAATGCTCTGTTTTTAGGGGTAACATGCTAGGTTTGGGACTGAGATTCAACCTATTTTTCTCCTGACCGTCCTCTAAGCACCAAGCAGGGACCAAGAGCAGAGCTTGACGTGCGAGCATCCCCGAGCAGCATCCCAACAGTTGAGCCTTGGGGTTATCAGATGGAGGGGAGAAATTTGTCTTTAGTTGCTCTTATTTAAAGTGCAGCACGGATACCAGCTGGCGCTGTTCAGTAGTGCCATTTCTTGCTGTGCACCCTCAACGCACAGTAAGCGTGGCAGTGCCGTAAACGCCTTGCTGCTATCGGCAGCAGCTTTCTGCATGTACGAAAGAGAAATGAACAGCAGGGCTTTGTGTGTCGGGTGCAGTTTTGGGGGCTACGGTGCCCAGTGACCACAGCCCCTTCCCACACCCCCGAACCAGAAAGCTGCCGCAGCAGCGTCACTTTAGAGGACACTCTTAAATAAATAATGCCAGGTCCCCGCTGCTTGCAGCCCCATGCTTACTAATGACGCTGGAGGCCTCTCGGCTCTGCGGAGCGTCCCCGGGGACGGGGACTCTGCATTAAGGAGCTGCTCAGCTGTGAGCGATGGCCGTGGCCGGGCGCGCGGAGCAGGACGGGCTCCTCGGCGCCGCCGTCGGGCAGCGAGGCCGGGCGCCGCGAATGAGAGATTCGTCATCTAGGGGAGGCCGGGGTCACCCGTCTGCCCCCATCTCTGCGCTTCCAGCGGAAGATCTAATTTTTCAATAAAGATAATTCAATTAAGAGGTTTTAATTAGGGAGTCGAAGCTGATTTTTCCCTCCTCCCCCGTTTCTGGAGCTGTCAGCCCTTGCACAAAAGCGTCATCATCCTTTATTCCATCCCCCCTCTTCTCTTTTATTTATTTTTTTTTTGTCCCTCATCATCCTGGTGGAAGGAAGCAGGAAAGGGGAAAGATCATGAAAGGAGAGCAGGGACATAAAAATTTATATAAAAAAAGAAAGAAAGAAAAAAAAAACCCGCAGCATGTTGTGTCATTAAGAAGTGCCTCGTATTACCCGGGAGCTTCTCCATCTGCTTTCGGTGGGCATCCCAGGAGAACCTGGCGATTATGAAGGAATTCTCGGAGGCCATTACTGGGAAGAGGAAAAAAGGCCCACTGCAGACAGCTTAATGGACTAATTTGTAACTGCAGGAGCAGGAGAAATGAGTTGTTGGCCGCGTTCTAATTTGACAGCGAGTGGCAGAACGAATGCGCAATGTGACGAGCGGGCAGGCGCGCTCGGCCGCGCTCTCTGCGAGGGCCCCGCGGCTCCCAGGGGCTCTCACCATTAGTTTTGTCTCTCGGTGCGCGAGGCCAGCAGGGAGGTGCAGGGTGAGCACAGGCTGCAGGAGGGGAGGCTCCGGGTGCAGTTGTACATGGTCGTGAGGATGACGGGGGGACGGGCTGAGGAGCCGCTTCACTCAACGCCTTGCGTGGGCAACACGAGGAGGTTGCCCTGCGGTGCGACATTTTTCTGTGCACCAGGACTTTGCCCACCCTGCAGCGCTCTGCGTGACGGGGGCTGGTTATAAATCACCAACCAAAGCCAAACCGGGCTGTGTTTGGCCGGAGAAACTGGAGCTTGTGACCAGGCAGGGAAGTCGCAGCGTGGTGTTAACCATTACCCAAAACCTGGGTCCTGGCAGCAGCATGAGCAGCTCTTGCCCTCGGTCGCTGGTGCTTGCACAGCACCCAGTGCCCTTGCAGCTGCTCAGGCCCAGAGGTTAATTCCAGGGACATCTGCTATGGAAGGAGCAAGGTAGAAACGGCCACCAGCGGTGGCTGATACCTTAAGCCAGGGACCCTCCTCTCTGCCCACGTTTTGTCACCTTGGTTATTCCTTAACTCGCAGTGTTTGCAAATCGCTGTTTTCCCGCCCGGAGGCGGTAGCAGAGCAGCTTGTTGGGATGGAGGTCAGCGAGGAAGCCGCAGCTCTGCAGATCCTGCCCTCGGCAGCCAGCCTTGGCCACAGCCCCCCCGCCTGCACTGTGCTCTTCCCCATTGCTGGTTCCCCACGGGCGCTCTCACAGGGGAAGGAAATCCATCCTTCCCCTGTTGGGCTGTGTTTTCCCGCGAGTTTTCTGGAGAGGCCTCTTGCTAAGTTGTGTGATTAAAAAGATAAGGACTAATTCTGTCAGAAAACACAAATAGATGGATGATATAACAAAGTGATACATATGGGCTGGAATGATTATTTATGGCTCCCTTCCCAGGCGGCAGTACCCCAGTGTGATCCTGCCATAAATTGCAGGGCAGTTTCCCACGTGGCAGCAGAGCCGGCGCCTCCTCAGACCTGCGCTCAGGGGGACCTGTGTCAGCGTCAGGCTCAGCTGCGGGCCCTCCCTTGGACCCTGTTTCTTGCCATTCCAGGCAGGATGCTCCAAGCCCCTGCAGACCCATGGCATCAGGAAGAGTCCCGCTGGCCTCGGCTGCTTTTCCTTGGGAATGTTGTTATATCGGAGGATGCTAAAAGACAAGGCTGTTTTAGTGGAAAGGAGAGCAGATGGGTACATGCAAAAAGGGCACTGGGATACAGGTGAACTGGGAATGGGAAAGACACAAGTGCCCTGGATTCCCATCTCCCTTCCTCCTCTGCGCTGCTGGTGTCATTTTAGAGAAATTACTAACATGCCTGACTTCCATCTCAGCAGTAAAGTCAAACCAGGATTTGGCATAAACAGGCGCTATGCAACAAGGTAGCGTTCATCCAAAACACCGAGGATTGCGTTTACGCTGGCTGCGACTCATGCAGGGCTGTCGTAGAGCACAGCGTCGGTTACAGCTGCGTCCCGCTCGGAGCGCAGGGTGCTGGAGGGTCTCCTCGGGGCCCCAAGGCATCTCCCTGTTAGCGGTAAATCCCCTGGGATACTGGAATAGGGTGTTTTCACGTAGGCGCCTGTGCAGACACCATATGTGTGTTTAGTCTATATCCTCTGCAGACGAGGTGTGTGTGAGCACGCACGTGCAGGCGGCCAAGTCTGCCTGCCCTGATGCTGCCGCGATTCCGCGGGAGACACGGAGGGCAGCGGAGCTGGATTCCCTGGCGTTGACCTCCCGGAGGGGAACAGCCAGCAGGGCTCCTAACTGCAGATTTTTTTTTTTTTTCATTTTTACCAATATTCAGGATACTCATTTCCTTATGGCTCTCCCTTCGATCTTCCTTACTACATGAATCATCTTGGATAAAGCTTTTCCCTTCTTATTTTATGCAAAATGTTGCATGGAACTTTCAGAAATGCATCTGTGCGCTCTTGGACTGCTGCTCCTCTTTCTCTGACAGGTTTTCGTTTGTTTCTTTACAAATGACACATAACAGTCCATATTGATCAGAGTGAGGCAGCGGGGAAGGCAGAGTGTGCGCGGCAGCGTTTATCACGCAGACCAGGTGGATGAAACGCTGTTATTCGAGGCACGACCCCATGTCGTGGCGGGCGCCTCCGGGGGCTGTGAGCACCTCTCCAGCCCCATTGCAAGGCCGGAGAGCAGGAGCCGCGTGATATCCCAGTGTTTCTGTGCCCAGAGGAGACCTCCGCGCCCAGGCTGGCCCTGGGGGCCCTTGTCCAGCAGCAGGAGGCGGTGGGAGCCCGTGGGCAGCGCGGCCCCGCGGCCCCTCCACCTTCCCGCTCACTGCGGCGGCTCCCGCGGCCCCGCGGGGCCTTAACAGCCGCTAGATTGTTAGTGACAGTCAGACACTTTAACACTTAAAGTAGAAGGTTTGATTTAATCGCGGGGCTGTCATTTATTATTTGTCTGCTGTGTTCCGCTGGGGCGCCCGCTGATCAACTGCCTGCTCCCAGGAGGGCTTTTTTTTTTTCTTTCTTTTTTTTTTTTGTTATGTCTAAATCCTCAATACAAATTGCAGCGCTCCTAGATCTCCCAGCGGGACCCATTACCGCCTGTGGGGCATTAAGGATCATTAATAGTGCTGTCAGCAAGCTAGCCAGTTGGTTAGCTTCTCATAAATAGGAAATTAATCCATCTACTTCATTAATAATGCCGAGTGTAGCTATTTTGTTGCACTTGATGTAAGGGGCCTTGTGTTTGTCTGTAATGCGATAAGACAGGACTCCAAATTAGCGTTGAATGTCTGATACAAAAGTGCAGACTCAATTACTTAGCAGAAAGGTTTTTGTTTTGGTTGGGGTTTTTTGTTGTTGTTGGTTTTTTTCCCAAATGTCTTCAAAGTTCTTGAGCAGCAAGAAAAAAAAAGAAAAAACAACAACAGTGATTTACTTTATTTATTTATTTTTTCTATCTTGCAGGATGTGTTTCCATAGCCTGCTTGTGCTTTTGAAGATTAAATTATGGGGGAGGGAAAGCAGTTGGTGAAAATGGGGACCACACCTGGCAGGAAAAACAAACTGCTCTAATTAGAGATGAGACTGACTAGCTGTGCTCCTCCTGGGGCCTGGGGGTTGTTTGGGAGGTTTTCCTGCATCCCTAGTTAAGGAATCATTACAGCCTTGCCGGGTGTTATGTTTCATGGCAGGGGGAGCAGCAGCAGCAGCAGTTCAGGAGAAGGAGAAGATGGAGCCTGGTAAGAGCCGTCCCGTTTTTACGGGAAGCTCATTTGCCTCCCCAGCCAACGTAGGTTCCCTGATGGGCGGCATTGGAACTGCTCAGAGGATGTGGAGAATTCCGAGTACATTTGTCTACTGCATTTCTAATTAGTTTTGCTCAATAATACCTAGGCACCAGAAACAAAATAGGGAGTTGCATGGCAATTATCCATAAAAAACACTTCATCCTATGCTTCTGTGCTATTCCGAACTTCCTGTGTTTCCTTCCTTCCTATAACTTTCTCATCAGTGCATGGGAAAATACAAGTAATTTTTCAGCCTTAATTATTAAAGAAAAGCTTTTAAAGACGGGAATGGCTTGCATCTTGCCCTCAAAACACTCTGTGCTTTTTTTTTGTACTTCAGTCTTGTAGGTTTGTTTTCTGCCAAGCAAAGAATTCAGCTGCAATGACAAGCTCGTGGAGTTTGCAGGATCGACAACCATGGAGCAACTTAGGATTTTTATGCAAAGCTTTGGGGAGACTTTGCTAGCAGTCGCCTTCATGGTGCTTTAAGAATTTCCTCTTGCTGGCCTCCAAGCCATGAGCTCGAGCAGCGTGGAGAGGAGGGACTCTAAGCGTGGAACCGAGGCAGGTCTCGGGCTCTGTCTGGGGCTCCAAGGCATTGCCACAGTATAAATAACAATCATAATAAATAATCACTATTTGGACATTGGGAGGAGGGAGAACACTTGTATTTATTTTTATAATGGGAAGCAAATAAATGTATGAAATATCGAGAGTAGGGAGGAAAGCGATGAGATAAAGAGCTCTGGAGCTGTTCCAGGTCCCCGAGGCCAGTAGCTGGAAGGGGCACTTTCTGTTGACAAACTCCTAAAGCCCTGTGAGCTGCACGGGATTTATTGACGTTGTTCTTGCAACAGGAGTGTCTTTGTGTGTGATCGCAGATACCCAGGGCAGCACAGGAATGGCCCCAGCGTTCCGAGTTGTTGCGCGGGACGGACGTGGGGGTTCCTCTGCAGGCGGTGCAGATGCTCGCGCTGCTTTAGACGCATGTTGCTCTGCAGAGCTGTGTGGGGAATGGGCCTGCAGGGCCAAATATACAAAGGAACACAGGAGGCAGAGACCCTATCTCTCAAAATCTCACTGTGGGCCCCCTCAAACTTTGCAAATATTCATTGTCCAAATTCCAGTGATGGTTCTGAATTTCACAATTGCCCCCTAGGATAAGCAAGAACAAAAGGATAAAACCAGACAACTTTGAATGTAGAATTGTACTGGCGAAGTCAGGAGGGTTCTGTGTTGGAAATTCATATATGAATTGTGCAAATTGACTGTTGCTGGCGCTTTCTCTCTAGGGTTCTAGGGTTTTTTAACTGCTTCCTTTTCCTGCTGGAGGCTGTTTGGCCTCATTGGGTGAGCAGCAATCCCCGCAAAGCAACTGCTCTCCCCACCTCCGCGTCCCCTCACCTACGTCTTATTAGAGCCAGCGGTGCCTTGGATGCAGTGGCCGTAAAAAGCCCAGCTGCAGCCAAAATCCTAATGCACTTCCAATTCCCAGTGCATTAAGGTTGGAGAGTCTGCTGTGTATTATCCAGCCTCTGTCCAGGTTCTCTAGAGGTTTGCTGGTGCTAAAATCTTTGTGAGCTTTTTTGTCAGATGCTTAATGCTTTCAAACTTAACCTCATTAGGCTCCAGTCTATTTCTGTACTGCAGGAGAAGGGAGCACGGGAAGAATCTTTTTCCTGAAAATAAGTCCAGCCAACATAAGTTAGATGCTTTGGAAGTTCTTTTATTGTAAACTACAGGAAAGGACTTTGGCAATGTGTTGAAACTGTTAGATTAAAGCTTTCCCCTCCATCACCCCCCATTCTGCCATTAAAGACCAATGCTGCTGTAAACAATTTATGGCTTTCTTAAAGGAAGTCAGATAATCCTGGCTGATTTGTGGCCATTCCTTTATTGCCTTGCCAAATTCGGCTTTGTCATTTCTGGTTGAGGAGAAAGCACACACAGCCACATATGTTCATGTTTCTGACCTCGTTTTGACTATTGTAAGAGTGAGCACATGTGTCTTTGCAAAATAATAATAATAATAATAGTAAAAAATCCTAGAGTAAGAGAATAATAATTTCCCTGGTAATTATGTTTTTTAAGAAATATGAGGTGTAAAATGTGCCATTAATGATTTTACAATCAGTTGGCCAGTCAGGCAGGAGAGCTGGCTGACCCAAGCTAGGCGAGAGCACCACTCCACATTAGTGTCAGAATGGATGTTTAGTCGTGTGCAGCCATGGTGAAATTGGAAGTGGAAAGGAGCCAATGCTTCTTTCAGAGAGAAGGGAAAAAAAAAAGCCCTCTCTCTGGTTTTACAAATCTCCCCAGGGATGATGAAAATGGCTCTCTTCAGCATCCATCTCCTGCTTAGTTCTAGATCAACGCATGTGGTAGGAAAATGTGTTCTGTGTAGATATTTCATGGCTTCAGAGGAATTATGAAAATGCAAGGGGCTTGTTTCCCTGGTCTGCAGCCTTCCTCCTCTTGGCGTTTTAACTGATCATGTTACTGATTAGTGCGTGTTTACTGCTATGAGCAGAGCCTGCAGTTGTGCTGTAATGACAGTGGCCGAGCACACTTCATGACTAGACCTGTTTTTTAGCAGTGTGTGTGCACTGCCTATGTCTGTTTAGTCCAACGCGTCACTACAGCCTTGGTGAGGGTTAAACTATTTAAGTTTTAAGATGGCACAGTTGTGTCAACAAAGAATGCAGGAAGGGCAGGAATTTAAAGGCAAAAATGAAAATAAAAGACCAAATGCCAGTATAGATACAGTTCTATCAAGAAAGAAACCCATTCATTGTTTCAGCTTGCTGCTTTTTTAGGGAATGGATGTTTTCTTGGCAGTAAAAGCTGCATCTCTATCCTTAGTAGAAGCCTGGTAGACTCTTCTCAGTGTACATAAGGTCTAAGCAACAGGTATTCCAAGAAATGTGAGCTGGAGAGCATGCATTAAGTTGCTTCATCCATCCTGCTGACAAGCTAATATTTTCTATTTAAATGTGTTTTCTACTGCTGGGCCAAATTCAACCTTAAACGTTCCAAATGATGGCATCTTCAACCTGGTATAGGAGACTCTGCCAGAGCCTAATAGCTTTTATGGTCAAAATAATGACTCTTGGGCATGCAAAGATGGTTCTCACTTAAACTGAAGGCCACTTCATGCCTGCTGTGGCACTATGAGAAAATATATGAACAGAAACTCATATTTCATGTGCTTGAACTCATGCTACATTTTCTTGTGCAGTGAGGACAGCACTGGGTGACCTGAACATAAGCAAAGCCAACAGAGCCTATACTGTCCTGTCCTTAATTTCATCTCATCTCACTCCCATCCTGATACTGCTCTAAGTAATTCTCCTCCCCCTGTGTTGTCCTGCACATCAGCTAAACATCCCACCTGAGCTGTCACTCTGCTGAGCTGTACTTACAGACACGGGTTACAGAGGGGGATGTGTAATTGCCTGTGGAGTAAATCATCATCTGTGGGGAGGGTTTTGGGTGTGCTGGAAGCAGTGGATGTGTTACAGGATTTGCTAGTTGAAGATTTGGTCCTGGACTGGAAAGCTTCTTCCAACCACAAAATCAACCACAAAATAGTGCACAGTTATTAGAAATGCAGTATATCTTATGTCTCTGGTGTGACCTATATGAGCAGTGTAATGCCATGAAACGGCTGACGCAGGTGAGGTCCAGAGATTGATTTTCAGGAAACGTCTCTGAAATACCCTGTACAAATGTTGTTGATCCTTTAATACTGCTGTGACTACAGGAGGTTTTGTAAACACTCAGCTCCTCTGAAACTTGGGCTAGAGAGATTTCAAGAAGGAAAAACAGAAATTCAGGGAGAAAAAACTACTGAAAATTGTGGTTCTAAAATGTGTGTCCAGAGCCAATGGCAATTCTTTAATGTAACCAGACTTTCTATTTCCAAGAATCTGCATTCTTGGAACTTTCTGAAAAGGAAGAATATTCAGTTTTGTACCATAATGGCAAATTCTTCCTTAAAAAGAAATTCAACTCCAAGTGCAGAAGGATTCTGAAAAGCTGTTATTGAGGAGGCCCTGATTTATGTTGTTCACAAACGGCCGCAGCAGCAAAGGCAGGTGCTGGTTTAGCTGCCACTATGCCCCTACACCCCAGCTCCCTTCTTCTCTTCCTTGCTGTCCAACCCAGCAGTGCATAAAACAGCAGACTGGATTAGAGGTAACTCAGTTGTAAAACACCATTTGACAAAGGCTGTTGCAAACCCTCCTGCCTGGTACATCACCCGTGTTTGCGGCGGGGTTGAGATGACAGCATTATGAAATGGCATTCGATGCAGAACAGAGTGTTGCCACAGCAATAATTCCCAACTTCCAGCTTGAACAATAAGTCATCCCAGATCCTCACCGCAGCGGGCCGGGCTCTTTGTTTACAGTAAAAATAGGAATTGTGAGGCTACAGCCTCACTTGGTTTACGCGAGAGCTGTGGCACCTCGGTATGGCCTTGACGCACGCTCAGACCAGGCATCTTTCTTCTTTGGAGGGGAAAGGAAAGGCTTTTTCACCTCTTTTTGATAGTATTACATAATGAGGTGGCTCTATGGTTGCAGATCATTAGTGATAAACATTTTACCCCTCAAGGTGTGTATATACAATTTATTGGCTTCTTCCTAGTATTACCTATTTTTCACATAGTTAGAATTTCCTACACTTCTTGCTTCCTTCATGAGTTTTAGAAGATGTAATTAATGCAGGGCCGCAATGCTGAAAATAGCCTTTGAGGATATGTGTGTGCCATTTGCAGCCCATGTTGAAACAATATTTAGAGTTTCTTTGTGTTTAGTTCATGTAATTTTTTACTGCTGGTGAGGAGGACTTTGGGGGGTTTGTGTTGCAATCAGGATTGCAAAGGAACCCAGAGCACTGCCTAGTCCTCTGGCCTTCCCCTCCCTCGGAAACACGAGGGATCCTCCTCGTTTTTCCAGATTCACCTGTGCACTTGTGTGTTGGTTGCGTCCCCCTGCGCCCCGCGGGAGCCCCAGCCCTTCGAGGAGGCTTTGCTGCCTCGCTCAAAGCAAACCCCATCTGGCTGAGTTATGAGCGGCACTAACGGCTCCTCAAGGGAATGTCTTCCAGCTCTGTGATAGATATCCAGGATGATAGCTGGGACACAGAGCTAACGGAGGAGCACTCCAGGCAGAGCTAGGAAACAGTGGGGCAGCGCGAAGGGTCTTCCGTGGAGAGCACGGGGTCTCTCTGGGGAGCAGAAAAATTATCACCCCCCAAGCTATGGCTTTGCCATCTCCTGAACTCGGAGCAAAAGTCCCTGCATTGTCAGGTCAGACAGCTGCAGAAATAAATTTGCGTGGCATGTTTTTCCTCTTCCATGTTTAATGTCTACCCAGTCGATAAATAATTATTAAGCAATGATATAAGAGCCACACTCTCTGAAAATTCAGACTTTGGCTTGAGGAAAATGAATTCATCCAGGAAAAACACCTTTGTGCAATAAAGACTTGAGAAAGTAAAATGGCATCGTGGGCTTTCTTTCCCCCTGCTTGGATATTGCTTTATCAATACAGTTCTGTCAATAAGCTGTGAACAAACGCAGGCCTTGTCAGATTTACTAACTAATCACAGGAAAGTGTTGGCAGGGCTTAAAGGATTGAGTGACCAGACATAGTAACTCATTTTAAGTGTTCCTGTTTGCTGCTTTTTTTTTCTTCTTTCCTTTTCCCACTCCCTGCTTCTCCTCTATCACATGGATAGACCTGCAAGTTATCTTCATCTATTGTCTTCTGCTGTAGGAGAAGGAAGAAGGACAAGTTTTGAGGATTTACTTGTCTTCTGCATGGTTCTGCAGCCACAGTCACAAAAATATGTATTCACATAAATAATGCTGCTCACTTAACTACCCACACACACACGTCTACAACTATACGCGTGTGTGCAGCCCGTACAAGCACATGAGCACTGGCGCTGCAGTGATTTTCTCCGTGGGCTTTAGAGGAGCTGTTCATGAGGCCATTTGCTAACAGGCTTTCCCGTAACCAAAAAGATGAAACGAGTACACAGGAAATGCTTTTCTCGCTTTCTTGCCATGATTTCTGTCATGAATTCCTCTGTTTTCGCTGTTCGTTCCCTGCTGGCAGGTGCCATCTGTAGCAGTTTTCTCTCTGCCAAAAGGATTGGCAAGCGAGTCCCTGCCGTGGCCGTGATGCTGGGGCGGCAGCCCCGTGCCAAGGAGCTGCCCTCGCTGCCGCGTGCCGGCTCCCGCAGCGCCAGGACCCGGTCTTCTCCACGTGGCTCTAGGAGGCTGGCCCTGAAGCAGGACCCGCTTGAAAGACTCTCTTTGGTCAAGCCAATGCCTAGCAATAGCTCGAACTTGCTTCCCCTGTGAGATTCAGACACATAATGGGAGTAATTGAGTCGATAGCGCTCTTAGAAATGCCCCAAAGTATGAGGAGAATCCTCACTCTTAAAAATGAAGATTTGGGTTCTAGGTGTTGAGCTTTGCATGAGTGAGGTAAAGCAAGATGGGAAAGATGGTCCAACTGTGACGATGGTATTTTAAGCAGCACATAAAAGATTGTGCTGTCATGAGAGGGGCAGATCCTCTGTTTATTGGTAAATGCAGAACAAATGTCAGGCTGCAGATCCTTCCAGGCGTGTGAAGGTTGTAGCGGGTATCAACCTGCCCATTTTCTGGCTCCATCCATCGAGTCCCACCAGTGCTCTGTTTAGAGGGCTACAGGGAGCAGACTCAAACTTCACTGCTGTAGTGAAGCAGATATGTTGGTGTACAGACACATACCAGATACGATGTGCTAACATAGAGATATTTGCTTCATTTAAAGCCTTAGTGTGTTTTGTTAATGTCAGGGACAGCATCGTCTTGAAGGAGCTGGCACAATGGTAGCTTGTGGTGCAGCATGAGGCCACTAAGAGACGTTTTGGGGCGATCACATGTGCCATGAATATCCTGGTGACGTTGAAGGCGCTCCGTGTGGTGGCCCTGATGTGGTATTACCCCACGGCTCAGACAGCACCGGGAGCCCCTCGGCTCCCCCGTGCTCTCCCTTTACGGACGCCACGAGCTCTGTTCCTGGATCAACCCGCCCTCGGCTACCGACGAGCAGCTCGCGGGGCCCCGCGCTGCCGGCTCCCCTCCAGAGCGGCCTTCCCAGCACGCGCGGTGGCGGGGCTCCCGCGGAAAGCCGAGGAGCCTCCCGCTCCCCCGGCTGTCAAGGAAACGCGAGGAGGCTTTCAAATGAGAGACACATGGATGTTTATAATTCACAGTTTTGCCATTGTTGTCACCAGAGATTTGTTCTTCCTGCTTGGTGAGGGGAAAAAAGGAAGGATAAAATTGGTACCATAACATGGCCAGACATAACTTGTTTGAAAGATGGGCCTCCAATTATTTACTTAAGGAAATAGTGGGAGATTTATTAATAACCTCTGGCGACTTAAATAGCTCTAGTGATTTCCATGTGTGACCCGAGGCCTCAGCCTTCCTGGCTGATTAGACACAAAACTCAGCTAAAGAGCTGACCTGGTGGGTTTGGAGCGCTCCGCCGGCAACTCCCAGATGTGGGGCCTCGGAAAAAGAGCGTCTGTCAGAGCCATTACGCAGCGCTCGGCTACAACAGATTTAATCTCGCCTCTGATTTCAGAGGAAACGGTGCGGTAGGAGGGCTGAAGCCGTAATGAACTCTTAACACAAAAAAACTATTCTCTTCCCTGCATCAGAAAGCGAGTAAAAGGGTTCATCTGTCACTGCCCGCGACTGGCGGGCTCCGCTGCTGGTTGTGGATATGTCACTTTTTTCATCTTGACAGAAAAAAGCCCTTTTTTCTTCCTTTTTTCTTTTCCTTTTTCTTTTTCTCTAATAAGCTCTGGAATAGCATGCTTTCCTCTGGCAGTTGCAGCATGTGTGCCACTGCTTCCTGGCGCTGGGATCCATATTGCCGCTGGATGGTTTTGCCAGATGTTCCCTAAATAAGATAGCTGGTGACCCCGAAATATCTCCCAGGCTTTACGTCACCGCTGTGGGATCTGCTGCTTTTCTTTGTTTTTGCCATAATGGGGGGTTTGAAGGTAGGTTTGAAACAATACCTTCCCTAAATCACCAAGGGACCCTCTTCCTGCCTTTCCTCCTCTCCAAATAAGTAGGAGAAAAGTACGTGGTAGGGGATAAAGAAAACAGAAGACCTGACGGGAAAATCTGGAAGTGAGCAGTGCCGTCACTGCTTGGATTTTTCTGGGGTCACCGCGCTGATTTCTGCTGCTTCTGAGCCCTGCGTAGGTAACTTTAACTTACCGTAGTTCAGCAATTTGAGGCTAACTGATTGCGCCAAGAAGCACAGTTAATGCCCTCATGTTTAAAAGGCCTTGGTACCATTTACAGAATTTTTGTGGGGCTGAAAGACAAAACAGGCACTTAAGGAAAAGAAGTAGAAAATAAAAGGGCAGAATTGCAGTGCATTAGTGCAGCATAGCTCTGGCTGAGATTAAGGAGGTGTTCAATTACCGAGAGGCTGCTGGTGTCTGACCTGAAAACCAAGTTTGATGCAACAAATTGAATAAAACGACGCTGAAAAATAATTTAAACACACTTACAGAATATACTGATGACATGCAACTCGCTGCTTTGTTAGCATTGATCTCGATGTCTATATTTAAAATGGCTTCAATACCCAGGTCCTGTCCAAGGCGCTTTTATTTTTAATTTTAGAAAATTTATTGCTGGTAGAAACTGAAACAAACAAATGTTCGTACTGTCTGTATGTTGTAGTTTGAAGGGATGAGGGAGGTTTAGGTACTTTTTGGTGATTTGTAAGGAAACCTGAAGGTTGCCTGGGAAAGCTGGGGGTGGCCGGTGCCCCTCTGAATGTTCTGCTGGGCAGCTGGGTCGTGCTGGGTCCACGAGGCTTTTCTGAGGAGCTCACGGAGTCCAGGAAACGGCACATCCACAAAGCATCATCAAATGGAAAGCTTGAGCGTTTGAGAGGAGGAAATATTTTTCCTCAAGCTATTTATAGTTCTTCGGCTGCATTTAGCAGTGATAGTTTTATTACGTTTTGAGAGCTCGCAATACACATCTCCAAAACCTGTGACATGTTTTCCAGCAGGACCAAGAAGAAACCGGACTCACTAACACTGAATGCATTTCTGAGGTTCAAAATGTAGCGGATACAAATCTCATCAGGTGTATGTGCATGTTGCTAAGAGAAGTTTGCAAGTTTTTTTGCAGCACAAAGTAGCACAAAAGGTACGAATGCACATTCAAAAAAGCTCTTCTTTAGGAGTTACTTCTAAAAATGCTGAGAAGTGAAAAACTTCCTGACCCAGACTTTGTTTGTATTCACGGTTGTACTACTTTAATTAAGGACATGATTTAAATCATTGAACTTAAACTATGCAAAGCCCAGCATGGACATTCCTCATTCATTTTAAACCAGGATTATATAGATTTATCTTGATCTTAATTTAAATTTGACTGTGCTTAGATCAAATTGAATTGGAAACAACTGAAGTAAGTTTTGACACAATTTGCTACACTGCAGATTTTTTTTTAAACCAGTGCAAGTTTAAACAGTGGAAATTGGTTCATTGAATGACAGATGCCTGTGGCCTATAGCTAACCAAGAATTTTTGTTCATGATGGTTTTGTTGCATCTTGTGACAGCCTCACACAGGTTAATTCCAAAACTGTACCGTGCTCTATCATTAAGATACGAGACTGAAGAGCATAATGAAGAACTTGTGCTATTTTCAGGCACATGGGATATGAAATTTCAGCTACATGTGAGTGGTTGTGTTTTGAGATTCAGTTGTGCCTAATAAAACCATTTGACTCACGTCATCAAATATCATGGATTTCAAAAAACATTTGGTTTCTCTAGGGGAGGTATTGTTTTTTAAATTAGTTCCTTTTCTTTGCCTTACCCTAGTCTTTGGAGGATGAGGGAATGCATTTAGATCACATTCTGAAGCTTCACAGTGCTAGAAATTTATCATTTTCTGTTTCATCGAACACCAAGATTCTCACAGAATTACCCTCAGAGATAGGCTTCAAGGAAAGCACCAACAATCCTAAGACTTAAGAACTGCACTGTAAACAAGCCTGCAAAGAAGCTTTAGACCTCCGAATTATGTCCGTGTAAGTCTGCACTCTACTGAAGCAAACTCTTCCTGCATAAGGTGCCATAATAATTTGACTTTTACAGAACATCTCGACACAGTTTTTTTTGAATTAATTAAAGGAATTTGAGTCAAGTAATTCTGTTGAATATGTTCAGCTCCCTCACCAAAATCTGATTGAAAGAATACAACAATAATAATATGTCCAATAGGACGAAAAATTTATTCAGTTATGTTCAGTGTCTGCTTGAACTGCCTTTTTCAGTGGTCTGGCAAGAAGTGAGAGCTGTTTCGTTTGTCATTGAAATGACTGTTAAAGCTGTTCTTTTTTAATGGAAAAACAGAAAAAGCTTTTCAAGATGGGGGAAAAAAAGAGTTCTACACGTTACCAAATTCCCTGCTTTGCAACGCTTTTTAGAGCTTTGCTGGGATCCAAATGTTGTTAGGGCCATAAGAGCTACCAGATGGGGTGGGTTTGCCTCGCACAGGAGTCCTGCTCAGGCAGTGCCCAGGGAGGACCCTGAGCAGCAGGACCCGCACGGGATGAACCTTCCCCTGCTCCTGCCCTCGCCGTGTCTCGCAGTCGGCACTGGAGCAACTTCCTGAGCCAGAGGTTGTAACCAGACCCTTGTGTTTAATTGCCACCGGTGGGCTCATCCCCCGTGAATTTGTCTAATCTTTTCTTGGACTCATTTGTATTTTTGGCCTCGGCAACATCCTGTGGTGGTGAATTCCACAGTTTAACGACATGTCGTGTGGAAAAACTGCTTCCTCGTGTTTGCTGTAAAAAGTTTACAGGTTTCATTCAGCAAAACTGATTTCAGTTCAAGCTAAGCGTCAAAATTACATACTTTGCTAAACTGAGGTCTCAATTTGAAGCTCTTGGAAGTCGAGAAGAAGCTCTGCATTATGTTTTTGCAGAATGAAAAGCATTTTCAGTCTCCAGACTTGTTTTATGCTAGGAACATATTTTTCTGTCACTCAGGCAAATTATGTGAAAGAATTTGGTCATACCACTCAGAGGATGGATTTCTGACTCTTACAGTTAATTCAGTTTGCTGCTATTGATGGTGTTAGTAGTAAAAGCCCACTAATACTCAGGCTAGGAATAGAGTGATAGCCAACATATGGCACTGTATGAACCCTCTTAGCTTCCTGAGCACTTCAGTGATGGCAGAAAATGTTGGTACTGGGAGTTGCCAGCATTTTGTGTGCTGGGCTGTTTTTTTAACCTTGAGTCTGACTCCTTCAAGCAAGTGACTTGAATAGGCTCCCTGCAAGTCTTGGTGTCATTTCAAGGTTTAAGTCGACCAAGGACTGGCCCAAGAAGAGAAACTCACTCCCTGTAGGTCCTGCCGGGCTGCTCCAGTGGCCCGTGGGTACTCGCTGGCCAGGCCCAGCCGAGGGGCTAGAGCTGTGGGTCATCCTCTCCGCGTGGGGCTCCCTTTGCCTTCTCTAAAATAGATGTGTGGAAGACCAAGCATTTCTCCATAGTTCTCGCTTAAATATGTCGTCTCCTAATGTCTTCTCTCCTAATTGTGGAAGGTTTTTTCTGTTTATTTCCTGCACCTTCAGGGCTGCTTTTACATGAACAAACTTGCTAAGGGCAAATCTGCCTTTCCACACCCCATTTCACCACCCGTTTCATATATCCCGGCGATCCCTGGAAGACAGCAGGAGTTACCCAAGCAAGGATCTAATTTTAGGTGATAATATCCTGTCCTGTATATTTGTTATTATGGGTGCCAAAAGTTAAGCACCAAAATCCATTTTTGCATTTCAATTTGTCTTGATTTGCAGAACTCCTTATATCCTATCGACTAAGGTATCTAATGATCCAATTCATCAAGTAGTTTAAGCATGTCGCTAATTTTAATCAAGTGCGTAATCCCACGTTTGGTTAGGCACGTGGAGAAGCATCCTGCCAAGTGAAAAATGGGTGCGAAGCCTAATGTAAGGCAAATCCGTACTTGAGTCTATTGCCTTTGTTCTTTGCAAGGAAAATGGAAGAGAAAAACAGAAACAAAGGGGGATATTTGGGGGAGGAGGATTTGTTGTTTCGGGGCAGCCATCTCAGCGCGGCCGCAGAGCCGGCGCCCGAGCGCTTCCCTCGGAGCCTTCGGCCGCAGAGCCTCTCCCGACTCCTCCTCACCGCCTGACCCTCGCCTCCCTGACATCCATTCCCCTCGCCTAACAATGACAAATGGAGTTATAATATTGGTTGTTGAACCATAAGCTGTAGATAAATGTGCTTCTGAGAACCACCATTAAGTCCCTAAATGGATTATATATATTTGGTTTAGAAACCTAATATTTAATATTAGTGTACTCTCCAGCGGTTGGCTTTATTTCTCTTGATAATCTATTCCCACTCCATTTCCTTTTAGATTTCTAACCTCATTAAACCTTTCATATCACAGTTATTTTCTGTTCTAAACAAAATTAAAGACACACCATCCCCAGGTTTTAGGAGTCTAATTTTACTCCCGAACTGGAGAAAACACAGAGATAAACATTCTTTTCGATGATGAATTTTAAAACCGCTTTACGAGTCAGCTGGAATTGCTAACCATATTGAGGACTGTAAAAGTCTGTGAAAGGCAGCATAATAAATGATGCTTGAAATGGCATTTGTTGTAGGGGAGTTCAGATGCTTACATGGTATCTTTCCCTTCCTGGTTTCGTATAAAATGTGCGGATGTATCTCACCTCGTGCAGTACCTTAAGAATTTATAACGTTTTGCTTCTGGTCTGATTGTCTGCAAACAGTCTCAGTTACCAGCAGGGGTTCCTTAAATTCACATGGCCGGTAGAAAGTGGTGTCTGTGTAATACTCTGCTCCCAGCGTGCGCATTAAACGGGTTTTTCCTGATCGAGGACACATTTCTTCCTTATCATCAGGCACTTCGGCACACGGCTCCTTCTGATATATAGGGATTGCACTCTGCCTTACAAGACACATTAAAATTGTGTTTGGCCATTCTTCTTATTGCACAATGCTCTGGCCCCCACAGTAGCTGCTTTAGGGAAAAAAAAAAAAAAAAAAAGGCAATATATGTGGTGCTGAAAGGGACTTTGCAGGCTGGAAGAAGCTTTAAAATACAGCCCATATTTGCCCCAATGTGTTTCTCTTTCCTGCAAGGCCTATATCACTTCAGCTAATTATCAGCTATATTTGACATTAAATCAGGATTACAGACTTGGTAGCCCATCTGCAGCTCCTCTGGGCACTGCCACTGGCGCCGTGTGGCTGCCGCGGGATGTCGTATTCATGCGGGATGCGAGGATGGTGCAGACCGGCTGCACCCGGAGCAGGGTTCATGCAGGAGGAACCTTGTCAGCAGCAGCCCAGGTTTTGTGTTCATGAAATGGTCCCTATAGAGTCGCAGTGTGATGAAACACTAGGAAAATAGGGGTATCCCAACCTGTTCCCTCTCCTTCTCCTGTGGGGAGCAGTTAACAGTGACCGGGAGCTTTATGGGCCAACTCTGCCTCGCATTTTGCCCTTTACGTTTGTTTTCAAGGGTTCAGCATCATTGTCTTTAATGGGATGCTCTCGTTTGGGGCTTGGTTCGGCTGTTGATGAGGTCCCTGTATTTATGCTCTCCTCCTGTTTTCTTCCATTGTACATAATGTCATTTTGATGAGGACAAAGTCCTTGAGTGCACAGTGCTGCAGTAGGATGCGTTATTGCCGCCAGGCTATTTTAAGCTGGTTTCCACCAGGTTTATTACACCCTGTGAATTCATTACGTTCCTGCTCGCCTGTGTTGGAGGCATGTGCCAGTGTTGCCATCCTCCTTGCCGAGGGCCGGGTGGGTGGCGAAGCGGCTCAGTTTTAACTCCTAATGGCTGCTTATCTCATAGCGCTTTATCTTCACGCACCCATAGCAATCATCACCTTAAAAATCACCTCCATTACATCCATTCTGTTCTCCAGCGCCGAACAAATCAATGCGCCTCTGACAGTCAGAGAAGGTCTAAGTGTGCGGGAATCCTGGGGAATCAATCGCACCCAGGTGCATCAGAAGGGATTAGTGGTTTTCCCCGGGGAGAAATGGCTGGCAATATTGGCCCCGGTTCTCATGACTCAGCAGCTCCGTTCCAATTTCCCATTTCAAAAATATAGCAGCAAGCTCTAAATCTTCCATGCCTGAGTGCAGAGTGGAGAGCCCAGCGCGAAGTTACATTTCACTTTGTACTGACAGATGGAAAGCCATAATAATGTCCCTTTCTTCATGGTGAGTGATGGATTCCCGCGACGCAGGCTGGGTTCAGAGCGCGGCTGCGGAGGAGCCAGCTGTGCCAGCCTGCGGATGCCTGGCTGGCTCCGTGGCCCCTTGCAAAAGCTGCTCTCCACTTGTGGAAGCCACGTTTTTAGAGAGACTGCCGAGAGGTGAGTGCCCCACCAGCGTTCGGGAGAAAATGAGCAGTTTATGTGGGCAGCAGTGACTCTCCAGGCTTGCATGGTGTCTCTAATAACGCCAGGCTTTATGATTTTAAGTTCTTTCTGTGAGTTTGTATTAGAGCAATTAAGGCTGGTGGTGCTTGGTGTCTTGCAGCAGGTGGCATGGCCACAAGCTGTTCCATCACCGTTTGCATCCTGTGCTGTTCACAAATCATCTTTGTGCCCCAAAAAGGCTGAGGACTGAAGCTGACAAGGGGCCTTAAAGCCTTTAAGATAATGAGTCCAGAACAGATTTCAGGATATTAGGAGGTCAGGGTGAAGAGTGATTTTATTCGGTAAAGGCAAAGGGTTTCAGAAGGAGGGTTGGTGCTTCCTATCAATATTAAATTTACATCTGAATCAGCTGACACTAAGAGCCATCACGATGAGAGAGCTAAAACCTTATGACCAGAGACAGGGATAATCCTGGTTTGTGATGTTAACGAGGTTGAGTTGTTGGGGCTTGCTATGTGCAACCCCGTGTGGGCTTTAGTAGCCACTAGCATCAGCATTAGAGGGCCAGAATCTGGCATTTCTCTGTTTCCCCTCTTGGGGACCTCTTTGTACACAGAAAATCTTTCTTCTTTTTGACTGTAGGTCGAAATGAAAAGTTTTCCATCAAAGCAGCAGGTTTCTTTCCCTTCAAGCTCACTGCTGCTTTCAGAAGCTCGTCTCATTTTGGTCCAAGCACCAGGTCAACCCTTGGTGTTGCTGCGTGGGAGGGCACAGGGAGGCCGTGCGCCTCGGGCTGACTCCTCGGGATGCAGCAGATGTTGGCTTGGTGACAGCTCTGTGTCAGCAATGTGTCCTGATAAGAGCAGACCATCCACAGCTGGTTTGTGAAGAGTTTTTGCCTCTCCTTTCCTCTTCTCCTTTGAGCTTCACCAGTCTCAGAACAGAGACATGCCCAGCTCTTTCCTTGATGTTGTTTCATTTTTCTCCACCATTCATATTTTGGGTTTTTGTTTTAAGTGTTGTCCTCCATATGGCTGGGAATCCCAAAAAATCAGCTTTTCCCTCACTAAAGGGCATTTCCTCTGGAAGAAAAGTCTGCATTTCTTCCAGTCTGGCAGGAGCATGAGATGATGCAGCTCTGCCACCAGGAACCCAATAACAATCCAGATTTAACACAGTCGGCTGCATCCTGCTGGGAGCCCTCCTCGGCAGCCCAGGGCTCAGTTTTTCTGCCACTAATCTGGGCTTCGCCGAGAGATGGGCCCAGCTCAACCTGGGCACTGGCGGTGGCAGAAAATCACATCCAAACAGAAATGTGTTCTGTGCCCTGAGCCCAGCGGGGCTGTTGGCCAAGGCGTGAACTTGTCAGCGTGTTGCTGGCCTCCAAATAAAGACTGGAGAAGGAGGAGGCGGCTTGACATCTCTCTAGGTTAAATATGGGAACTTAAAGCTCAGATAGTGCTCTTCTTATCTGCCATCAGATTCAGGGTTAGATTGCAGTTAGAGGACTGCTGAATTGGGTAGGATAATTTTGTTATTCCACCTCCACCCTGCTATACCTGCTCACATGGTTAGTTGTGGCTGAACAACTCCGCGGTCCCTTATTTTAAATGCACCAGGTGTTGCTGCTGGCGGGGCGGCAGCTCTCGGCAGGGCCGTGCGCCAGGAGGAGGCTCCAGGAGCCGTCCCGCTCGGAGAACCTGCGCTGCTTCCCGCCAAAGCAGGGTGTGATTGCGAACGAGGTGCTTGCCTCTTGATACTGCGACTCAACCCATCTGTGAAACGGCATAAAGAGCGGAGCCCCTCGGCTCCCGGGGCGTTTTAGGGGGTTATTGCTGAACTGCAGGAGCTGCTGCGGTGCAAACACGCAGCCCTCCGTGGTCGCTGCCGCTCGGTCCTGTCCATGCCAGGCCTCCCGCAGGGAGGAACGTGGAGCTGCCCTTGCGCCGGGGCTGGGAGCCCGCGTCGCCGCCAACCCCGCGCCCTCCGCGCGCGGCCTCTCCTCAGGCCTCGCTCCTTTGTTGCATCTATTGATCCCAGCACGGCGAGATGCAAATCGCCATGGCTGACAGGATCCGGGGTGTTCCATCATCAATGGAGAGTAATTATCCTTGGCTGCACCAATATTGGATTGTTAAGCCCCAGGATAATGCACAAGGTAAAGACATTTAGAAGGCAGTCCACCTCGGGGATTTGTGTAAATGTGATGGATAGAGTGAGAGGAGGAGAGCTGAATTACAGCCCGCAGGGACTGACAGCTGCATGGGGCTGTAGCCTTGGTAATCCTCACAGAGAGATAGCACTGCAGCTGGGAGGGAGGCAGGGAGACACGGGTGTCGAAAGCCCTGAGGTTCCCTTTCTCTTTAATCCTTGCGATGCGCGCGTGTCGAAGGGGAAGGAAAACACACGCGGGTTGTGAATGGGCTTGAGGTGCTTGCAAGACTGGCCAAGTAGCTGCTTCTGCTTATTTATTTATCTGATCATAAGTCGAGCTTTTCATGTGAGCGTCGTTCAGAGGCAGGCACAAGGGCTTGGGGTGTTTATTTCTTTGTTGATGGATTCCACTTCCATTGAAAGCAGAATTATAAATGAGTAAGTAGGAGATACTTTTCCTTTTTGAAAGCATCTGGTTAGCCGTTGCATATTCTGATGTATAAAGTAGTTAAGCTGTCTTAGCTGTGGGGAGAAAATGTATGTCAACAGAGATGCCATGTTAGCTGCCTAATCCTCGGCTGATAGCAGCAAACCTGTAAGTAGACTCATGCAAGAAAATCTCTTTTTCCAGAGTTATCCATATGAGCTGAGTCTTATACCTGTCACCTTTTCTTTTTCTTTTTTTTTTCCCTAAACCAGCCCATTTCTGTAGTTGCAGGCTAAATAAAAGCACAGATTTAAAAAGGAGAAGGAGTGCTGGCGCACAGGAATGCCTGCCGAGGTGAGTGTGGAAGGGAGCTCCCAAAGACCATCAGGCTTCAGACCCAACACTAAACTTGCACACCACGAGCTCTGTTACCTTCTTAAACATTTTTAGTTACAATGCTTCCTTGTCGAGCAATTCCTTGTCCTTGACCAAGGCTGTGCCTAGGATCAGCCAGCTTGTTTGGCACGCAAAACCTGCTTGATTCATGGGGAAGCTGCTGTGGACACGAGGAGGGAAAGCCGGGCGCTGTAGGGACCAGTCTGGGCTGTGCCAGAGCTGCGCCAGCTCTTGCAGCTCCGCACAGCCCGGTGCGAGCGGAGGGGCAGTCAGGCTCAAAGCTCCAGCGGGACCTCTCGGCACCTGCGGCTGCTTCCCCATGCCTCATCCAGGCAGGACGGCGCTCTGCTCTGCAGCCGCCTTCAGCTGCCGTTCTGGAACAGGAGAAACTGAAGGACTGAGAAAATCACCTGCAGGGTGCCGCGTGCCCGCGCTGGGCTCTCGCAGAAGCTGCTCTCCGTTTGCTGTGTTCTCCAGCCCGAGCGAGCTCCGTGAGAGCCGTCTCGAGCAGGTGCACCCGCAGGCAGAGGTCGGGATGTGCCGGTTCCTGCCTGCGCTCCCCTCACTGTGAGGAGGTGGCAGAGCGGGCACGGCCTGCCCCAAGCTGTCCAGTTGGTTGCCAGATTCCGTAAATGCCAGTGCACAGAGCAGATTATCTTCAGGGAGGTATGGCTGCATGCTCCTGCACCCCCACGCCGCTTCCTCCTCTCTTCCTGGAATAAATGACATTCAAAGCTGTGTGTTTCTGGCACGGAAATTTCCCTTTTCCCTAGAGCCCCTGGAGCTAGAAAGAGGCAGATTTTCCTCTGGATCCCAGTGCTATAGGAGATATGAGAGGACATACATATCGTAGTGTCTAAAGAGGACCAAAAAACAAAATTCCAGCTGCAAAACCTCCAGCAATGGGAGGAAATTAGGATCTGAATTCCCGCTGTTTTGTTTCTAGTCGTGAACCATCCAGGCTGAGAGTTTTGCCTCTCTGACGAGGAGGAAGGTCTCATTCAGAAGCAAAGCTCACAGTTCAGGACCAGGGATAAAACGGTGTCCTGCGGCACCCCAACCCTATCGGCAAACACTGCATCGCTCTGTGCTTAGGAGGTGTTTTAGGTGAAGTGTAAATGAGTGGAGCATCAGTAGTTTATGCATGCACGCTAAAATAAAAACATGCCTGTACTCATAGTCGTATTTGCTCTATTCCACACGAAAGTAGTTATTTTTTTTTTTATTGGGAAAATTGTTAGATTTGATGGCGGTGTGTAATTAGTAGTTTGCCAGCAATAATTACAGGGCTGTACTCCAGAATAAATGATGTAGCATTCCTGTGCATATAATACGGTATACCACAAAATAGGAGTTGGAAAATTGCAACATTGCTGGATTATCATATATCTGACATGTTGAAGGGTTTTTTTTTTTTTGCTCTGATAGTTTGTGAAAAATAGTAAGTATGGTGCACTGTGAAGCAAGAGGCTTTCTTTGTTAAATTAACCACAATTGCAACCACAAATTATGGCTTCACAAACTATAGATTTAAGACTGACTTTTCATAAATAGAGTTTCTTTGTGTTTTAACAAAAACATACATAAAAGAGTGTAGCTGCACAGTGATGCCAAAGTAGCACTTTCAAAATCATCAGCCCATTCAAGCCTTCTGAATACAATCACAATATTTGTTTAAAGTTTAATATCCAGGAAGAGGCTTCATAGAAATCCCATAAGCTTAGCACAGTTCTGATAAAATTTTTGTGGGGCTTACTAAAATAATGCCATGATAGCTACTTATAAAGATAGATTTGTACACATTTGAAATTCTGGTTTCTTTTAATTATATTAGTCACCAAGCAACCGGTATTTAAGGTTTTGCAAAATGAAACAAAAAACCTCTTTTACAGATCTTTTAATGCATAATGTTTCCATGTATATGAGACCCCAAACTTCTAAAGTAAAAGGAGTGACACCAGTTTCTACCGAAGGTAGATTTGTCCCCAGAGAGTTTTCTCCCATGCTGGAAGGTTGCCATGGATCTCTCTCAGCTTTTCAATATCCTACAGATTATTGGCATGCTCATTTTGATTCCGAAAGGCATACTCTTGGCAGCAGGAGAGTGAGGAGGGCCATGTGCTAACATCTCGGTTTAGCAATATGTATTCCCACATGCTAAGCTCTCATACAAATGCAGTTTTTATTGCTGTTGACTTCAAACAAAGATGCTTTGACATCTAAAGTTGTATATGTTACAGATGCAATGCCTAACCATGCTCGTGCTGTATATTTTAGGATGAGCTGGCTGTGGTCCCAATTATACAAGCGAGTATAAACACTCCTCGGATGCAGGGCCCCATACGGAGAGTCACTTATCTCTGTCGTGCTGTGTAGTGCGGCAGCGGAACATCTTGCCATGTCTGATATTTTCTAGTCCAGCTCATTTGCACGTTGTTGCTTAACATCATATATAAATAACATATAGGAGCAGGCAACACGGCTCGTGGTGCGACTTCGCGCGCAGGCCGAGCATTGCGGGCGGCTGCTCCACACGTCCCGCGGCGCCTGCTGCCTGTCGCTCTCCCAGCCCACGTTTTCCCTTCTCTGCGCCGGCAGTGAGGAGGAGGGGAAGGAGCCAGTTAGGAGGCATTTCTAAGGAAAAAGTGAACTTGTCGGCCAAAACTTTTACACTAAATAGAGAAGCTGCAGCTTAGGTCTTGACATCTTGAAATAATGGGTGGTACTTGACTGCTCGGCTTTGTAGCAATAGGTTGCTTTTTTCTGGGAAAAATCCTTAGAAAGCTCAGAAAACCATTCTTCTGCTTCCACCATTATCCTCAGAGGGAAACCAAGAGTTCTGGTTTACTTCTGCATTTGTCTTTACTTGAAGAATGGGGCCATAAGGGCAAGATGGGGCTATTTTCTTCTGCTTTTGTAAGAGCTTTGGGTTTCGTGCTGGCTGCTTGGGCTGGGAGCAAGTTGGATACTGCTTTCCCTTGGATTCAGCTGCTGCCTATTGCGCTTCCCCTGGGTATAAAACCAGCAAGGGGCTCTTGGACCTCCTGCTGCACCAGGCAATGAGGATGCCTGGCCCCAGGATGCAGGTGCAATGTGCACCCGGGGTCTCATAGCATTAATGAGCTGTAAGCGTTTGGCGTCTAATCCTGGAAGGTGGCTTCAAAGGAGCATTTCTGCGGATCGCTTGGGATCGGCCGCTTCTGTTCGCATGCACGTTCACGAGCAAAGTGCCGCAATTACAGGGATGTTTAGAAAATCACAAAGGTATTTTACTCTTGTCCTGGCTAGTTCCTAGTAGCAAAGATTGCAAGTGGAAAGGCTAAGAAAATGTATTCTAAAAACAAATGTGTAATTGTTTTGTTGAGAGTTAGAGTCAACAGTGTTTATTCATGAGGCTGAGCTGCCCCAGGCGGGAGCAATCAGACTGGAGGTACCACCTCCTGCATCCTTGTTCTCTTTAATTGGAGCCATAGCCTGGGATGCCCCCGGGCGAAGGGCCGTCTCTAACCATATTCTGCCGGCTCACCAGCGTTTGAAAGCGCAGTGGAAAAAAACCTTCCTTTGTTTAGACAGTTTCAGGCTTCTCTCCCTTTTCTGTTTAGCAAGTGAAAATCGCATGTCAGAATTAGGCTCTCGAGCTGCTCTAGGTTATGCCCGTGTGGCCATGGGCAGCACGGGTGCCCCGAGGCCAGTGAGGGGAGCGGAGCGGGAGCGGCCGGAGCAGCGGGACCGGCTGCACTCACAGGCGGCAGCACCGCAGCAGCCCCGGGAGCAGCCGCACGTGCCGCATTGTGCTGTCCCACTCCATGCAGTGCCATGTGCTCCCTCCCAGGGCACACCTGCCTTTAAGGCAAACCGTGGCGTATTTTAACAGTTCCGCTGCACATCTTGGTGTCACCTTGTGGCCGTTCTTAGGCCCTGGGAACCAGCACAGCTACCAGCCTGGAGCCCCATTCACTGGCAGACCCAATACGGCTCCTCTCAGACTTCAGCCACGCTCCTCCTGAGCCCTTCTCCCCACTCTGCTGCAAATCCTGCTCCTTCCCCTGACGTCTTGGTGCTCTGCTCTGGTAAGAGCTTCCCTTCCTGTTGCAGGGCTGGTCTCCCAAGCGGCCAGCAGCCTTTCAGCTCCCAGGAAGAGGCGAGGAGCGCTGGAAAAGGCTCCGGCTTTGCTTAAGTCGCTGTTTAGATCTGGCAGATCCCGCCTTGGGGCAGCTTTCTGCTTGGGACAAGCACCGTTTGGGACAAACCTGTGCTACCCTTGCCAGGACTCGCTGCGGGTTCGGCTGCCGAGCCGCCCGGGACCGCTTCCATGCCGCGAGGCTACCCCAAGGGCCACCCCATTCCCTCTCCTGGGATTTCACTCTAGTTGTAGCTTTCCTGCAGCAGACACCAAAGCTGTGAAATGCACCTCTTTATTTACTTGCTTGATGAGACCGGCAAGGTTTAAGAGCCATCCCTGAGTGATATTGATTCTCCTGAGAAGCAGCTCGTGTTTCTGGAGACCCGATCTAAATAATGACGTGCTGATACAGAGGCTTCTCGGTAGTGGTAGAAAGTGGCCTTTGCAGATTTGCATCGCTAGAACTACAGCTTGTGCTCCTTGGGAGACACATCCCGCACGGTGACACGGCCATCCCAGCTGGGACCCCCTGGACGATGGCACCGCATTCGCAGAGCATTTGCCATCACGGGCACCACAGTGTCCTGCGCTTTCTCGCCACAAACGTTGGTTTCGGTGCAGAGAGCCCTTTCTCCGGTGCCGTCCCCTTGGCTTTTGATGTTTTTATTTACAGGCTTTTCACATCTGGATGTCGTTTGGGACACGGCCTCCCCCGCCTCCCTCCGTGCGCCTTCCTGCGCAGCTCATGCTGGACGTGGCAGCTCACGTGGCCCCCGTGTGCAGCCGCAGGCTGACGTGTTCAGCAGCCTCGTAGCGGGCCAGGTCATGCCGCACCCATGTGCGCTTATCCCGAATTAACCCCGGTGGCATCCATCGCCACGCTGGGCCCCACGCAGCATCTGCTCCATAGGGAGGGCTGTGCCATAAACCTAGGAGCCCCGGTGACCAGCGCGGGGCTGCGGCTCCGTGAGTGCCTCTGTGGCTCCGTATGTTGGTCCCCACATTTTCCCACCGCTCTCCCAGGAACACCGCTCCAGTGGCTCCACAGCCCATGGCAGCAGGTTTCTGTGGCATTTGTGAGAATTCAGTGTCTGCAGGCGACCGCGGGCAGGACAGGCCCTCCAGTGCCCTTGCTCACCTGTGGGAGAGGGGAGGGAGCTGTCCGGGATGCAGAGGGGAAGTGCACCCACCCATCCCGCCCGGCAGCGGGGATGCCGTGGAAACCGCTACTGCACCAGCTGCCCTGCGCAAGGATTTTGCAGTGTGCAGTAATGACCATCTCTTAGCTCAGTGCAGGGATGCACTGGAGCCACTGGATCAATGCAACGCAGCGATGGGGCTGCGCGGTGGTCGCTGCCGCTCTGCCCTGAGGTCTTCGAGCAGGGTCCGGAGCCCAAGGGGATTCTCCGCTCCAGTAGACCCTTCCTATCCCCGTCCGCAGGGCCCTTCCATGTGCCAGCGGCCTCCACGCGTGTGCCCGGTGCACGTGCACGCACTCGTCGTGCACACTGTGTGCCCCGTGCACGCGCGCGCCCCGTGCACACTGTGTGCCCCGTGCACGCGCGCGCCCTGCACGCGCCGCCCGCGCCGGGCAGGCGCACGCC
>JAWLRI010000869.1:1863159-1915761 GCA_034781795.1 Crypturellus tataupa | reverse complement strand
CTGGGTTTTTTTTTTTTTTCCTTTTTCTTTCTTTCTGTCTTGTTGCCGGCTCTCGCCGTTTGGGCGCAGCGCGGTTTGCGCCGGCGGGTCCGCGGAGGCCGCCGCTGTGACGGTGGCCGCTGCCGCCCGCTTAGCTGGCGAGAATCGCTTAATCCAATTAAGAAACGAAACGCGGTGTGTTGAAAAGTGACAAATTCGAACGCGGTTTGGGGAGAGGAGGGGGGAAGTGGGGCTGGGGGAAGGGAGGTTTCCAGGTCACTGCTTAGCTAAAGATGATTGGGGAAAAAAATCAGAGCTCGGGAGGAAGGCGACGGGCAGGGAAGGGAAGAGAAGGGAGGAGAGACCTTCTTAAATGGCAAATGCTCGCACGTCTCGCCGGGATTGAAAGCGTTTTGTAGGCTTGAAAATCGTCTTCAAGTTGTGCATTTATCTCCTGAGGCCGCTGGCTCGCTCATCTTTCCAGTGCCTGTCCTGATTTTTTTTTTTTTTTTTTTTTTTTTTAACGTTACGGTATCTGAGGTCCTTTTAACCTAATTTTGTAACAAAGATAATTTCTCGTTATGTAAGTTACTGTTCGGAATGATTGCTTTGGGTCCCGGAGATTGCCCTTAACCAGGCTGCCGAGTGCCGGAGGAACGGGAATTATTTACTTCCATTATCGGTTCTGGAGAGCTCGGCTGGAAAAGGCTGCTGGGGTATTACAAGAAAACAGAATCTTCCCTTTCTTATTTGTGAAGAGCAAAATCTGCGGTCATCCCCGATCAGAATTTACTTCGGAGGTTTATGTTTATGTATAAATCCGATTTTCCCCGCATGCGGACTTAAAAGGACGAGCAGCTTGATTTCTACGCACGGCATTAACTTCCTCCAAGCGGGAGACTCGCACTGCGCTGCCGAAGGATTTTTTTTTTTTTTTTCTTTAGTGGCAACATATTTCTAAAAACGCCATAAGAGAAAGCGCGTGCCATCTGGCTTTTGTTTTCTGGGGAGAATAATGTTGCAAAAGGAAGAAGGCTGTGTTTTATTTAGCCGGATTTGCTTTTCTTACGAGAATGGGATGATCTTTCATGTGATTCAAAGGTGGGTTATTCTGAGTGAAACCTTAAGCCGTGTTTATGAGAATGGACCAAACCTCTCCAATAAACAAGCTGTAGGATGGCGAATAGGCAAAAATACATCGTGGCGTCGCCTGCTCGGGATGGACAGTTGGACCCTGGAACTTGTGGCCTGCTGTAGGTTAACACAATAGCAGGGTCGGGAGCAAGTTAAAAAAGGGATTGGAATATGCCTTGAATCCCACTGAAGGGATGTATCTAGTAGCAGATAGCAGTAGCAGTTGGTGTTCCTTTTGCCCTGGTTTGGCAAGGAAATTGCGATTTGAAGGGTTAACCTTTGGTGAAGGGTCCTGGTTCTGCTGTTGCTTTTTAAATGGAGAGCTGAGGGGTGTTTAATTGTCTCTGCGTTGGCAAAAGTGGCACCGAGAGGCTGGGATCTTCACTGAGCTGGTCTGTGTCCTACGGTGCAGTTGAAAAGCACGGGTGTGCGCGTCGTTTTATGCCTTAAATCATTTATTTTCTGACTCCCAGTACCCTTGTGTTGAGTGATTCATAATAACCAAGGATTATAGCGTCTGGGTGGATTTGAATATGAAGCAGACTTTTAAAAACAATCACAGGAGATTCAGTCAAGTAAAATTATTTCTTTGGTTGGAATAGGAAATGCGGGCTGGTTAATTTTAATGACTGCATGAATTTACAGGATCTGAAGTCAGGCAGGTACAGGAATGCTCTGCTCCTCCTTAATTGCCTGCTTGAGCCAAGCATCAGGGTTGTGCATCAGGAAGGGAAATTTTAGGGTTTCTAGCAGGCTTTTATCTTGCTGAATAAAGATAGAAATCGCAACCAGGTTAAAAAAAAAAGAACAAAAAACATATGGTTTTAGCAGAAATGATTTCCTAGACCGATCAATTACTAAGAGATGTAATGAGAAATATATTCCTTGGGGAGAGGAAGGAGGAATTTCCATTACATAATATCCCTTGGGAGAATTTCTGTATCGCATAATGAGGCTGGTGATGGAGCGTTTTTGGGAAATGCCTATGGATAAGAATTTGTGCATCAGATTTCCATAAACAAAATATCTTACTGAAAAATAGGCTTTTGAAAAGTCCTCCTGGTCTGTTAGGAGGCAGTTCCTTTGCATGTGTACACAGTCTTTTGTTCTGATAATTACAGTGTAAGAAACTAGGGAACTGTGAGATTCAAACTTCACACAAAATATGACATGGTCGTCGCTCATTTCCATATGTATTTAATACCAAAGAGAAAACACTGATGGATTAGGCTCCTATTTTTGGCTTTGTTAAATTATTTCTGTTTACCTATTGAAAGGTGGGTCTGATTGATGGATCTAGCCTTAGCGGTGTAAACACAGATGATCTTATGCTCCTGCTGTTGGACGTAAAATATATAAAAATATGTATATGTGATTTTGCAGGTTTAATAAGCCCGGGCAGGGAGCTGGATGTGTTTTTCACAGTCCTTGTAATCTCCTAAGGATTGCTGCTTTTTAGCCACAGAAGAGAGCGCTTGCAAAAATTCCCTTAAATGTGTCCTTACCATTTCAGTAGCAGTTGCTTTCAACAGGAAAATAATTCATTTCCACCCACCCGCCCTCCCGGCTGCAGCGTTTTTACTGTTTAAAATCTGAGGAGAGCTTTTAACCTTCAGGAACTGAAAATTGAGCTACCTGGCAAAGCCGCTGTCAGATATGGGCTTAAAGGTGTTAAAACCAACAGAGGAAAAAGATGAAAAATCTTAACACCTCTGTCACTGATGGGGAATTTGTTTAGTCTGAGCTGCTCGTCTAAAACCTCCGTGCTAGCGGTTCTGGTAATTTTTAGAGTGGTTTGTCCAGCTTTTCCTTCCCTCCCTGGAGTTACAAATGTGCTTCCGCTTTGCTTATTCTGCCGACGATCCCGGCTGCCGCTCCGCCGGCTCGGGCAGAGGAGGGAGCGCAGTGACCCCTGATGGTGGCTCTGGTAATTGAGGCAGATTTGTACAATTACGACTATTTTTAGCAAGTTAAAGGTGCAATGGCTGTTTTGAAGTCCAGGCTCCTATTAGAAGGTTTCATTGATAATATTTTGTAGTATTTTGCTTGCCACCTTGTGGCTGCTAAGGGCCACTACAGCTGTTGAGCCTGGTTTTTGTAGGGCCCCCGCAGTTCCATATCTTCCCAAGGGTTTTATTTTGTGGCCCGCTTGGGTGCCCTTTTCCCATTCTCATTCACTGCACGGTTACGCGGCTGCGAGGTTCTTGCAGTGCAAACCTGAGTGGCTGGTGCTCGTCGATCCCCTTGGGTTGCTTTCCAAGTTTGTGGCAGGGCTTGGCTTTCCTAAAAGGAGGAATGTGGCGCTGGGTTGGAGCGTTGGGTGTTTGCATGGAGGAGCTGGTGGGGTTTCTGCATCCCATAGGAAAGGGCAGCAGCAGAGCGCCCGAGCGCAGTGGCTGGTGCTACTGGAAGGGCTTGTGGGCTGGTGTTGGTGTTGAGGTGGTGGCCTTCATCCCTGCCCTGTCATCACCCTCCTGGAGGGCTTCTTACACGTGCAGATCTGTGCATTAACCGTCTCGCACTCGCCACTGCAGCGCGGGAGCATCTCCTGGGGTAGCTAATGTGATTTTACCTGGCAAAAATATGACCCCGCGATTGTCAGTTCTTGTAAATCTAAACCGAGATCACCCTATTGGCATGGAAATAGAAAAACAGGTTCCCCAGAGCGACTGTTTTACTTACATGGCTGCACAGAAAAGGCTAAGATAAATAAAAGGTGTCATCTTTAATACTGTAAAGATAAACCCTGCTTCCTGGTGGGTGGCGGGGTAAGCGAGGAGTTAGAGTTCGCATAAAGAAATCATTGCAGAGCTGCGGGTAATGCTCTTAGCAAAGATAAGGATCATTTTATAAAAAAGATATTTCTTTTTGTAAATTACATTTAAAAATTAAAACTATGCAACCTAGTTTACATTCTTGTGGAGAAAGTGTTACAGTTAAATTGCCCTGGAAGGCAGCTGCAAGACTGAATCCAAGTGAGCTGGGTCGGTTGTTCAGTGTGTGTTTGTGCGGAGGAAGAACCTGTGCCTGGACGCTGTTTCAGCTGCAATGGGTTTATCAAAACAAAAACAAACGCTTGGTAGCTGCAAATCCTTATTTTCTTCCCTAAATAATCAACAGTAAAAAGATAATGCTTAGGCTGCTGAGATACCTGCAGGTAGATACTCGCTCCAGAGCTGCAGGCTGTGCAGTTACAGCGGAGCCTGCCTCCAAAATGGTTGGAAATCCTGCACAAATCCCGGGAACACACACACGCACGCCTCCCCTCGCCGCCGAGGGCGCACCCTAATCCTTTTATGTTCCTTCTTCGGTGCAGATTACGCAGCAAGAAATAATTAGGAGATTAATTTTCACCTGTCACTGCCAATAATAGATAACCTTGGTAGAGCGGCAGGGCTAGGGGCTTGGGGGAGGGAGAGGCGGTTAACGCTGCAGCGGTGGCTGCGGGACCGGCTGGAAAACGGCGCCCGGGAGGTGACCCCCTTGCCGTGCCGGGCACCACGGCAGCCGCGGCTTTTAATTCCGATGCAGCTCGTTTGCTTTCCGCGCTCGCAATTCCCAGCCCGCCTCGTATTCCTGCCCTGCGAGCGAAGGGAACAAACTAATGAAGATGGCTTCATTAGGCAGAGTGCAATTTAGCCCTTGCCTCTCTCCAGCAAACGCATCTGAAAAAACATCCCAGAAGTATCCGGGCTTTTGGCCTTCAGAGAAAGCAGAACCGAGGTGTTTCTGCTCCCTTTCAAAATTAATTACCAGCTCGCATCAGGTGAGCTTGAAAGTGTAGCTGTGCTCTAAGGCAGTGAAGGTAAATGGCAAGGGGAAAAAAAAGCCACCCTTCCCCCTCCTTTTTATTTTTTTTCTTTTATGCTGAAGTTTAAATCTACAATCTGTTGAAAATGTAATGGGAAACCAGCCTACAGAAAATGCCATTATTCATATCATCCTGAGCTCATTTATTTTATCTGCAATAGTAATGATAAGACAGGCTGCTTGGCAATGCTGATAAGCTGGGAAATATCTTAGAGCTATTTGTAAAAGTTAAAGCAGATCTTGGTACTGAGAGATAGGGAAACTGATGAGCCTTTGGGCAATCTGCAGAGCTGAAAGCTAATAAAGATTTTTAATAGGAAGGCCTCATTAGGATTAGGGAGAAGATCTATTATCTGGGATTTACACAACACAAATGATGGGGCAACTTTAATTTTTGCCTTTTTTTTTGTTCATAAAATGCTGCTGCTGAATGTGAAACCTCTCGAGTCTGATGTGGATCTGTGTGCACGAGGAGCGGTCGCGGGCCGGCGGCAGGAGCCCGTCTGGGAGCAGAGCAGAGTCCTGAAGCCGTCGCACTGCGGGGCTCGGGGTGCAGAGACACCCGGGGCTTCCAGGCACCTTTCTGGGCTGGACAACGCTCAGGCTTTGGCCTGGGAAGGGGTTGTCTCTGCCCGTTGTGCTGGCTCTGATGTGGAGGTCGTGCCGGTGTTTGGCAGCGGTTGACTTGTTGGCCCTGTGGGCTTATCGGGCTGCAAGTGCCCAGCCGGAGCAGGGGCTGAGTTTGTGGTCGCAGTCGCCTTCGAAACGAGTCATTTCAACGCACCTGGCGTTGGCGTGGGGAGAGTGCCACGTCCCATGCCATGCGAGTAGGTCAGCAGCCCAAGTATCCATCAGAGCTGAGTTTAGCCACCCACAGCCTCATCCCCGAGGTGGCTGGTGCACAAAACCTTCCCTTTTTGAGGACCCCAGTGTGCAGAGGCACCTAGTGCGTATGGGTCCAGCTCTGCTCCGCGTGCTTAGCGCAGTACATAGAGTGCATGTAAGCAGCTCAGAGTATTAGTTCATCCAGGCTTTGCAGATGTGTTTAATAACTTTTCCTTAAGGACCATCCAGATTTCTTTGTGGTTGAACAGGGTTGTAAAGCAGTAATAAAGCCATGCTGGAACATTCTCTGGTTTGCTTTTGAGGTCCAAACTATGTGGTAACCTGATTCTGCTAACCCAGAGTTGAAACCGTTTTTACACAAAGCTGATTAAATCTAGTTAAACCCCAGTGCAGGCAAAGGTTTCTGCTAGGAAAGATCCATGCTGGTTGTGCGAAGCACTTGTGTGACCAGAGCCGTGTTTAGAGCCGGCTCCATTACACCGACGGGACTAGAGTTGTCCAGGTTTCCTCGCTGGGTGGACACGCACTCGTGCAAGTGTCTCAGCTTCTGGGACCAGCTCCTCTTCTGCCGTTGGATCAAAACAGCCTTAATGGTAACTGCAGTGCAGCATTTGCTTCCATGGAATAGTGCTAGGAAAGTATGTTCTTGGGTCCTTAGTCATCTTTAATGTGGTGCAGCTGCAGAAAGCCAAAGGGGAGCAGCACCAGGAGCCACAAGGAAGTCTATTTCGGGCCATAGTTGGGGAGCCGTTCGTGTGAACCCAGGGTTTGACAGGACCCGCAGTGGACACTGCAATGCTAGCTGAAAGATTCCATCCCTCATTTGCTTGAGGAGCTTGCTCTGCTGCAGCTTTTACCCTCCTGCCCTGCGCCCTGGCCGCACGTAGGCCCGTGGGCAGCCTGGCAAGGACAGCACCTGAGTGCCAGGGCAGGCCCACGGCAGTGCCGTGCAGCTATTGATTGTCCATAGCCGGTCACAGTTTGTGCCAGAAAAACGGCATGGCCTTCTAAAGAGCTAGAGTTATTTGCACGTAACATATTGCTCCACGAGGCTGCCATTTGAGAAGTTTCTGATGTTTACGTTTGATGTGAATGAAACTTTTTGTTTTGTCTGTAGACCTCAACGGAACTGGAGCTGACTCGTATCAGGAGTGCCTTGATAACAAGCAAGGTATGAGCTCAAGTCTCTCCAACATGGGCACTTGGGACTGATTTAGCTTGATTTCCTGCAGCTGAATTGGTTGCTGTCTCTGTCTCTCACCCTCGCTGTCTCTCTTCCTTTTTTTTTTCTTCTATCTTTTCTCTCTTTTTTTTTTTTTTTTTTCCTTTTTTTTTACTTTTGCTGTCTCCAAGCGAATTCACTGTTAACAGCTCCACATCAGCTAACCTGTTAGCTCAGGGTCTCATTACACACTTGTGATGAGGCTTCCAGTTTCTTCTCCAAATGCTCTTATGAAGAGAGAAAGCGGGGAGGTTGTAAAACAAGGGCAGCATGTGCATTCGCTCGCAGTTACTTTCTTCCTTGCAGTTTAATTGCAGAGCTAAGCAGAAAAGTATTGCACTGAGTAGAAGTCATGTGCTGGGCCGGGTGCCTTAACGCCAGGCGTTGGGTGACGATTTGTGCGGTGGCAGCCTCGTTCGGGGCTGTCCAGCTGGCTGTGTTCTCCTGTGGCAGAGTTGATGAGAGCTGCATAGGTCCCCTGTGACTTACAAGGGAGTAGTGGAGAGGAATCTGTTGTCCTTTTACTTCAAAATTCAAAAAAGAGTCATCTTTTAAACGAAACATGTAAAAGTATATCAGAAACAGGACCTAAAGCCTTGGGTATTGGTTCTGCATTTAGAAGAAGTGTTGGTGCATTATGGCCTCTTCAGATGTCCTCTCTGAGGACTGCCCTCGGAAGAGCTACTCCACGACCATAATCATATAGTGAGTGTTGAACCTTGTATTAATCAGGGGAAATAAGCACCCTTCAGTCCAGAATTTCATTCATTACGAGCTACAGCAAAGAGATGATTTTCCTAACCCGGCTGTAGTCATCAGTAACAGTATCAGCCTTTCACCCTGCTGTTGATCCAAACCTCTAATAAGAACTAAAATATTTACTGAAATTCTTTCTCTCCTGGCATAGCTTTCAAGAGGAGGTACCTAGAAACACAAAAAATACCCTCCCATTTTTGTCACTTTTGGGGAGCTTAATTTTCCGACCGTGCATTCACTGTCAGTAACCATCAGTGTTTCGTGTGCTTCCAGTCAAAGCTAGTGAAGTGCGTTTCCCTGCTGTTGGTTTTGGGGTGGATTCTTTTTTGTTTGGGTGCTTATTATATTATTATTTTAAATTATTGGTTATGTTTCTGGGGATGTTTACACTCATCTCTTTTTTTCTTTTTTTTTTCCTGTTTTCCCTGCTGGTTGTAGTAAATACCTAATCACTGCTCAGCTTTCATTTCAGAAGTTACAGCTGGAAGACTAATACGGAAGAAATGTAATCAATAATGGCTTCTTGATTAGATTAAAAGTCTTCCAGACCAATGTAATTCAGGATGCTCCTTTGATAGCTTCTTCTTTAGGATAATACTATATTCCATTAATGTTTTTTTTCCAGTTCACTCTGGAAGAGAATTGTTGTATTTGATATTGTGTAAAAAGTAACTGAACTGCAGTGGAAAACCAAATATAGTATTTTGGGGTTTTTTTTGGATACCAGTTGCAGGGCCTTTGATGTGCCAGTTAGCTTGGCTTATTTGACAGGTAGTATTAAACTGCATTATATCCATCACTTTACCATCAGGTTTTGGGGTTTTTTTTGTTTGTTTTTTACATTGAGGTTAACCTGTGAATGCGCCTTATCATTATAAGCGCTTTCATTCCGGTATGAATTAAATCCAGTTTGGGTAATTCACTCTCAGTGCTGCATTAGCGTATTTCCAGCTACGTACCCTGTAAGAATGTGGAGGTTTTAAAGGTACAAGTATAAACAGTAACTTGTAGCCAGTCTCTTCACGTCCCCTGCACGTTAAATTTTGTCAGGGTGCAGTAGAGTTGAATCCACAATTTGCAACAATTTACAGAATATAAAATATATAGCTGACAATGGGCCCATAATTCTGGTTGCTTCCTGCTATATTCAAAACAAAGCCGTGCCAATGGCTGAGAGCAGCAGTGGCTTTTTAAAAGTGCTAAATCTTCAAGCCCTGTGAAATGCAATTGCCGTGGCGTCTTTTTATAACAGCATGCTTGTCTCCCAGAAATTATACTATAATGAGGTTTGGTTTATATATTTTGCCCCTTTCCTCATTAAAGTGCTATCTTTCAGAAGAAGTGCTTTGTCTTGAAATACTGCATGGTTAAAATGAAGGCAGGTTTATAAGGATTTAATGTACTCGGGAGCCAAGGTTTTGCAGCTTTATGGCAAAGATGTTTTAACAAAGGACTTTATGGTAGGGGTGTTCTGTGTTTTAGTCGGGTGGTTGCTCGGGAGATCTTCAGGGTGAGCACGTCACGGGCAGCAAGACAAAATTCAGAGGGAAAAGGGGCTCTAAAATCCAGGTGTGGTCTTGGCTGACTTCTAATCATTATGTAACACGACAACACAGCCAAGCAATTTGGATTTCTTGTTTTGGAGCTCTGAGGCGGTGCTTTCCCCTTGGAAACATCCGTGTCCCAGCAGCTGCCTACAGGAACAGGAGCATCTGTGCACAGGGCAGGAGGGGATGCTGGGGAACTCCCCCGACGGAGGGGTTGAACCTTCTGAGGACAAAGCTTGTGTTTTCAGCCTTCCATCTCCGCTAGTTGGTGTTAAAAGCCTGCCCTGAACAGGGGACCTCCTCAGCACACCGCGGGTTTGGCAGCGAGAAGGGCAGCAGTTAGATAGCAGTTAAATGTCTTGTGTGATGGAAAACGTGTCCTGCGTCTGCCTGTGTCGCTGGGGAGCACTTAACGTCCTGTGATCTCTTGATAAGCAGGGATTTCTGTCACAGAAAGCAGATGTAAGAGTACAACCAGCCACATTTGTTTCCAGAGCTCCTCAACAGGAACTCGCTGGTGTAAATAAAACCTTTCTGTTTAAGGTGCCCCCCTGCAGTGTTGGGGGTGTAAGCTCACAGCTTTGAAGTGGTGTTTGGTGAGAAGGCCTTGGTTCGGTTATGTCGGGTGTGTTTTGTAGCACCTTCTCTTATCATCCAAATTGTGTGTTACCTGCTTCAGAGATCTTCCATTCATCCCCGTGGTCTTGCCTGTTTTGTCCTGCTCGGCTCTCCTGCCAGGCAGAGCTGCTGCCTCCGCCTGGAGAAACTTCATCCCTTTCATTTTCTTCTTCCAGTGGAATGTTGTGATCCTGGGCTATTTCCTCCAGGATCCATTAGCTGGATCTTCCCCAGATGTGTACGGTGTCACTTCTGTGCTGACATTCCAGACCTCCTGTTTGTGTTTCTTCCATGGTACCTTACAAGACCTGAGTTTAGTGCTGCGTGCTGTTCCTGTTGACTTGTCCCTGGAGGGGGTACCAAGGCAATCCGGAATAATGGGGAATGAGGATGGAGGGCGGCTAATCCTCTGCTGGTCAGTACTCTGCTGCGGTCGAGTCAGTAGCAGTGCCCCTTTCCCAAGGGTATGGATACCTGACTACAAATGTACAGGATTTACAGTATGGATGGATGACAGGCAGGGTGCTGAGCAGTCATTATAGAGATAGGATGGTGGTTGAATTGGGACTCATTTGGATTAGTGGATGTAAAATGAAGACTCTTTATCCTGCTCCCCATTGCCTGGGCCATCTAGTGCATGACCCAGTGCATGTCACTCTTACTAGCCTTGGTACAGCCCATGACCTTGCTTGTGTGAGAGCTTTAGGCACAACAGGAACTTTATCTCCTTTGAATTCAGCTGGGTTGTAACTGACCCCTTCATCTGACAGTGAGTATGCATGAACAGGTAAGAGGAACAGAGCGAGAATTCATTTTTGCACCTAAACTGAAGGAACATAGAGAGCTCTCCATGAGCCCCTCCTGTCAGTGCGGCTGATGTGGCTGTAGCTATTGATGGAAACGTGTTGTTGGCTGCTGGGAAGAAAGGGCTACCATGAAGTTCTGTCAAGCCTTCGTCCTCTCTTTCCAAGGACATTGGTTCCTGCTGAGTACTGACATGGGAAAGGAGACTGCCAAGCTACAGAGGCATCTCTTAGGAGACCTTATGTAGCAAACGTATGTGGTGGTTTTTGTTTCTTTGTTTTTTAAACCCTTTGAATCTCAGCAAGATTGTTTTCAGGATGGTAGAGATAAATTATGGGGCAGATAAATGAAAGTGGCAGAATGGTATGGCTGGATTGAAAAGTGATCACAACACTTCTGCCACAGAAAATGCTATTTCCATTTAAAGTTTTGAGATTCAATATTGATTTCAATGAAATTACCCTTGAAAACAGACTTCCTCCAAACCTTTCTTTTTATATGTTTGTGTTGGAGTTACGTTAGGACATGGAAAAATGAAACTTCTGCTTCAAACAGTTTTTCTGTTTTAAAATTGATTTTTTTTTAACTGCCTGAACAGTTTTTAAAATATTATTTATTATTTGTATTCCAGTCATGCCTATGCACTCCAATTGTGGGCTAAACCTCATTTTGCTAACCACAGCGCAGACTTGGGGGGGATCAGTTTCTGCTTGAAAAAGCTTTGGTTTTGTATTTCGAACTGGGACCACATTGATTGCCAGTGCCTATTTAAAAAAAAATCTCATTTTACAATATGTTGGCTGCATTTTTGTTTAAAGATTTATAAATACATCAGCAAATTTTCCACAAAAACACATATGCTTTCTTCCTGATGAGCGTGATGACGCACTGCGAATCCTTGCAAGAGGCCTTGAATCTCCTTCAAGCAGAGGATAGTGCTGAGGTTGAAACTGAAATTTTGAATAAGTTGTCATTAAAAAAGCCGCTGGTGGGGCCTTGTTACTAGAAGAATTGCCGTTTTCTGACTTATTTTTTTTTTTAGCCAACAAAGGAAGAAAGGAGGAGATGGAATAAAAGCCTGTGTGAGTGTATGTACAGAGACTGTAGCTCACTAAACTGGTAATGGTATCTGGAAAGAGTCCAGGCCGTTGTAAATATGAACTTTTGTCAATATTCCCCAAGCTTCTTTGGACTCTAGGGTGGGCTTTATTAGCTGAAGGTCACACCATTGTGCTGGCTGCCTCTCCTGAGACCCCTGATACCTTCCTGAAAGGACAGCCCGTTATCCGCGGGCTTAGACGGCGGCTTTCTCCTCTGCGGCGCTCGGGCTGATAAGCTTAAGAGGCGCATTTTGTCCCCCACGGCCGCTTTCGGGAGCCAAACGGTGTTTATCGTTCCTGATTAATTCCAGTTGGACAAAAAACCAAAAGGAGAGGCCTGTGTGTGCACACGTGCGTGCGCCCGGAGCCAGCGCGGCCTCGGCTCCTCGCGGGCAGCGGCCCCTTCGCTTTGTCGAGGCAGTGTGTCCAAAAATGAATTTAATAACCTGAGAGGACCCCGAGTTGTGATCGCTTTAAAGGGAAGGGGATGGGAGAGGGGTAGCAGCAGCCTGAGCACTGAGGTTGGAATTGATTTGTGGCAATTAAACATTAAGGTCTGCAAGAACAGGACCACCCGCTGGGAGAATGGCTTTACATTACCTGGGAAAGATGGATGGCCCAAGGAGAAGGAAGGGCAAGGATTTTATCCTCAGCTGCATGAAAAGAATCATAAAAATGTGCTGTATCTCCCTTCTGTATTTTGTAGCCTGTTAAATCTCTTTGCAAGGAATAGTATGCAAGAGAGGCAGGAGATACCAGTGCTATTTAGCTCTTCTGCTTTTGTCTTCTCTGTTTTCTCCTTTTGGTTATGGCTTAAATCTGTCAGGAAGTTCCTTACTAATTCTTTAGTTATTAGTGTTTCAGTAGAATTGTCTCCTGTGTGCGGGTTTATGGTTCCTAGAGTTATTTCTTTCCTTGTGTCAGGCTCTGGAAGCGCAGGGAATCTTGTATTGACCCTTGTAACACTAGGGCAGATGGGCGAAACACCCAGGGAGCCACCGTGGTGGTTGGGGCACCCGAGCCAAGAGAGCCCCTGCCCTGCCGCAAGACACTTCGTCTCTCTGCGCATTGGGTCCTTGTCTTGCTTCCCACGTGGGCCTGTTCAAAAGGGGCCGCTGATGGATTCATTCCCTTTGCCAGAGCAAAGATGGAGCAACATTATGAACCGTTCTGTGAAGCTGTGTTTGAATGTGATACTCACCACTGAAGAGTAAAGAGGGATTTCCTGGGAAAGGGTGTAAAATAACAGGGCTGTTGGTTATTTTCAGGAAATAGGGAATTCTCATGAAGCATTTCAAACTGGAATAGATCAGAAACTTCAGCTAAATAGAATTTTCACTTGCAAATGTGTACAGTAGCATGAAACGGACATCAGGTATAGTACTTTTTCAAAGGTTAGCTGCGCGTACCTGTGTGAATAAGTTGTATTTACTTTTGTTCTGTGAATTAGGTCAAACTTTTGTTCTTGATGTAAAATAGAATACAGTTAATTAAGTTTTATGTGTTAACCTCTTTAAATATACCACAGGTCACTTTTAAGGGTAAGGTACAAAGGACAAGGGAGAAAATTATCTCAAGTCTCAGCAAAAATCTCTGAAGCTAAATATGCCTCTTGCTTCAGACCAGTTATATTGGTGACAAGTTTTTCCATTAATCCAGTGGTGCACCATAGATTCAAATACTTGCTTGAGCACCAAGTTTGGTGATACATGAAGTGTAATACACACTTCTTAGCTCCTTCTCTCACTTTCCCTTAAGTTGAGGAGGCAGAAATGATTTCATGTTCTCTAACCAGACATACCTTTGGGGTACCGCCCGCCATAGGGTATGTCCTAGAGAAGATTTATTTACTCACTGTGGAAAGGATTATGCCTCTTTTCCTCCTTGAATCTAGCCTGCGGTAGCTGCTAACAAAAGCCTTCCACCTCCTGTATTACAGGAAGCTTTTTAGCTCTTGCTGAAATATGAAACTCCCTTCCTTTATTAAAATTAAGAGCCACTTTCTCATATAGCAAAGTGATAATAAAGACTGAAATTGGATCTATAACTTCATGAAAAGAAGGAGAATTTTTTTTTTTGAGACAAATCATGCATGGTAATACCTCCATTGTTCCCTTGCTGTGTTCTTTGTATTGCTTAACTCCCTGTGAACAAAGGACCCATAACTGCACTTGTAAAAATAATCCAGGCATTTAAGTCAAAACTCAAAAGGCCCTTGGGAATCTCCTGGAAAGGTGCGTCTCCGAAACGTGCTTTACGAGTTGTCTGAACGGGTTGGAACGTCCTGGCCCTGTGGAAACCTATGAGAGTATCGCCGCTGACAGCGCCGGGGTGGGGATTTCACACTCAGTGCTTTGTACGTTGAGCAGAGCTGTCGTTCAGCCTTCGGAAAAGTCTGACTCCCTCCTCGCAAACAGACAGGAGATTTTCTAGTTGGTTGCACTTGTGAATTCTAGTTAAGGGATTTGCTCGTGCCCCCCATCCCCCAGGTTTTTTCACTTAAACAAACAGCCAAACTTGCAGTGTTCACTTGTTTGAACTTCAGCAAGGGCCCCCTAAAGACCCCTTGTTACTGCTCTAGAACTTAAACTGATTGGGAAGGTGGTTTTAAGCTATGGTTCAGCCCATGCTAAACAAAATCATTTGAACAAAGAGTTGGGAGGCTTTTATTCCGAGTGACTATTCAGATGTCCTAAACCGGCTACTTTGAATCATAAGGGCACTGTTCTCTGGTGAGCTTGAACGCAGGTCACTAAGTACAAAGGCTGTATTGTGAGAGCTCTGAGCTGTGTACTCTTCCAGCTTCTTGTAAAGTGAAGTATTTCTAAAAGTCTAGCTCTTTCCTGTGTTAAAGTCAGTGGAAGAGAAGGTACTTCAGTGAACATTGAGGGAATTCGCCCCAAATCTGGGTGCAGTTTCAGCCAGAGAAGGCCCTGGGAGCCCTTCTTGGTTGTGTAAGTTTGCCATGCCTTGAGCCGGAGGTTGAGCTGGACAGTGTCCAGAAGTCCCTTGCACTTAGGTGACCTCCAGAAGTTCCTTCCAGCTAAGTGACTCTGTGGTTGTCTGATAAGAGTTTCGGACTTGCCAGGATATTTGAGCAAACCGCTGAATTGCTTGACCCTGAGCATGTTAAACATAGACATGTTATTCCTCTAGTGTGATGCAGTTTAGTAAGAATAGAGGTTGGTCACCGAGTGGTAGCACATTTGTCCTTTTACTGTCTTCCAAATTCATGGTACAGTGGCAAAAATATTGGTGGCCACCAATATGTTCTGTTGAGTAAGAGCTATTATTGTCCCAGGTATCATGCAACCTGGAGCAAGATCCATGTGTGGATATTGCACGTACAGATACGTGTGTGTGTATATATTTTTTTATATATATTTAATATATACGAGGGGAAAAAAAAGCTTTTGAAAATCCCCCAAAACAAGGTGTACCTACTCTCCCTAAAACTGGAACACAAGTTACCAAATTATGGCTATTTGTCAAGAGGAAAAAAAGCTTGGGAAAATTTGAGGGGAGTTTAAAAAAAAAAAGAAGAACTTCTGGCTCTTAGTAACAATATAGCTAGACAGCTATTGGTATGAAGTTGAGCCCACAAAAATCAACAAGCTGATTTCTAGTGAATTATTTGTAATTAATCCTAGCAGACCTTAGATCAAAAAGTGGGCTGTGTAGCCCTAACTAGGACTTGGAAGAGGAACTTGGAAAGCTGCATGCTGTGTACAACATGAAAGTTTATTTAGGCTTCTCTGTTGCTCTGGGGATTACAGAAACATTGCAGTGGCTGGGAGATTGGCATTAACTTTTCTGTGTGTAGCTGTAACGGAATGTGCAAAAACTTTAAAATTCCTGGAAGGTGCCTGGAGAGAGCCAGCTGTCATGTCAATAGACATGCGAACTGCAAGTGGTTGAACGGAGAGGAGTTTCTCAGGATGCTTTGCAAAAAATAGCAACAATCACAACTTCATACGGGTAATTGGAAAATGTCAGAAGTAAATGGTTAATTTTTATCTGGACTTTTTTTTTTCTTGCCAAACACAACCCACAGACACTTAAAAGAGAGAGAGAACTTGGGAGTTCCTCACTATGGCTCTGTCTTGAGGGCTTTCCTTAATGAGCTGTCTCCTTCTGTCTGGAATGGGAAGAAAAACAAAAGAGGTAGAGACCTTCCTTTGTCCCCCTGTGATTTTAATCTGATTCATTCATTCTTAATCATCTTGAAGGATTATAAAAACAAAACCCTCTTAAATCTTGGCCCTTACTCCTTTTCTCTCCCAAACATCATCATTTGTCCCTTTATCATGTTGCATTTCTTCACCAATGAGTCAGCTATTTTTTTTTAATTCTTTCTGTTTAACCAAAGCGGGGTGGAGGGGTGGGGGAGCCCTCCTTGGAGCTGCTCAGCCGCACAAGTGCTCCTTGGCCTTTCATGCCAAGGAGGGGATGCAACTCTCGAGCAAATTGGACCTACTTGTTTGCTGGCCTAGGCCATCTTGTTATCCGGCCAGCTGTGTTTTGATCTTGGAGGGCCGTTTGAAGATTAAATTGAGACATCTTTTGTTACTATTAAGTGCAGTAATTAAATCAGCTCAGTGCTATTTAAGTGCAGAAAATGTCGCTTCGCTGGCCCGTGGGTGCCTGGAGTTGCCATTAGACAGCTGTGTTGTTTCCAGGACTCGTCATGAAGAGGAAGGGAGAGCCCCGGTGCTTTCTAAATAATTTTGAACCCTTTCCAGGTTATCCTGGTTTCCCTGCCCACCTTTTCACGCAGTGCTTCTCCCGCAGCTCCCCTCACTTCATGAAGAACAAGGTTTGGAAAGGGAATCGGCGCTTTTGCAAGCGGGTAAGGGGAAGCAGCTACCCCGTTGGGCAGTGAGGAGCGAGGTGAAGCAGCGCAGGTGAAACACGGCCGACTTCCCCAGAGCGGCAGCTGCTGCTCAGGCTCCGAGTTTGCGAGTTCTTGGCTCTATGAATGCAGAGGAGGCTGAGCTGGCACCGCAGTTGCAGTAAATGAGCAGAAGTTGTTTTTTTCCCTTCCCGCTCCTACGTCGGCAGGGCCTGCCAGTCAAGCCAAGCGTGGCAAGTGCGCTGGTCCCCATGGGGGTCCTTGCGTTGCTCTTAGCTGGAGAAGCAGCAACGCCTGGGAGATGTGAGCTGCAGCCTGGGCCACGGCTGGTCGCGCTCATAGACCGCTCATGGGTGGAAGCAAGTCGTCCTCCTCGGGCGGCCTCCACCTTCCCTGATGGAGCGGGTCGCTCCATGGGCTGCGGGGAGGCCGTGAGGCGTAGAGCGAGACCCTCATTGGGAGCAGCTGCTCTCGAGAGGGGTCGAGTGTGTTTTGATGCTGGGTTAAGTTGAGGAGCGGCACTGGTTCGTTGCTGCTGTAAGCGGCATTGGCTCAAGAGCTGCTTCCCTCCTCGTTGCAGTGCACGAGGAAACCCCCTTGTGCATCTGAGCACACGACTGCTGCTCGCGCGCTTCCCGCAGCACCGTTCGGCAGTGCTCGCTCCATACGGATCACTGGGGCTGCCCGTGTTGGCCGCTCCACAAGCAGCTCTGTCACCCACCCCCTGGTCCAGCAGCATCTCTTTACTTGGCTCTTTACATTGTGGTGAGCTTGTGCTCGGCCGACACCGGCAGAAAGGCGGCAGATGGGCAGGGACAGCAGCACAGGGAATGTGATGCCTCCATTTCTCTCACCCTGTTCAAAACAGTGCTGTTAAAACGCAGGATTTCCAATCAGCCTCATGTTGCCCATCGCGTCGTGAACGCATGCTCATACACTGGTGCCATCCATACCCTCCGCCGAGGCAGGAGGGAGCCGCGAATGCAAAGGAGCCGGCGAGGACGGAGGCAGAGAAGAGGCGCCGGGACTGCGGCGACAATGCAACATACGGTCGTCGCGCTGGAAAACTTTCTCCTTCATTAGCGGGGATCTGTTGAGTTTCTGCTCACATTAGGGTAATTAACACAAGTACAGATTGTCGAACATCTGTGCAGTTTAACTATATGGCCGGTTCCCAGGCTTTAAACAGGGCTGTGAGGAGCCAAATGCAAAGCAGTATGAAAAGCCCACACACTATTCATTTTACTGAAATTAGCATTTCTGGATGAAAGCTGATGTTGCAAGTCGGCTATAAATTTTTCTGGTCTGCTGCCAGGTTGGCTAATGATCTGAGGTTAGTGTTTGTTAATAATTTTTTAAAAATTTGTTACTTCTAATATTCTGGAGGGGAAATTTCTAGCTCGCTCTTCTTCTCTGAAAAACAAAACAGAAAGCGAACAAAACAAAGCATGTGGGCATATTATAGCTAATGCACTTCTAATCTTTTTCCAGTGAAAACCCAGGAAGGAATTGCTGGTTCAGCCTCCATTGGGGGCTGTTGGCTCCATGGAGCCACAAAGGCTTTTTAGTATTTTTGACCAAACTGCAGTTTTAATTTGCCAGCTTTGTAAATGCCTGCGAGGCTCCACTTCTGGTGCGCTGTGGGTATGACTTGTGTAAATAGAAAGCAGGGTTTTGTCTGAGAGATGGTGGTTATGAAGGCACCGTGCTTCTCTATGTGCTTCTCCCTTATTTCCATCTGTGTATTTATATGTACAAATGGGTGTATGTACATAGGGTTATCAGTGGAGAAGTATAACTAGAATAGTGTTGGTCATCCTAGAGGACTGTGGTTTCCCTGTGGCATCTTGGAGCTTCCTCCTTGCTCGTTTTTGCTGTGGCAGCTGGGAGCTCCTAGGATGCTGGAGCTGACAAGCTCTTCATTTTAATGCTTAGCAGCAGTGGAGTCTCGTCAGAGGGCCCTTCTCTTGCACCATGGTCTGTCAGAGTGAAAGCTTGTTGGCCTTTGCGCTCCATAACAAGACCGTCTTTGGGGTTTTTTTGTTCTTTTGCCCTGAGTGGGTGAGAACGGGACTTCATTTTCATCCTTTATTGGATGAATTGCGGCACTTTATTTACATGAATTTCTTCACACTGGTAGTTCGTAGTCTTATTTTTCCTTGTATTTTTTTCAGTGTCTCTTCACTCTGCACCTTTTTTTTTTTTTTTTTTTTTACTTGTTTAATTGGGGAAGGAAAGGACTTGGCATCGTGAAGGAACTGTAATCCCTGCTGAGAGTTTGATGATTTGGCCCTTTTCTTCACCTGCAACTCCCGCTCTGCAGTGGTTCACCCTTCAGGCCAGACTTCAGGTTGGCACCACTTGCAGGTCTGAACCTGTTGCCATCACACCCAGCAGCTCCAGCACACCTGGAGCCCACAGAGCTTCCTGTTCCTTGTGACCTCCTGCAACCAAAAGGCAGTCTTGCGATTTGGTTCTGTAAATAAATGCCTGAAACACACAGTCTGTGTGGCTTTTCTCCTCTGACATCTCTTTCAAAGAAGATTCCTCCAGCAACTTTGATGTATATAAAATGAGAATATCAGAATATTCTCATCTGTTGTTTGCTGTTCTCCCTGAATGGGAATGGAAGAGGGCTGTACTTGGAAGGTTTTCCAGAGAGATGTTAGCGCAGTAGAGAATGGGCAAGGGCAGTGTGAGAACTCGTCAAGTCAATCGCAGTTTTACTGTATTGAGAAAGGTTTTGTTTCTGGACTTGATGGTAGTGTTACTTTGAGTCATGGCAAAACTATGACACTTCAGACTGATGAGGATGGTCAGTCTTATCCAAGTTAATTTCTGTGTTCCCTAGATTTAAGCCATGTGTATCTCTTCTTGGATTTCTTGTTCCTCTTTCTAGGAACATGCAGATTTATTCAGGAAAGAACATCCTGCTCAGGGGGTGGAAACGTTCACTTAAAACAAATGAACAAGCAAACCTGGCTTATGTTCATTAACAGCCAGGCAGAAAACAGTCACCTGCTTGGGTATGTGTGACTGACCATGAAATTAAATGGCTGATATATTTGCAGATAAGCTGAAATTAAATAAACTTTTTCATTATTATTCACTCCTTTCCAGAAGCTGGAGATGTTCCAGCACAGCCCAACTCTTACCAGTATTTCCCACAGACTAGACCTAAATGCTTATTCCATTTCTGAAGAGCAGAAAATGGCAGCCTGTGCGGAAAAATGCCTTTGGACTCTTGTGGATAGCAGAGTTCTGCAGTACCGAAATGGGGCTATCAGCTTGGAGTTACTTGGTTTGGTTATGGTGAGCCATAATGATGTGGCTGCCCACAATGGTCTTTTTTCCCCAGTAGATGTTTTGAGCACATACAGTGGGCATACCTGGCTTAAATGCAGCAGGGAGGCTACAGAGTGCAGCCTGAGAGCCTTTTCCCAAAATTTCCATTACAGTTTCATTCAGTTCTTCATTAGGCCAATTCCTGTCAAACTGCAAACTTTCTTGTTCCCCTGCGTGATTACCTTGAGCAGTAATTTCATGTATTTAAATTCAAATACCTAAAACAAGCCCAGAGGACTTTGGTTGTTTCTTCCGCTAAGCTGCATCCCCCCAGCCTCCTCCCAGGGCTCCCGGGCCCCAGATGGAGAGCTCCTCACTGGCCTCAGCTCATCTTTGCAATTGCACGGTTGGAATTATCTCCATTGTGTGGACGTGAACACTGAGGCAGATTCGGAATTACTTGCCCCGGGCCACCTAGTGCTGCCAGCCAACCATGCAGTCCCTGACCCCCCTCTCTATGCTGGAACCCTTCTCTCTTGTCTGCACAGGGGAAAAATGGAGTGGAGCGAGCGGTGTTTGTTGTGATAACAATGTGCTTTCAGTCCCAGAAGGCGCTTGGACAGTGATGGATACATTGCTGTGAAATTATAATTACCCAGAGATGCACAGAAGGAGAGGCTGAGGTGGCAGTTGCTGCGCATGTAGATGGACACCGGGAAAGGCAGGCTGTAAAATGAAGCCAGCAGTGTTAGCGGCGGCCGTCAGCTCCGCGCCGGGCAGCCTATTTGCATCCTGCTGCTGGGGAGCAGTTCATACTGCAGCCTGCTCTGCCTTTGAATTATGCATGACCAATTTATCATGCCCCCAGCTGAAAAACTAATTGTGTCCCTGGGATATATTTACTAGAAATTGTAGTTTGCTGTGCCGGGGTCCCCAGAGTGTCCGGCAGAGCAAATGACTGGGAAGTTGCAGTGTGTTTAGAGCAGGACTCTTGGCTCTCACTAAGCCAGAGACCACTGATAGATTTTTCACTTCGATTGCCTTTCTGAGGGTTCCCCCCTCCTTCCAGTTTTCTTGCACTGCATTACATTTAATCAGGCCTCAGAAGTCTTTCCTGTAGTCCACAGTATTAAAAGCACACCAATGTGCCTGAAAAAAAAAAAAGGCAATTTACTCAGGAAATGCCAGCCTGGTTTTGGGGCAGCGGGTTGGCGCAGTGTGGCTCCATGTAATGTCTCCAATTACAGTGAGCATCTCCTCCCTCTCCATTCCAGGTCTGGAGTGATGAGTTTCTCTAATTACTGTCATTTGAATGAGAGCTTGTGGAGGAGAGGATTTCTCTTGTTCATGCAGAGCTTGCAAGGTGGGCTCACGCTTGCAAATGTTACTACCATGGGGTCTGGCAAAGGAGCATGGAAAGGCCCCAAATGTAATTTCTCAGAGATAAAATGTCAGCTGTCAAACCTGTATCTGGCTGTAAACCCCCTCGCGTTGTAGACAGAAGCCATAAAGATCATGGCGAGGGTGAGGTTCGGGAGGGGAGGAGGTAACGCGCTGGGAAATTAATCACCGAGTTCAGCCTGTCCTCCCCCGCTCGTCACGGGAGGAGGATGTCGAGGAGTTAATCACAGTGAAGGGGCTGACGTAACGTGGCCGCGGCAGCACAAGAGCCCTCTGGAAGCTCTCGCTTCCTTGCTGTTCGCCACCTTGTCCCATCTTGTGGCGCCTGGCTGCATCACTGGGTGCTAACAGGGAGAGAAGGTCGACCTGTAGAGCTGTCTTAGAGGGGCTGGGAGGCTTGTGAGAGCAGCATTCCCTACGGAGATGGGCCAGGAGCCTTTCTGGGAACATCTGGAGACAGGTTCTGTGCTGGGGACAGAGGCCAAGCTCTCACCCTGCTGCCGCAGGATTTGAGGTCTGTCCTCCTGCGGGGAGGGCTGCAGGAGGTCCTGGCTGCAGGAGAGGTGCTGCCAGAGGTGCTCTCTTCAGGACATTCAAGGTGCAGCAAGTAGTCTGCGGAAACTGTTGGCAGCAGGTGTGCGCACGGGAAGCAGGGAGAAGCGAAGGTGTTTTTATTTTACATTATTTCTAAATGTCACAGATCTGAATCACCTTTAAAACATTCAGACGTTCTCTACAGCTTGCTTCCTTCTAGTTCCCCGTATTTGTGTTCAGCATCAGCTTCCCAAAAAGCTCTGGTGAGAGGATATTGCTCAGGTAAACACATGTCTTGCTGCAGGAAGAGGCGAGCAGATCTGTTGAATGATGCAACTATACTACCTGATGTTGAAATGGGTGTAAAACAACCAGCACAAAATTGGATTTGAAGTCAGTAAAATCATATCTGTCTAGTTAAAGTAAAGGCCAGACTTACAGAGTTGAAGGTAGATATGGACTACCAAATCAGGACTACCCGTGCTCTCTCCCAGGGATTTTTTTTCATGGTCAGAACTAGCTCAAGTTAACTGTCTGTATAAAAGCATATGTGATGACATAGCCTTGGGCAGGGGGACAAGGAAGAAGCAGTAACACACTGGGGCTACTGCGTAATAATGGATTTGAATACTCTTTTTTTATCACAATTGACAAATATTATAAGAATAGAAGAAAGAAAAGAGGGAGACAACAAAATCTTCAGACCTGGGAAGTGCTGCCTCCCCTTGAGCTGGCATGTTCAAAAAAGTCTGTGCTGGGCTTTGAATTCAGTCTTTCACTTTGCAAAACCAAATGGTCTGGCAAGTTGGGCAAGGACACTGGCGTCAGGAACCTGGATGACAAAGTGAATTGGAAATGGATGTCTCCTGGAGATAATTTTGTGCTTGTTGGACCCAACCCTGCAAGGTGACTCGGCTCCCTTCAAGCCGTTGGGTGTGCAGGTTTCCAAAGGGCAGCCGAGCAGTTCTTGGCTCTCTGTGTAGAGATAATGTAAGGTTTTAAGCTGAGAAGTTGCATAGAGCATGTCATAAATCTGTTTTTTGGAGGGTGTTGTAGCACTTAGGACATCTCTGCACTTTCGAATGGGGGAGCATGTAGGGCAAGGTGGGAAGCAGGTGGAGAGCACCGACACGTAGCTGCAGCGATGCTAGCGAAGGTAGGAGACGGAATACAAAGTGCAGTGTCTTCATGCTAGTGTTTTTGGTTGCAGCCAGCTCAGTGTCTGGATGCTTTTCCCTTTCATTATTCAGAATGAAACACATGAGCGAGTCCAGGTTGTGCTCCCTTTGCTGGTGGTTCTTATTAGCTTGTTAATGATCTTCCTAGGTTTTAAGTGTCTACAAATGCCAGTTCTCAAATAACCTGAGTTGAGGGCAGCGGTCCTTGGCAGGGTGGCCTGATTTCTCCTAGGGATAGCTTCGTGTTTTGTTCTCTTCCAAGCCCTGTTAACTTGTCACTATAAACCAGGCGCTGGAGGAAACCACAGGGATTTTGTTGCCTCATGGATATTCCTCTTCCCTTAACCTGCCTCCCGTGCCCTTTCCGAAGGGAGCTTGTCTGCCTGGCGATTGACAGCTTCCGAGCAGCTCTGCCGGCTTTTCTTTCTCCTTTTTATTATTCAGGCGCTTTTCTCGGGCGGTTGCTCTGCTCTTCTGGAGCCGCCGGAGCCACTCGGTTTTCTGCCTTCGCAGACGAGGAACCCCGGGTGCTTCCAGGGCTGGGGAGCGGGACGTGGACCAGCCAGTGGGGCCGGTGACTGGGGCGAGGACCCGTCCCCAGGACGGGGACAGGAGGTGGCCGTGGGACGGCAGAGAAACAGCCGCTGCCTCTCACCCGCTCCGAGGGCTTTCCTTGCCCAAAGATGCTGCCCTCTGTCTTCTCTTTTATCCTCCCCATTCTGTTTGCCCAGTAGCTGGGATACATTTCAGCGTCCCTTTCAGGGTCTATTTTTACACATGTGCATAGAAATATCTAAATCATTAGGAGAAAAACAAGTTCTCATCAGTGAAGAGAGAGGTTTTGCATGCTTCCTTAGAAGCTTCCTTTTTGTTCATGCTTCAGGCTTAGGGGCAATTACACGAACATCAGCTATAACTTAAATATAGCCGTTGTTGCCACCACCCTTTCAAATCCATGTGAGCACAGTGAGCCAGGCCGGCTTTCTGGCTTGGGATTTTCTTCCCGGGGATTCGAGCCTCCTGTCTTTAGCATTACGTGTTTCCGAGCGCCCGGGCATTCCGGCTAGTCGCGAATGAGAGCTAATAAAATGGCTGAGGGAAAGGGGCCACTGCACATTCCCTCCCGCGGAAGCCCTGGGAATGTCGCTGCGGACGTGTGCCCGTGCCGCCGAGGCCTCCCCATCCCTCGCCTACAGAACTGTGAAGGAATTTAGAGACAAGTGCGAGAGAATAAACCTTCCTGCTCAAAGAAAGCCTTAAAATGTCCATCAGAGCCGCTGCAAGCGCTGGGAGGCGGCTGGAAGCGTTCCAGCGCCGGAGCCTTTGTCTCCATCCATCACGGGCGCTGCAATCTTTGTGCCCCCAGCTTCAAACAAGGGCTTCACGCTGTCCTTGCAATCTGCCTTTATGCAGCCGAGTGTGGAGGCTTCTAATTACGAGGCCGAGCGGCGCGGCGGGTGGGGAGCCGTGCTGTGCCCCGCAGCCGCGTACCTGATTATCCGGCGCTGAGGTCGTTAGAAGGGTTACTCCTGAGTTTAAGCCCGCGCCGCAAGACCCCTAATTATTTGCTGCTCTGCAAGTTGCATTAAAAAGAAATTGTTGAAAAGACAAAGGATGGAATAACATTTCCTCCCTCGTCTTCGCCGCTCTCCCCCCTCCGCGACACACACAGACACGCACCCCCCGCCTCTCCCCGCTGCGCCCAGAGCTACTTTTCACGCTCGGGTTGGTGCAGGCTCTGATAAAGCCATTGAAAGATGCAGCGGGGAGACGAGCGCTCCCAGGGACGGGGGGAAGCAGAAGAGGAAGCCGAAGGAAAATGACCCCCTCCCAGGTAGATGCAGCCCGGCACTGCTTGCTGAAGGAGTTGTCCCACAGAGCGGAATTAGAGAAGAGATTAACCGTCCTTTATTGTTTTGTTTCACTTCCTAGGGAGCGATGTAATGTAGTTTCTTCCATGGTGAAAAACCCGCTTCAGCTGGAGCTCCGGGAAGCCTGAATCACTACAGATAACGCATTCAAAGTGCAGTATCCCTTGCACATGCTGCCAGTTCTCATTTTAATCTCCCTAGACATCAAAAAAATTAAAATGTAAAATTCTAAGCCATGCAGTTGAGTGCCGTGAAGGCTGCGCTCGCCGCAGCGCACGCTCCGCATCTGGGGCGCACACATGTGTCCGCCCTGGCAGAGATAACGGCCTCGCGCATCCTTTCCAGGGAGGGGGAACGGAACGGGCTCCTCCAGGACCGCGTGTCCAGGCTGCTGATGGAGCTAAACCCACGTTGGTAACACGAGCGCTCCATATTTCCCAGGCTTCTTGGTGTGATGGTGACATTTTCAGTTTACAATGCAGATTATTTCAGGGGGTGTTTGTGGTACCAAGGGTAACATTTTTTCCAGGATTGCTATTCTAAGCCCTTTTTTTTTTTTTTTTTTTTTTTTTTTTTTTTGCATTATAGAAGTACTTGAAAGACTTGAGTGACAGACCAAGATTTCACTGTACTAGGTGCTGTACAATCATGCAGGAGGGAGCTCAGTATTCCGAACTGTTTTTTGTCAGGGAAAAGGGAGAATGTGACTTTTTGTTTAGAGCAAGTCGCGTTTGTGCAGGAATTTCAGCATCAAAATGTCAAAGACTGAGTCACTTCTGTATTGAGAAGTTTGCAGACTCTGACATGCTGTGTTTTGCTGCAATCCGTGAGCCTTAAATCTTGTTCCATCTTGTGAATCTCAGTTTTAATACTCCGTTGTTTCCTTCTAGTTTGCTCTACGTTACTTTGTTCTTGGCTTCACTGCCGAACCAGAGTACCATCAGTGGGGAGGCTTCTCCTGTCCGATGTGATTCCTTTTCCCCATGCTCCATCGCTGGGGTTTGGCGCTCTGTGTAGCAGGAAGGTCACTGCGGTGCTTGGGTACGGGCTTGCTAAAGGTTAGCGTGGCGAGATGCTTGAATGACTTGAATGCTCTTTGCTGCTCACCCATGCTGCTCCATCCGAGGTGTGAGCTAATCGCACCGATTGCCCTTTCCCCTGTTTTATGCATTCAGGATGAACTCATAAGCCTCTTTCCATGTATAAGGGAAGATAACCTCAAATCTCAAACCCTGAAATAACCCTGAACCTTCTCTACCTGTCAGCTTGATGCATCTGCTTTACTTTCTTATTTCCTGATCTTAGCTGCCATTTAAGAAGTGTTTTCGGTGCAATTACGATGTTCAGAGCAAGCTGAGGATGGCTGTTACCTCACCTGGAGTTTTATGTGGCTTTTATGTTTTATATTAAATGACAAAGCTGCCTTGAAGCTACTCTGGAGAGCGAAGTCATTGTGTCAGTTGGTATTTGGGGATCTTCCAATCATGCCTCGTATTTTCATGGCATCTGCATCTACGATAGCTCAAAATCTCTTGATTCTGAAATATCATTTCATCCGAGTTGGGACTGTAGTCTTGTATTTGAGGGGCAGTAGTAGTGGTTGATTTGATCCTTTCCTTGCAAGGGTCTCTTGCTGGCTTGTTTTTTTTTTCGTTCTGTGACATCTTCTTGTTTAAATAAGTGCTAGGAGCGATCACAGTTTTTTCCATACATTGATTCGCTGTTTTTAACCCCAAAATGCCTGGAGTCTGCAAGTTGAGTCATTATTCAGATGGCACAGAGTGGAAGAGCCATTGCTTAGAGACTGCAGATAGTCTTGAGGCTTCAGCACGGTGCTGACAAGTGTCTCCAGAGCATCCGTCTTGCTCGTTTCATCAGTCTGGAAATAAAAGAACTTGAAATCCAAAAGTAGTGAAGATAAAAGTGGACTTCATTATAGCACTTTGAAACCCCTGGGCATGTGCGAGATAATGAAGCAACCAGCACAGTTAGCCATAGCTCACTTAGCAAGAGCTTTGACACGGTGACCCTCTTAAGGAGGGAATAAATATTGGGCATGATCAGCTGCTGCTTTTGAAAGGTGGAAACAACAACTTCTGCATGGAAGGGTAGAACGGGCAGGATGCAAACATCTCAGTTGAACAGTTGACCTTTAATGTGATCATCTTCTCTGTCTCCAAGTTTATTATTTTTACCAAATTTCACCATTTTACCATGAGCATCTTTTCTACTGTGTGTCGAAGGAGATACTCTTTTAGGTTTCAAAACAAATACGCACTGGTTGAGATAAGATACACAACCTGCACCAATGCGAATAAAGCAAGAGTCCCTTGATGGAGCTCCCATATGGATTACCTTGGAGTTGTAAAGGCAGGAGCTCCTGTCTGTAGCTTCAGGTAGCTCTGAAATATCTAGTACAAGACATTGCAACAGCCATGCAAAATGTGTGTGTGTGTGTGTGTGTGTGTGTGTGTGTGTGTAGTTAGACGGGGTGGTGATGAAGTGCGCCAAGCAGAATGTGTGCGCTGGGCTGATGCAAGGCTAGTCCTGCAGCTGGTGTTGCTGCCTGGTGACCTGCGCACTGGAAGGATCCAGCCAAGCATCGTGACACTCATTCCCCCCTGGACTGCTTCATCTCAGTTCAAATTAACTTAATACTCCATAATGGCTGCTGTAGATTTATGTTATGATGTGTTTGTGGCAATGGTCCATAGCCGCTTCAGCGCATGGTGCACTGAGCTTCTGGGCTTTATTGAAGTGTCTTGAAACAGCCCGATCTGTGCAGAACTGAAGAGATGAGAGAGCAAAGGAGAGGATACAGGAGAGACAGCAAGTGCTGGCAGTTGTCTGGCTTTAAATGGAGCCCTGTTAGCTGCCACTTCCTGAGCTGTTGTGAATTTTTCTATTTGAAAAACTCAGAGTGAATCTTTTCCACTCTTCTAATATCAAGGAAAATCTTTGTATTTTGATTGTGTTTATACTTCAAAGAAGGGATCAGTGGTTTTAAGAATGTGACTTTTTTCTTTAAATCAAGACAGGTGCGAGTATAAAGGTATAAAGTCATGAAACCAGCAGTTGTGACTCACACCTCAAAAGATGGTGGGATGAAAAAAAGAAGGGGGAAAACAGAGTTCTTTAGTATGGGACTTCTAGTTCCATCGGTTGAGACTTTTGGCCATCCGGCTGTCACAGCATTAGGCCCGTAGCCAAAACTGGGTGGGGGGAGGTTTCCTTTTCTAGTTGCTATCGCAGTCTAGCCCATCCAGCCTTTAGGACTGGCATTAGCAAGTGTGTTTTAATCACGTTGACAGTAGTCCTGTTGTACCAGCACTCCTGCCAAGGCCATGGCTGGATGTCGGGATCAGGAGGAAGCCGTATGGATTGGTTCAGCACAGGTTAACACCCAGTTCAATTGTCTGCCGCTAGCGTGCTGCGAGCCCCCTGCCAGGGGAGCAGCATTAAACGTGACCCTTGCAAAGATGCTTGAAAGCCAGTGGAGCGGGGGCTGGAGGATTAGCTGTGCGCGGGGACCCTTCCGAGAGCAGAGCGCCACAATAGCCGTCTCTGTGCCAGCTTTGTCCCTGCTGCCAGAAGGGACCGTGTCGGGGGACCCATCACCGTGCTCCTGTTCCCGCAGCTGCCAGGCGGGCGCGCGGGGCCGCTGGCAGTCGGCATGACCAGAGGAGCCTCCGCGCTGCTTTGTCTTACACGGACACTCATCCAGGCCCAGGGATTGGCTCAGACTGGGAAGGTGTAAAAGGAACTTTGGCCGCGTTATACCCTTCCGCACATCTTTTCTTTTCCCTGCACCCAAGGCTCAGGCTGTGTGAGAGGTTGATCTGTTGTCACTCCAGGTTGCAATCCCTGGAAACCTGAAAAACCCTCTCGTTGTCTCTGGGTATTGATTGATACTGCAAGATTTTTTTTTTCCTCCTAGATAAAGGAGACATTTAATTGAACTAATTATCTAATTTATTGCCTGTTTAACTGGGATTTTAGCTGTATAAATTAATACTACAAAGCAAAAAAGCTCTTAAAACTTTAACCCCCTTTCCTTTCTCTTAAACTGTGTTGCGGCTGCGAGATCACATAAACAAACCCAAAGGAGTAACGTGACTGCTGATGATGGAGTCACTCATTGCATGTCAGGATGGAGCTGCAGGGACCGAACAAGGCTGCTCTGCTCGTGCTTTAGTTTCTCTTTAAGCCAGGTAGAGCCTTCCCTTCGCCTTTGTACTTGCAAAAAGGAGAGTTAGGAGGGCTGTGTACAAAAAGGGATTTTTGTCCCAGTGGGAATGGCCCTCTTCTGCTTTGCTCTGCTTTCTTTATATGAGTATGTAAATATATGTAAATGTATACGGCGGCTTGGATCTGCCCTCTGCATCTCCCCCTCCCATGTATAATGTATGTGTTAAACATGTAATCATTAATCAGCTTTGTGGGGAGTGGAGACAAGAAGGGCTCTTTGATGATAGATGTATACTTGTGACTGTGCTTATATGTCTGTTTATTAGGCAGCATGGTGCTATCAAAAGAAATTCCAGGTCCCTGAGGATACAAAAGAGTGTGGGGAACAAATGAAGGGGGGATTCAGCCTCTCTTACAGTAAAACACTGTCTTCTATCATCTACCTCCCTTTTTTTTGACCGAAATTGAGGAGATCCCTGAAGGAGATGCTTGCTTAACAAGCACAAAAACGTTAGCATAGAACAGAAGTGAAGTTGTAGTTAACATTGCCTGGGCTGGGTGGGAGCCTTGAAGGCAGGATGACATTATTGCTTTTGTCTGTGCATACGGGAAGTGGTTTCAACCAAAGAATCGCTCAGGTTATCAAGCACAAGCAGAGCGATTTAGGCTTTGGCAACATGTGATGTTCTGGAAGACACAGATGAAAGGTGGTCACTGCTCAAAGAAAACCAGCGCTCTTGTGAGCGCCCGTCTTGGCGCGTCTCACAGGCCGCTCCGTGTTGCTGGAGGAGCTGGGGTGCTGGAATTACTTGTCTGGAGATGAAGGGTAGAGGTGGGGAGATGGCGGCTTCACATTTCTCTTCCCACAAGGAACCACGGGGCACGCTGGTGACCTGGGAGCCTGGGTGGGCCCTTTCCCAGGCAATTTCCCAGTTGTAGCTCAGGGAGCTCAGTCAATCTTGGGAAGTTGTGTGTATGTCTTTGCATGAAACTGTGATCCCCAGAATGACCAAGCTGGAATAGACATGCTTGAGAGAAAAAGAGAGGGGAAAAAAAAAAGATTTAAGTGGTTTAGATAATTTTTTTCTCTCTCTTACTCAGCTTCTGCACTTGCAAGTGCCCATTTTGAGGAATAGCTAATAAAATATGTATTTTAAATGAGTCTAAAAAGTGGCTTTGGCTCATTGGGCACAGAATTGCTGCACCTTTTACTCAGCATTCCTTCAAAGCCAGCCAGGAGATGCGGAGGCCTGATTGGAAGCGCTGAAGTGCTCAGGGAACAGCAGTCCTGATGCCATCAGCCATCTGCTCCGCGTCCCACAATCCGTCACCGGCCGGGGGAGCTGGGGAAGGAGCCGTGCGAGTGCACGGGCCAGTGGAGACCAGGAGGCAAACGGGAAAGGAGAAAATTCCATTTTCTGCAGTCTGCCCGACACGGAGCAGCAGATGGATTGGCTGCAGCCTGCCAGATCCATCAAGGTGTATCTGGTGTTGCTTTAGGGAAGCAGAAATGGATTTTGGTTTTCAGTTCGTGCTGTCTAGGGCTCTAAAAGGAGTTGTTGAGTGATGGAGGGTGTTGCTTTGGAAACAAACCACTTTATTTATTGCAAGCTGTTGTCCTTTTTGGTTAAGATGTATGAGTCTGCCAAGATGCTCTGCTATACCTCTCGAGTAGATCTTTTTCAAGTCCAATAGGATTAAAAATAAAAGAAAATGGAAACCTCAAGGCATACCCAACAAAGGGTATATGCACATGCTTTGGCCTAGTGAAAGCTTTGGTTATAAGAAGACAGCAGATTCATCTATTTTGATTATTTCAAACTTTCCTCCTCTCTCCTGCCAAAATCTGTACTTCTAGTTTGTTTCAGTTGAACTGAAAACCACAAAATGTTGAGAACCTGATCAGAATTTTCCTAAGTTGTTGACTATTCATTTGTATATTTTTAGTTTTGGAGGCTTCTCCATGTATAGTTTTTGCAGAAGCAGCAAGCAAGGCGTTAGTTTAGGAAAGCGCTCAAGTACCTCGGGTACAGTGAGATTAAGCACATATGTAGAGCTAAGCGTTTGATCAAGTGCTTTTCTGAATGCACTTTCTAGAAAATTGATGTCTCTCTTCCTGCTCTTGCTGAGCTAATCGGGAGATGCTCGGGTCTGATCGCAGCCTTTTGTGCATTTTCGAGATAGTGTCCCCGGAGGATCATTACACACATCCCTCTGCAGCACGTACAAGGAGATTGTCACCAGGAAGGTGATAGTCGCTGGGTATTAACATGCAGGATTAGTATGGCTCTTTTTTTTTCACTATAGTCTTTTCATCCCCTTACTAAGCAGGCACAGTCATTTCTGTACTATGATCACAAAGGCGTCTCGCAATGCTACGTTTGTGCCTTCAGTTCAAGAAATAAACTCCAGTGAAAGGAGCTGTTGGCTGTTGTGCTGTGAAGGGAGCTGTGGAAAGGATGCAGCCTGCGGCCCCGGCCGAGGGGAGGCTCCGGAGAGACCAGCCAGGGCCTCTGGGCATCCTCTGCTCCGGAGGATGCCGCTCTGCGGCCAGGGCTGTGTTGGTAGATGAGGAGAGATTGGGTCTTGCTTTCGTGTTCCTTGCAGAGGCCCCTCGTGCCCAACGGGCTGCAGGTCGTGCTGGCCAGCAACGTGCCTCCTCCTGCCCTGGGGCGGCTTCCCGCTGTCCAGTGCTGGCCTGACCTTTGGGAAGGCCACATGTCCCCGTGCCCTGCGGGCGCTGGCTGAGCACCGCAAGCGTTACCTGTCGGCCCAAGGGCGTCCGCTCGCACAGCGTCAGCCGGAGAGCAGAATCCAGTCAGTCGTGCTCTACTTATTCACAGGCCACAGGCAAGCACGGGAGAAGGGTTTGGGCTGCACAGGCACCGGGAGACATCCAGCGTTTACCAGAAAGGGAGTGACATTTCGTGAGCAAAATTGTATCGGCAGATACAAAAAGGGAATCTTTGTAATTGCAATTATGTCATATCCTAACAAGTGCCATTAGACAGATTGTGCTGCTGGAGCGCAACATCTTCCCCGTGCAAGGCATGCAATGAGAATTCAGCCTTTTCATCCTTCTTGAGACTTACCAGACCTCAATCTAGCAGCCTTCAGCAGAGAGAACCATGTTTTTGTTGAAAATTGCTGGTTACTGACACAAGCCAATAACTGGGAGAAGTTTCCTATGGCATGAGGAAATGGCCTGTTTTTGTGGTCAGCAGCTGGCATGGTGTGTGTTTAACTGCTTTAATGTGTTTTGCAACCCCATCCAGATAGCTGCCGCGAGTGTAGTACAAAAGAATTAAATTTGGAAGAGCTTGGTGGGTGTAGCTGATCGCATATTCACCCTGTTGGCTTCAGCTGGCTTGTAGAATTCGTGTACCCAGAGCATGGAAAACACAGAGCTTTTTAAAATAAAACTAGCGGTTCCTTGCATCAGATCAGTTCATGTCTGCACAGACGGTTTCTCAACTTGAATTGCCAGTAGCATCATCAGTGAAGGCTCTAAACGGTGGGTTTTGTTCATTTGGGTTTTGGGGGCTATTTTGTTTTGTCTGCCTGATTGCGGTCTATAAAGGAAAAATTGCAAAGAAAAGAGCCAAAGGAAAGGCAAAAGGCATTGTACAGGAAGAGAAAGATTATAGCAGGGCTGCATAATGTTTTGGAAATGAGAAAATCCTCAATAGACTGGAATGGTCTTTCAAGAGTGGGAATGTACTCATCCACCAGAAGAATGGGAAAAGAAGGGCTGGGCGGTCGGTGGGATTCTCACAAAGGAGGGTAGATCCTTTTCCCTTTGCATCAAGTGGTCCATGGAAATTAAACTGTCCTCTCAATGCCAGGGGGAGTTCCTGACCAAAATGGATCACAGCATGTTGGACATTGTGAAGAAGTTTTCTCTGCTGCTGCTTCATGCTCCGCGGAGCGTGCTCCATGGGGCATTTGCTTGAAGAGCATAATTAGGATATGCATCTGGAAAAACACACAAGGCCCAGACATAGCAAAATACTAGAACCCAGGTGTATTTTAGTCCGCTGTGGATGATGGAAAAGAAATTGAGACAAGCAGCATCAAAATTTACTTCCCACAAATTTTATTTCTCCATTTCTTCATGTACTTTGGCTTACGCACACAGAAACCTTCTTGTGTAAAGGAGAAAGTTATTCCATTTAAATCTCATGAAAGAACTTTGAATCAAGAGGAAACTTTACAAAGAGAGAATGAAGACCTGGCACGTAAAGTGAGGAAAGATTTCTGTGTTTCGGATGTAGGGCACGAAGAGGCTCAGCAAATGCTTGGCCCGAGTTTCGTACCGTGTCTGTTAGTGTCATAGCTGATTTCCATGGAGCTGGTGAGGTGGTCAAGGGAGTTTGTTGCTGGCTGCGTTAGCCTTCGACTAGGGAGGGCAGCGAGATGTGGGAACTGAGGATCTTTCAGCTTCTTGAAGACGAGGATGAGGAGATTGTTTGTGAAAGCAACTGGAATGGGGCATGGAAAAATCCAGGAAGCCTGTTTTTACCCACGGGGTGAAACTCTCTCTTTGGCTTGGCCCGCAGCCAGTGGCACGGCGTAACAGAAACTTTTGAATTCGTGCGTCTGCTGCTTGGCCGGTCCTCACTGGAGCCTGTCGGAGCGAACGGAGCTGCCTGTTCTGGAACCGTTTTAGCTGGAATCAGCTCCCAGCAGACCGGCGCTAATAACTCATGTCTCCCCGGCGCTCTCGCCTTCGCCGCGCGCCCTGCAGCGGCTTGCGGGCCGGGCAGCCCGCGGGCCCATCTGCTAAAGCCATCGCTGCTCAAAGCGCCGCCGCGGCCGAGCTCCGGGCTGCCCTTCCCGGGGGGGTTAATGCTTTAAACAGGGCTAGGCATCGAGCGGCTCTTTCTGTTAGTGCTCTGCGGGCAATTGAAAAAGACTTCTGTTCTCCAGAACCAGGGAAGAACGATGCAGGAGCAGACCTGGTGGGGTGGATAGGGGCAAGGCAGAGAGGAGCAGCCAAATGGGGACAGTGGTTGCGCTGGGGTGTGGGTACGTGCGGGGAGATGCTGCTCTACGTGCGCTTGCCAGCGTTCCCTCACACCTGGTATTAAATCAGGAGAAAAGCCTTCCACCTTCTGTTGCTGGGAGTTATGCTCTTTAGAGCCGGGTTCGACAGTTGTTATTGCAATTTTGTGGTGCTCTTTTGATTTACAGCTGTTTTTACGACCATTGAGACAGCCACAAATCGAGGAAATCTCATAAAACAGAGAGTAAACGTCTCCTTCACAACCCAGGCAGAGTTTTGGCATCCGTGCTTATTCCATAGAGCAGGATGTGTAAACAATATTGTGTCCCCTGAGTGGCTGATATCAGTACAGTTAAGTGGTAACAGCTTGAAAAATGCATTTCTCGTATATTAGCGGTAAAACTCGAAATAGGCCCCCAGGCTAAAGTAAATTGGTGACATTTTGCAGCAGAAAAGGAAAAAAAAAAAAAAAGGACAGGAATTGGAAATGAGGAGCCCCAGCTTTGAAAGCAGTGGGACTGGAGCCAAAGTTGGATTTATCTGCATTATAGCAGTATGGAAATAAATGAATCCACCACACTTGTTGCAAGGCACATCTAATTGGGGAAGACAGATCATACGTCTGCTGCAAGGAGTGGACTGCCCCCTTTGCCACCTACTTACGCGAAGGCTGAGGTCCCTTGATGCCATGTTTGATCCAGGTGTAGTGATGAGAACTGCTTTCGGGATCTGGTGTGTGGGGGAGACACACGCAGTGTCTCCTTCCTTTGAAACGTAGGTGAGCCCAAACCCCAGTTCTAGGAGGGTTTCATGGCGGGGTTCATGGAGCACGAGCTCCAGATCTACAGCCTGGAGGTTTCTCACTTCTGGGCCCGGAGCGGAGCTGTTGTGCACAGGTAATGCAGCAATGACCTTTTTTTCCTAAAAGGCAGAAACACAAAACGTTCAAAGAGGTAAAGGAATTGCTGCTGTTGATGGGCAGAGTTGATAATGGGTTTATAAGAGTCAACCTGATGAACACCTGGGAGACTGGTTCTAATATTTCAGCATGTTTCAGGATTACCACATCCGTATTATTTACCTGCTGAATATTTGATGTCTCCATCATGTATAGAGTTGCTGTTATCTGATGGGAGTGACAGGAGCTTTCGGTGCCTTGTAGCTTGTTAGTTGGATTATGTAACTCATGCGTGAGCCTCAGCCCAATTCAAGTTAATTTGTTTCCTGTTCTTGAAGGAAAGGTGTGAGAAGTCCTTCCACAGTTGTTGTCTTTATAGTGTCTGTCAGAAAAGGTTTTCGAATAAAAAAGCTGTTGTTCCTTTCCTGGTCTTATATTCAGGCTCCCCCCTTCCTAATTAACCTAGTGGGTTGTGTTTAAAATCTGGGCAGCTGCAATGGTTCATAGAACCATAATCAATCCATAATCAACCATGGTTCAGAAAATGTTCTTTTTGGATCAAGAGAGGAAGGGAATGTAGATGCTCATTCATTTTATTCATATAGTGTTCAGGGTAACAGGCAGCTTCCTATTTGCTTTGTTTTGCTTTCAGGTATTTTCTGCAAAGAGCTGGCCTAAAGCTGCCTAGTGAGGCCATGGTATATATATTCCTGCAATTTCTGGAGGCAAAACAAGAACGTCCATCCGCCAGGATCTTTCATGAGCCCTTTGCTGCTGCTGTTAAAGCTGCAGTAAATGACATTTTTATCCAGAGGTTATTTGCTGAGATGTTTGCTGGTATGCTTAGTTAAAAGAGTGGGAAGGAGGGGATTGCGGTGTTTGCTCAAGAATGCCTTCATATTGGTACCGTGTTTCTTGAGTTTCACCTCCTGGAGTCATGTTACTGCGCAAGAATCTCAGTTGCCATATGTATTATATGGAATGCTTTTAGAGAGGCTTAAAAAGCAGAAAATGGCTGTTGACTAGTGCAGAGGAATGCCCAACTTCTTTGCTTTTAAAGCTGTGTTGTTTGTTGACTCTCCTGTGAATCCCCTTGGGTTTTTTTATAATTATTTTGCAATGTCCTGGCGCAGACACATGAGGCTGGCAGGGGGAGTTGCAGCAAGTATCACCGTGAGCATGAATGGTGAAGGAAGAGAATGAGGGTGACCATGGAGTGCCAGAAGAGGTGAATCCCCCCCAGATCATGGCTCAGATGCCACAGATGGGCTCTCGGAGCAGGTAGTGCTAGTGCCACTCCAGGATGGCTAATGTCACTGTAGTGTTCATGTCGGCCTAGGAATCTCTCCTATACATGAGTCTGGTAGGTTCAGCAGTTTCCCATTAAACCTCTTAGGAAGGCTGCTGGATTCAGAAGGAGAATTTCCATGAACAGAGAAGCCTGGCTGAATGGCACTGTCTGCTGTTGCAGTGGCTAAGGTTACAATGCCCGTGTTTGAAAAGAGAACCCCTACGTCTCATCGCAGGGATGGATTTGGGATCCCTCTGCTCGGCAAACCCGCATAATTCCGGGTTTGGGGAGAATTTGGCCTTAGGAAAAGTCCCAGGTTTAGAGAACGGTTTCAGTGTTCGACCCAGGAGAAATGTGCGTGGCCCAAGAGACCTTCCAGAGCTCTTGGTCCCCTCTGCCTTGGCCTCCCTCTCTCTGGGGATGGTTTCAAGTTGAGCAGACCCAACCCAGCAAGCTGCAACTCCTGTGGAGATTGCAGATGCTCTTTATGAGTTTGCGCTTCGACAGTTCAGGGGCTTTCTGTGCACGAGGGGGAGCCCTGGTCGGAAGCCCCTTCCTCCTGCTGCTTGCACAGCTGTGGAAGGAGTGGACCAGCGAAAGAACAGTGCTTTTGTGCTGCACAGTTATGTGTTTAACATAATAAATGTTTATTGTCCTCCGGAGCAAAGGAGCAATAGGCTAAATTATAGCCCGGGGAGGGAAAGCTAGAATCATGAGGTATAGGCTGTTAATTATCTTTTTTTTTAGCTGTCATAATGTACTGGCGTTTGCCGGCAGCTCACCCCCTCCCACTGATCCATTACCTCGCGCCGCTATCTCGGCAGTATCTGCTTCCCGCGCCGCCTCCCCGCGCTCCTGCTCTTTCATTCGTGAGGCATCTCGGGCCCCCGGAGAGATTTGCGACTCCTCTCGCAGCAGCCGCTGGCGGCGATAAAGGCCCCGCGCCTGCCTCCCTCCGCTTAATCAGCCCTCGCGCAGCCCCGATGGGGTGTTAATTTGCAAAGGCGGCGGACAGGCCGCGGCGATAAGCCCGGCAGCTGCCGCGGGCCCGCAGGGGGTGGGCAGATACGGCTGCGGCGCTGGGACGCGGCCAAGGAAGAGCGCGGAGCCGGCGAGGAGGAACAGCAGCAACAAAGGGGCCTTCTGCAGGGAGAGCCCCGCGGAGCAGAGCCCCTTCCCAGTGCGCTCCCGCGAGGCCGCGTGTCCGGGTGCGCGGCCTAGGGATGCTGCCCGGCTGCCGTCCGTGCGTCGCGTGTGGTCATGGCACTCGGCCTGATCTTTCGGAGAATTTGCTGGTTGTCAAAGGGGCAGGATGCAAACAGCTCCCAAAATAGTGTAATGAATGATACCAAGTAGTTCTGAGCATTGGTGTGTGCTGGACTTCCCCCAAAATGTTATATAAGGTCCCATAAGTTCCACTGCATGTCCAGCATATGGATGGATGATGAGAAGGTAGTATTTCCCCTAAATATATCTTTTTAAATAAAGCACTGTTACACACTGCTGCAGCAGCCCGAGGAAGAGCGAAGCACCTCTGCAAATTGACGCAAGTTGCGGTGGAGTTGGGCGGTCACTGAGTTTACCTGCCCAAGACGCTCCGTCAGGTTCCTAGTACACTCCTGCCATTTTCCCTTTGCTCTTTGAATCAGTTGTGGTATTTTAAAAAATTGAAGGAGGGGATGGATATTTTACTGAATTTGTGTCAGCTGCTTGGTTCAACTGAATCCTAATGGTTCTGCCATCGTTGGCCTCCCTAATTGCTCTAATATTATCTGACAACATGCAGCAGACCATGGACGCTGCTCCCTCCCTGCCTGCCAGCGCGGCTTGTTACTCGGTGCGTTTCCGAGCTGCAGCAGTTCTCAGACAGACAGTGACCTTTATATGAATCAAATGTCTTGCGAAACCCTCCCGGTCCCCGAACTGTGATTTATAGCCGTTTGTGTTGGAGGAGGCTCCAGGTGGGATTTGGGTGACACGTAATTGGTTAAAAGATAAAATCCAGTGAAGGTTGCTGTGCCGGCGGGGCGATGGCAGGAGCTGCAGGGATGAATTGCTTGGCAGCGCGGAGCGCGGCCCTCCTCCTCCCGCCCTCCCGCCTCGCTGCCAAGCCCTGGCTGGCAGGCCCTTACGATGATAAATGCAGGTAGCTGGCACGGCCTGCGCTCCGGAGCCTGTTCCAGCGCGCCAAGCCCTGCTTGGCATTCCCGGCCAGTGCCAGCACTTGTGCTCGCGCTCGGGTTTGACGGAAGCCAGGGCACGAGGTGTGAATTTATGTCCGCATCCTTCCAGGAGAGAGTAGGGATAATGAAAAGCCGAGCCAGCCCTGGGAGCAGCGGAGTAATTTGGTAGGTACCGAAGTGCCGTCTGCCACCTGTCACTCGCAGAACGTGCCCTGCTCCCCCGCCGCTCTTCCCTGCTGCAGAATTATAACAAGTTTGGGGTAGTTTTGCAAAGAGCCCTCTTCGTTCCCTTTGATTTAGTACAAATAAAATCTGTATCCTGGCCAAATGGCTAGTCTGGCTAGATAGTTTCAGGCTGTAATGACAATAATAAAAACTACTGTAGTCTGTGTATGGCATTTCCAACCTTTTCTACTCGTGGACAGGTTTTCTCATACCTTTTGTAGCAGAAGTTGTCAGTAATCAAGTCAGTGGTTGCCTAAGTTAGTGTTGGGGTAATGGAGAGAAGTTAACTGTGAAAGTACAGGCTGAAGCACCTACTTGTCAAGGAGTGGAATCATCTCTCGAGGAAGAGGCATGGGATCTTGTTTGAGATGTTGAAAACATTGCGCAAAGGCCTTGGTAAGTCTGTCATAGAGGAATAGCTTTTCATTGACTAGGGGATATATTAGCTGCCCTTAACTTAGAGATTTTACTGCCCCGGTGGTGATAGATGCAGCCTGATGTGTTGGTCAAGGGAGAGGACTTGTCCCTTGGATGTCGTTCATGGGCCGGACTACTCAGAGGCAAAGCTGGTGGTGTTGCCCATGGGCTTGGAAGTAAAAGCAGTCCAGTGTAATCTTGCTGTTGTTTAAAATGGCAAGATTAAAGGTCACAGAAGAGAACAGAAACATCTATTCACATTATGCTGTTTTTTTTTTCTTTTCCCATGCATGGTGCCATAATGAGTAGGACACAGAGTATACAAACATGTAACGTGGGGGAAACCGGTGTTGATGAGAATGCAAAATAGCCAGGGGTGCAAAATGAAGGTAGGGTTTGAGATTTGAGAGGAGAGAGATAAGAACAAAGTGCGTCTTAATTTAAACAAGGCTATGCAGGTGCAATAACATTAAGCAAGTTTTTTGGCAGGGTTAATGAGGGACAGCTGGAAACTTTTGCTTTTCTGGTCAGTGTCTGAGAAGAGCAGAGGGACCTTGCTCAGCTCCACGACCAGCCTCCGTGAGGCCCAGGAACTCCCCAGCTTCCTCCCTTCTCCTCCTTTTCAAAATTTCCTTTTTCAGTTCATGCATTTATTTATTTATTGGAGCTGAGCTGGGAAGGAGAAGGAGTTTGATCTTTTCCTTGGGGAGACAGCAACTGTTCGGAGAAGATGAATCATAAAGCATGGCTAATGGAGGGAATCGAAAGGGGAACACCGGGCTACAGGCATCCTCCAGAGGCTGAGGATGGATGGAGAGGAGAGGAAAGAGGGGTTAGGAGGCCTGTGCCCTGGGGCTCTGATAACGGCAGGCTGCGGGTCAGGCGTCCTGCCGCTCGCAGGGTCACCCCTGCGCCGTGGGGACGGGGCACATCTGTGCGGTGCGGCCACAGACCCCAGCAGCATGTGTTTAAGAGTTACAGTCACTGCTTAGTCTAAACTGGTTCGATCTATCCCCAAATGGTTGTAAAATGATGAAGAACATGCTTTGGATGCAGAATGGTGTTATTTTAAACCTCTCACTGCGTTGCCAAAAGAGAAGGTCCAAGACAAAGCCTGGAACGTGCAGAAAGGGCTTGTTCCCTCTGTGTCGCCCTGTGCTCACTGAACCCAACTGCAGCGTTTCCTTGCGGATGCCTTCCAGGCAGCAAGTGTTTTACATCACTTCGCTCTCGCTTTGCCATCTTGTAAATTCAGTGCAATTCGGCGGTGAATTGGGACCAGCAATCTCTGCTTTTAGGCTCTCTGTGGCCTAATTTAATTCTCTGTTCCCAGACTTGTGCTGGCTTCTCAAAGGGACTGTTGCAGAAAATAGTCTTGGCTATATAAACTGCTATGAGAAATAAGTGGTTTCAGAAGAAAAAGTCATGGAGAGAGATAGGGGTGCCCTGTTCAAGGCCTTCTGCAGGAGAGCAGCAGTAGTGAATATGCACGTGTTAAATGAACTCGAGCTAGGAGCCTAATGAAGCATGTTGCAGTGTGGAACTACAGTCCAAGAAGCTTTTTGTTCCTAGTGGACCCTCTGGTGAGGGAGCTTTCATGCACACTGCTCGTCAGTACCTTCCAGAGATGGTCTTGAATCAGAATCAATATAGAAGTATTTAGGATACTCAGGGCCTTGCCATTTCAATAAGTAGTTGCCTATTGAGGATATTTGTACTGCGTATTTCAATGTGATGTAGCTAAAGCAGAGTAGCTAAGAGCATAGCTGGAGTTTTAGAATTGTTGCTAGAAAGCTTGAGAACCACCTGGGATTGTGCTCATTTGGGGATTATTATTTATTATTAGTGCTTATTTGCACTGCAGACGATAGCTGGGATTCTGTAAGTGTTCCTGACCATGAGCAGTAGTGGGATTTGCCAGGGCAGTCTGGCTGCTGTGCCCTTCTCTACCTGGATTTTCACGAATGCCCTGTGCCCAGGAGCTCCTGCCAGGTCGGTGTCCCAGTGGCCCCCGTTGAGTGCTGGGCCCCTTCCAAAGCCTCTCATTTCTGGGCGAAGGTCTCACGGGATAAGGAGACAGGTCAACCACATCTTTGCCTGACCAGAGAGGATCACAAAATTAGATTTGATTTGCAGAAATGCAGTGTGTATCCGGTTCCCTCTTGCTTAATACCTAGTACAGCTGGTTTGTTCTGTATTTTGGACAGCTTCATATCCCTCCCAGTGCTGTTTTTCCCTAGACGACTTCACAAAAAGGTAGCTCGTACTTTTTCACCTCAGTCTGTTTTTTTTTCCTGTGACTGTGTGAATTGACTGACTTAGAGTCAAACTTGTCTTTTGTTGTCTTAATCAAGCCAGGATTTTCCTCCAAAGTTAATTTTGTTTTTGAAAGGATCCTGAATTCCCAGGTGGCTGGAAACATCCCTGCACAATGCAGGCAGTGTTGTTCCGAGCTTGCTGGGCTGCTTCTGTATCCTGGAATGTGCCGAATGCTTTTTTTTGGTTTTCAGAAAAGAAAAAATTTAGGGAAGTGAGTGCATGCATGTGATTTCTAGGCTCGTCCTGCACCTCGCAGTCTATGTTTCCATTTCCTATAAAGAATCACAAACTAAACAATACCTTCCTGTTTTAGTTATTGTTCTCATATTACTGAATGAAAGGGTCTGGTACTAAAAACTTCACAGAATCGACTGGAACACGAGAAAACCATACTGACTGATGCTGAAATTCACCACTAGGCCAGCGATGAAATGGCATCAGAGAGTAGTAGATAAAAGCAAGGGAAACAGTGACGATAGAATGAAAATTGACCCAAAATTCCTGTGTTTTATATGGGGAGTTTCTCTAAGCATATCCAACACTAAGGAAACCTCCTGAAAAAGAGGTTTTCTTGAGAGCTTTCTAGTACTTGTTAAGTTCAGCAACAGTGTGAAAACAGTGTCTCTTGAGGGCAACTCTTGGCTGTCTGTTCTAGACAGCCACCCAGAAATGAAAATATGAAACTCTATTTTACTGCTTCCCTTTTCTTTTACCTGCCATGCTGCGCTGTTGGGTTTTGCCTTATACAAGACATATAACCAGGATCCTTAGCACCGTGTGCTTTTGCTCTGCACGAACCAAGATTACAGCCTTATTAGCAACTTAGCATCATGCAATGAGATGAGACGCCTGAAGTGTCAGCCCTGGACGTGGAGTTCAGCTCGGAGAGATGACGTGAGGATCTGTGTAGCCTCTGTTTTCAGTAATAAGGACCTGTTTATTCCTTGTTAGCAATTTTGTTGGCTGCAGAGGAAAAAGAATAGCAATTACTGAGAGCCTTGACAGTTGACAGTGCTGTCTTTGAGGCAACATTTTTTTGTTGTTATACGTAACTATTAAATTAAGAGCTTTTGCCCCTTTTAGCTGCCTTGGGTTAGTAGGAATTGGGACTTTCTATGCCTCACTGTTTACCCCTGGAGAAGAGGGTGTCCTGCCTCTTTTGTGGTTACCACCTATTTTGAAGGAAGAGTGTCTTTGCTGGGTGCTCCATGCTGAAGTCGGAATCAGTGTTTATATTTGCAAGTTCAGGGGGAGGATTGGTAAGGAAATGCTCTTCTGCTTTCACTTCCCAAAGCAGCGGTGGGTAGAAATGTTGTTTTTCTCTGTAGGGTGTTCAGCCTAGTTTCAGATCATCACAGAACTGGGTAGAGATGTTTTCCCCTTTAGGTCTGGGTGTACAGCACAGCGAAGAAATAAAATCAAAACGGAGCAGAGAACTGGTAGCTTTGAGCACACTGCAAAGGGGCCCACGCAGGGCTTGGTACAGATCGCAGTGTGCCTTCAAAGAGGTGCTAAGCCTCAGAAAATTTGGGGATGTGAAACTGCCTGTGAAAGGGCTGTGCATTGAACTCATTTGTGGGCGCTTCTCTTCTGCATGATGGTAGGACAAATGTCAGAGACCCCCGTTTAAAATATACAGTTCTATGTGAAGAGGGGGGGGGATTTTGCAAGCAGCAGCTTTGTAAACCAACAGTTTTCTTGGGCTCCACAGTGATGCAGACCTGGTAGGTGGGCACCAAATGGAGGTGTCTTCTCTGTGGGCTTCGGGCTGATCATGTCTCTTGTGCTTGGAAAGCAGCGAGAGGATGGGGGTGCTTGGCGCTCGCTGCTGGGCCCACTGCTCCCCCGGGGGAGACGAGGAGGAGGCAGTGAGAAGGAGAAAGGAAATCTCTGGTTTCACTTTCTCATCCAAAAAAAGGTGTGATTTCCTGGGATGGCTTGAAACCCTACACATAAAGGGCTCCAACTGGCTGGTTTGCTCACAAGGGAGAATTCCACTTTTTTTTAAATCCCTTCTTAAATGCAAATGCTTTGCAGAATATTTGGGAGGAGAGGCCTTTCAGCAGATGCATGGGTTTGCTGGATTTTTTCACTCATTAGTGGGCTCGCGCAGACACATAGGTTTTATTGTACACTTTCTTTAAAGGGTGACTGATGAAACTGAATGATGTATTCAGGCTCTTCCTCCCCCAGCTTCCCTCCTGCCTTTACAGCAGCTCACCGAATATGCTATAGCACAGGCATTTACTGTTTCAGAAAGGGCTCTTATGCCAAAAGCTGTTCAAATCTGCAGTTAGAAATCACCCAGAATGAGAGCAAAAGCTAATGTAAACTCTAGACATGAGGGTATCTGTGTACTGGGACTGTGATATTGGAAACTGCGTTGCAAATGTTGACTCTGATTGTTAAAGCAGTGACACACGCGTGGGTTTTGGTATCAGAACACTGAGCAATAACCCATGTGTTTTACTTTCTCTTAGCAGTGATTTTTCTTGCATGACTTCTTTCAATATTCTTTTTATATAACTGGGATGTGCAGTGAGGAGGTCCTGGGCTCGGGATTAGACGGCGGCAGCCCATGCTGAATACTGGCGAGTCCTGCAGAAAGGAGAGCCCTGTTGATGCCGCAGAGCAGCGGTGCCCGATTTCTGAGGCCAGGCCTGAAGTCCCCCGGCCACATGTGGCTGCGCAAGGTGCAGCCTGTGGCTGCCAGGACACATCCCAGGGCCAATCCCTCTTCGTCCGGGACCCCGGGGCGGCCGTGCCACATCCAGCAACTGCAACTCAGCATTTCTGGCTCAGCCCCCAGTTTGCTGCGTGGATCTTCGGGGCACCCACCAGCTTCTGTATGCCTAAGCATCATTCCCTTTGGAATGGGGAGAGTCTTGTTATCCAGGATAAAACCTAGTTGTGCTTAAGTGGTTGGTGTCGACATGCGTCTCCGCTGGGTATTCCTGGAATCGGCTGATTTATTCTGGATCTGTTGTGTTTGTTGGTTATAAGCAAAAAGTCTCTTAACAATGAATCATAAATTCAGAGTTGACTGTAAAATACTTCAGACGCCGCTGTTGCTGCTCTGCGACGCTGTTGTGCTGTCTTTGTAAACCAACCCAGGCAAAAGCAGCTGTAAATTCCCTCTAGATTTAATCTATGCAGTGAAGGGGCTCATACCTGTGGAAAAATTCAACTGCCTTTTCCTAGAATTTTAGGATCCTCTGGATGCTGGGCTGTGTAGTGATCATACGCACCAGAGCTCCACTTGCACCTTTGTGCTGGACATGGTTTGGAGTCTTTCTTATGTGTCTTGACCCTTGTTTCATGCTGTCTTTCCTCTTTTCTTTTTTTTTTTTTTTAATACATTTGTTTTCAGTAAGACGTTCAACGCTTAAAAGTGCCAGCCTGCTTAGAAATGACATTAATAAATCACTCTTCTTTGCTCCTACTATCTCTTATGCAGATCATGTTGCCTTTTACTATTTGTTTTTCCCTTGCATCATTATTAAAAGTATGTAACAATGTAATAAAATTCATAGTGCTCTTTATCATGCAAATCTCTCAAGACACCTTAGAATAAAATCAATAAGATCAGAGTCAAAATCAACTTAGTTCATCCATGGTTTGAATTAATTCTTTTTTTTTTTTTGAGCAGAGCCGGGCAAGAAAGGCTTTTTTATTATTTTTAATATCTTCTGCTATTCACCTCCATACCTCACCCCTCTTTTATTCATGCAGCAGTCAGTGTCAAAAAGTCGATGACATTTTCTGCTGCCTCGTGGATATTAGCAGTGTTGATAATGCGTCCTCCTCACAGAGCAGCCCTGCTTCTGTAGAGCCTTCTTGCTATTTCATCAGATAGGGGGGAGCAAAAGCTTATGCTGAAGCAGGTTGACTTTTTGATATCCATGGGAAGAGATGGGGGGTGGGGAAACCATCAAATTAACTCATAAAAGCTTTATTTACAATGAATGGACTTTTTTTCCTGTCTGTCATTATCATCTTGTCTGTAACCCAGTGACCCTGATTATCATGAAGCTGTTTACAAGGTTTAGGTTAATTGGATTTCTTTAACTATTTCCCAGAGCTGTGAGGAGCACTAATTCACTGCAGTGGAGTTCAAGCAGCAGAACACAACTGGCTCTGCCAGGAGTCAGGCTCCTTCTGAAGAAAGTCATTTGATTCCATATCACAGCAGCATGTACCTATCAGCTGCTTTAATATTATATCTTTCATGTGCATGCGTTTAGTTGCCACTTTTGTTGTCAATACCCAAATTACCTTTTGCACCATCAGCTAGAAATTAGGCATATTTTCAATGAGACAGGCTTTGAAATGCTTTTTTTTTCTTCAGGTCAATAGCAGCTTCACATGTTTTTTATGTGAAGAATTGTGGATAAAATAGCTGTGCATTGCATGGCTTCCTAAATAAACGAGACAGGAGGATGTAGCTGGGTGAGATCAGGACAGTACTTGTCTGTGCTCGGCTTTGGTCTTCTCAGGATGCACACTTACTCTTTAATGGCACAACATTGCACCCTCCAGGTGCAAACTGTAATAGCAGGTCTAAAGATAACCAATTCGTTTTGAGGGCTGTGTTTTTGTGAGCAAACCTTCCTAAATTCTCCTTTCACATTACTCACCCTTTTCTTCTCTTCTTTTGCAGGCTTCTGTAGGCTCTGAGAAGCTGTTTTCCCCTGCAGCAAATAAAGGTAAGTGATTTGGAGAAATGCTTTCCTCATCTTAAAGCAAAGATTTGAGTGCATGAAACTGTCAACAACATTGTGCAGATAACAGGACTTCAATTTTGTCCATGCCCTTAATTTTGCCGCACAGATGTCATAAAGAGGAGCTTTCCAGGCTTTCGGTGGCTGAGGTGAAACCCAGAGCTGCGTTGCCTGGGTATGCGATGGCACATCTTCCTCCAAGTCGGGTTCATAACAAATGTCTTGAGGAGGAGGATTACTAACAAAGGCAGAACCAGCCTTTACTGGAGGGGGATGTGCTGTTTTCCTGTAATACAATCAAATCCCCATTGCTTTCCGACTGAGCAATGTTTCGGTGCTCTCTATTATTCTCACAAGGACTTGCACATCTGTCTGCGCCCGCATGCACAGAGCATTTGTGTCTGCACGTCTCAGTTCTCCATGGTGAGGTGGAAGGTGCTCGGCGTGTTGCAGGATTTCAGCCTCCAGCTCCCACTATTACTTTTAATTGAGAGTTACCTGCGATACTCACCCGGTGTTGCTAAGAGACTGGGCCTGTTAAGGTTCCCTTTGGGAGTCACAGTGACACATTTCTAAATACACCGAGCCCTGCTTTGAGGGCTCAGTCTGTCTCTAAAACAAGGCAGCTCTCTAGTTTGAAAGACAAAATGTGGTGTGTGATTGAAAGCATTATGCTGGGAATGGCTCCACTTTGTCATGCAAGGAGGTTGACGCTCCTGCTCTGAATGAATTGCGGGGCTGTAGAGCCGTTCTGCAGCATTCCAGTACGGAGCTACGGAGCTACGGAATAAATCAGTGCAGAGCAGTAATGAATCCTGGGGACATACAAATGCCTTGAAGAGGGGAGATGAGGCCCATTAATAAGAAGTGATGAAATAACCCTCTCACGTTATTTCAAGAAGGCCAAGAAAGGAATAATTTGCAGTTGTGTAGGAGTAGGTGCTAGCCGTGGAAAGGCGTTGGGTTGCTCTGTGCTCCTTCACCTGGACCCAGGCCCAGTTTGTAGCTGTGCTCTTTAGCACTGGTAAGCGTTAGGAGTTCTCCGGCTTTCCAAGCCTTGCAAATTTTCCCTGCCAAATGTGGAAACTGATGACAAGCCCATTATGTTATTATATTTGCAGATATTTTTATAAAAGCGTGCAGCTTTATCTGGGGGAAGGAGGGAAATTTGAACAAATGGTGGGGAAGAGCATTTATCTTCTTTTGGCCTTGGCTCGCTGATACGGCAAACCAGATTGCCCATACAGCACTGCCTCACAAAACAAGAATCTTGCCATCCTGAGCAAATGTGTGGCACGAAGATCTGGTATAGAGGCTTATGCTGAAGTGTTAGCAGCTTTGTTGGCTCTTCTTGCTGAAGCCTGAGATCCCCTACTCCTTCGTAGCTCTGCAACACGAGTTTTCAAAATACTGCTTCATCATAAAGTTAAATGTGTGAATGGCTGTGAATTTGCTGTCTTGAAGTCTGTGTTCACTGCTGTTTACGTGCCTGTAACTCAAGACTGTTCTTGTTTAGTTTGCAGCGGGTAGAGCTGTTGCCAGCTTTGGGAAGGTTTGGGTCCACATTATAATTTTTCTCCTGGCCTTGTCTTTTCCTCTCCCACCTGTGCTGGTGCAGCTTGCTGATGGTGGTGATCCGCATGAGCTGGGTTGTGGGCCAGCTTTGCTGGGGGCTACCTCCACTTTTGGCACAGTGCTTGTGTTGAAAGATGAGATTAATTTGCCTCAGCAAGATTTGGTGCAGAAACCCAAACAGTGCTAAATCCTAACCCTAGCCCTGTTATCACTCCTGCAACAGAAGAGCCAGAATTTGTCTCTCGCACATGTAAATGAAAGCTGCTCTGACTCGGCCAGTCTTGGAGATGCCATATGGCAGGGAGAAAGTGACTTTCAAAGTGTTCCGCTTAAATTCCTTTTCCAAGATAAGAGCGTTGATTTAAGGCCCCTATTTGTAAGGACTGGAGCCGTGGTGACTGTGCAGGGAAGGGATTAGTTAAACACAGTTTCCTGATGTGCACGCACACAGCGCGGCACGTGCGTGTTGTCTCCTGTGGGCATTTGCACTGTGCCCCTCTTTTGTGAACACTCAGGACCTTTTTGGAGAGATATTAACTGGCAAATCTGCAGCATCCATGCTACAGCGCTTATTGGAGGTAACCGGGCTTTTAAAATACAATAAAGTGATTCATTGTGTGGTGCAACACCCCCTATTTTCCACGGAGTTTCCCTGGGGATGTGTTTGGCCCTGTGTATTTGTTTTATGCTGTCCTTGCGTATCAGCAGCTTAGCGGTGCAATTAAGTATTAAGACGGCCGGTTTTCACTTATTTGAGCCTGTAACAGCTGTAAAACGTAACCTTTGACCATATTTCACAGCCCCACAAAAGGCCCTAGGAGCAGGGGCTTTTGTTCGCCGCTCTGTAGCGTTTGTGCTCACCTCCTTGGGAGCCAGCGCGGCGGCGGCTCCTCCGACACGAGCCCCTGTGCGATGCCAGATGCGCCCGTAGATGTCCCCGCCGGGGCACCGTGGCTATTGTGCAGCAGAGAGGTGGCCTGACCCAGGCGACCTCAGCTGTGGAACAGGCTGAATAGGGGCTCTTCGAGCTGCGTGCGGAAAGAGAGAGTAAATCGAGTAAATCCTCCACGTAAGGACACGGCCACTGAAAGCGAAAGCGGAGAGCCGCCATCCGCTGCGCTCACGGGTCTTTGTTTCCTCCCGTAGGAGAGCATTTGTTCTGCAAACTTGTGGCTGCGGTGCAGGGTTACAAGGACATTGCCTGCCAAGGGCCGGGTGTTATATCCCCCTGCTGAATAAATCAATACACAAATAATAAAGGTCTGTTTGTTCCTTCATGCCGTTCCCCTCCCAGGGGGATCTCCCTGCCAGCCTTTGTGTTCTCCTGAAGGGCAAGTGCATTGCAGGGCCCCGGAGATCCAGGCGAAAGCTGCAGCTCCGTCCCTCTCCCGGCAGCAGGGTGAGGGAGATGATGGTGGCCAAGATGAGGGCAGGAAGGTTTGTGGTCTGCAGAAGCAGGGGGCACCCTACAGTTGGAGTAGCCCGCAGGTTGTAGCGCCTTCAAGCGTTGGGAGTCGTTTGTGTTTTAAGGAGCCGGGCGCTGTGTCCCAGCGGCTGGAGGCTCTCCCGGTGAGGTTTCCCTGCATGAGCTGCATGGCCTGGCCGTGTCCCGCATTGTGGGGACCCCAGGGAGACGTGGCAGGAGGGAGCAGGGTAACCCGGCGGTCTGGAGGCAGGGAGCAGCTGGCTGGGAAGCTGCTCTCCAGAGACCCGGCTGGGCGCCCGCTGAGCTCCCTGCCTCAATTTCCCCCTCCCGCGAAATGAGGAGCAGTGCTTGTCAGCCCGGTATGCAGAGAGACTTAATTAATGAATGTTTATCAAGCGATTATCAAGAGATCCTTTTAATGAGAGATTCCATAAACAGTGCAAGGCTTCATTTTCACGGCAATAATAAATGGCAATGAAAATAAATCTTATCCTTCCCCCACACACACACCTCCCATACCCCCCTAGGAACAGCGACTGCTTACCCTCCGCTCCCGCTTCTCCCGCGCTTCCAGGCGGAGGGCTTTGAAGTGCTATCTTTCATCAGGAGCTCTACACAGCCTCAAAGCTCTGAAGCTCGCGGCCTGCGTCTTATCCCTGTGACAAGAGGGACGCGAGCTCTCCCGGCACGCGGGTCCTAATTGTCATCCCTGGGACGCGCCACCGCCACCCGCCCCAGCGGGCCAAGGCAGCTTAGGGTCCTTTGAAGTTGCCTGCCTTTATTTTCTGTCCTGTTGACCACAGAACTGCGCCTTGGGCCAGCAAGAGAGCCTGCTTGTTCAGAGACGATGCGAAGCCCTGACAAGCGCATCTGAACCGGAGGAGAACCCTTGTTCCTCCGAGATCAGTGTGCCTTAATTTTGTTGCCTTAAGGGGACTCTCTCTCCTTTTACTCTCTTCTTCTTCCCTTTTTTTTTTTTTTAATTCAGCACTAAACTGTCACACTAAATCATTTTAAAGGCTGAAAATTTAAAACCTCCAGTGTAGGACATGCTGTTAAAACCGATGCTTATTACTGCAAGATGCTGCAGGAGGGGGAAGGAGAGGCAGCGGGGCAGAGGCAGGAGGGTTGGGGCTGGCTCTTGGACAGAGCCAGGCAGAGCAGGAAACCCTCCCAGCAGGGTCCACATAACGTTGAGCTGCTGCTGGGATCAAGGCACCTTCAGAGCCTCAACATCGCCGTGCTGCTCTGCGCTGGAGGAAGGTCACCAGAGACACAGAGCAAGCAAGTCTCACTACACCCAGTCAGACAAATAGCTGTATTTCACACGAACAGAGGTCGGGAGCGATAGCATAAATTTCCCCACTTTCCTATGTTGGGTCCATAGCAGGATCTGAAATGGAGGAAAACCATGGATGCCTCCGATGTCTCGATCCCAGCTTTACCCTCAGGTTTTGATTGCGTTTGGATGAGGTAACCATCCTTTGTTTTTTAACTGCTTGGCCCGTCAGAACTTGACGAAGATGATAATTTACAGCTGAATATTTGGCCAAGAGTCCAACATAATTACAGGCATGCAAAAACTTCCACAGCAGCATGTGTAGTAATAAAAAAATAAGTACTGCATTTATTTAGATAGCAACCACATTGCTATGATTTATACAGCACTCAGGATGCTCTGCAGCTGCTCTCCTCCCCATGTTGCATCTCTTGTGGTTTTATCACAGTCTTACAGTGTGCTGTGTTTTTCATGGCACGCTGCACCTCAGAGGACTCTATGAGAATCTGCGTTTTAATTTCATTTATTTTCTAAGCGAGATTTTAGTTGTCTTGGCCACAGAGAAGAGCCTGACTCTCCTGGGCTTAAAAAACAACAGGCATTTGTAAAAAACCTCAAATACGTTGTTTTTAAACCTCATTTTAAAGATGGTTTGTGATTTGTAAGTGCTTTTGGCTGGCAACCCTGAGCTGTTGCTATATCCCCGCATGGGAGGCGTTCCCTTTTGAAAAGTTCTGTCTCATTTTGTCACCACCTGGATTAGTACTTCAGCCTTCTGGCCTTCCTGCCTGTGTATGTGTGCTATTATATGGTGACCTGGGAAGGAGAAGGAATTTGGTTTTCAAACAATGTGCGCAGCCAGGATAATCACGCAAGTAGCAGCCAGTTAGCCGCATTTCAGAGCAGCACCAAAGCCAGAAAGTGGTGCAGGAAGCACGGCATTCTAGTCTTCTTGCAGTTTTCTCCTTTTGCAAGCTCTGGAAAGCGCTCTCAGGCTTCCCTTGAGGAGCAGGAGGATACGCTGGCATCCATATCTCGCCTGTTTGTCGCTCAATGGTGTTTATGTTGTACAATCATTTGTATTTAACCGTAGTCAAACCAGAACCATCCCTCTGTGTAGCGCAGGGGATATTCACCTTGAGCCGCACTCTCTGGTTAACTTGATGCTGGTTGGTGTGCAGGGATGGAGCATTCGGTGAGGATTGCGCCTTGCGCAGCTCTGCTCACCCCCTTCCCGCGCAGTTATCACCCGGGTTGTCTCCCCGTCCTGTGCAACCCAGCACAGAGCCGGCCTTGTAGCGAGGGCTGCAGCCGGGAGAGTTGAAAAGTTGAATTATAAACACGTCCAGACCTTCTGGTTGGTGTCTTGTGTTTTGTTTTGTTATTTGAAGGATGTGGGGTGTGTTGCTGCATTCCTGTCACTGGGATTAGAATGAATAGAGGCAATACTGTAGGAGATAAAATGTGTTTAATTATTTATTTGAGTATTACAGACTGAAATTGCTTTTTGATTTAAAGCATCCAAGTTATGGATATGTTTTTGGAGAGGCAGCGAGAGGCACACAGAAATATATATATTCACCGTTACCCAGGGTAATGTAAGAAGTCTCTTTGTTCGGCCGCCCTTCCTCCGCAGAATTTGTTCATTTCCTTAAAGATTCTAAATTTCAAATGCAGCCTTGTTAAGTATCACGGACAGCTAACTGCATGCTGCGCCTTGCCCACCAAAACATAAATAAAATAAATAAAGTATTCGTTGTATAAATGTTATGAAGTGGGTGGTTTATTTTCTTTAATTATACTTTATATTTAAAATAAACTGTAAAAGCAAAACAGTATGTATCTCAAATAGGCCAGCACAAGCTTATATTGATCTAGCAGGCAAATTTTAAAGGTTTTTTCTTTCAGTTTGTGCAAAAGTAGACAAAAGGACCATGAAATAGTAAATGCAGGAGGTACGAGGGGCGGGAAATCCCTCCGAACGCTTGCGGCGGTTTACATCAGCCCAGCTCCTGCCGGGTGTGTGAGAGACGCGGTGGTTTTGGCTCCTTGTTTATAGCTCCCTTATCTGCTTCCCCGCGCAGCGGGAGCCGCCGCGGGGGTCCCGGGCCGCCGGGGCAGGAGGCCCCGTGGGCCCC
>JAWLRI010000869.1:1835618-1863059 GCA_034781795.1 Crypturellus tataupa | reverse complement strand
GTGGGGCCTCTTGTCCTTGATGCGTCTTTTACAATCCCTCGGAGGGGTGTTAGTTATGTACGTACTTGTTTGTTTGTTTTATTCCTGGCGTGAGCTTCTCGACGCCTTCCCTCTCCTCGCCTGCCCTGCGGGAGCGAGGCCTCGGCCTGCGTAGGGCCTGGCTGCCCCCATTGGGCACTGGCCTGCTCCCCGGCAGCCCGGGCTGCCACAGAATTTTATTTTTAGGTATTTATTATTATTTTTTTATCATTAGCTTTGTTTGACATCTCCTGGGACAGCTGTCTGGACCCGTCACCTTGGTGAGGAGGCAGGAGGCCATTTTGAGCATGCCTCCCCCCACCCCTTCACCAGAGACTCCCGCCATTTTCTTCCCCTCTCCCCTAGTTCTCCCGGGCAGCCCGGATTATCCCGGTCTCTCCGCTGTGTCCGGCCGCTCGGGCTCCCTCCCGTCCCGCAGTGCCGTGAGCGCGGCCCTGTGGCCCCGGCCGTGTCCATGCTGACACCATTGAGGTGCCCGGTTTGCTCGGACGCGTCGGAGAGCGGCCTCAGCGCGCGGTTTGTGCGCGAGTCTGTGCTCTTGAAAAGGATTCTTGTTCTCGAGGTCTCCCCAGCCCTCCCCAGCACAGTAAATATTTTCCTGTGAATCGCTGGGACGGACAAGTGACTGCAGTGCTTTCAGTTCATTTATTTGCGTTAAATTGATGGCAGAGTCTTGCAGGAGGTAATAGGAAATTAAAAGCTTTCTCTATATATATTTTTTTAACTGTCCTGCAAAATTTATTGCAGTGTTATATCCCTGCTATGGGATTCTGTCGGACAGTTCAAAAAGCCTGTGGAAAGGTTCTCATTTGCCATTAAATTTTAAAAGTTATTGAAGTAATTTTTATGGCGCCCTATTAAGTTTCTGAAGAAACATATTGGTTTCATCACTAATAAATTCTTTAAGGCTTATCCATAAGGGAACAGTCAGACTTCCAGATCTCTCCAATGAAATGGACATTAACTTTTTGCCCTGTTGGAGATATATTCTTGCAAGGTATTAGCAAGGTGAGCTGCAAAGCCAAGAAAGCCTGATTACACCAGGAGTACATCTGCCAGCACTGTGAAATGGTGGGTCCCTCACAGGTCAGCCTGCTACATGCTGGGTGGGTATTTCAAAAAGGGAAAGTTCTTGTTTGTTTGTTTAGGTGGGGAAGAAGATGATTGCAGGTGGGAGCTGTCATGGCTGGGAGAAGTAAAGCCTTGGAAACCAGGGTGTGCAGCTTGGAAATCCTTGTTTCCTCAGAGCAAGTAATGCTTTCGAGAGCCGCTAAAAATAATATAATATGTTCACTGTGCTTCTCCACTCCACAAGAAGATGCACACAGAGAGTTCCTCCCAGTAAAAACAAAGTATCAGGCTGGGTTTGTGCTTGACTTAGTGCTCACAAAAGCCTTTCACATGCAGTCACGTAGCCACCTGATGGCAAACCAATGGGCTAGGAGGGAAATAAAGTTATTTAATTGTTGTTTTCCTTCAATTTTGTTCCTCCTTCTGTTTTGCATAAAGAAGGCTATTTAAGTCTCGGTTGGTATGGAGTTTGGAAATAAGCAGACATCTGCAAACCTGCATATGCTGCTTTTGTCTCTCCTTAGTTTGTTCTGTGTTTCATATTTATTCATGATTGGTGCTGAGGGAGACCCGTCTCCTTAACTCTTCCTGCCTCATGTCATGAAATCTGCAGAAGAGTTTGTGCACCAGAGCCCTTGAGTGCTTTTCCTTGTGACATCTTCGTAGCTAAGAGCAGGAACAGGCAGCCTTAGAAAGGGCCCCATCAAGGCCACCTCAGACAACACCGAGTCTCGAGCGTTGAACTGCAATGGAAGAGCCAGAGGCTGTTCAGTGCGAAGCAGGGTGGCAGGAAAGGGCCAGCCATGTAGGGTGAAGCAGCCAACTGTTTAATTTTCGTGCTGCTGTGTGATTTGGCTCCCAAATAGCTGAGCTGTCCTTGGCTGGTTGCTCTCCAATGTGCTTGGTATTCTCCAGACACAGCGATGGGCACCCAACAGTGCAAGTTCTGTAGAGACAACCTGATTAATAGAGGCTTACTGGTGAGAGGAGGAGATTTACAGTGGAAGTGTTGAAGATTTATACAATAGTAAGCATCGTCATTATTATTATTCAACCAGCCTTTAAAACTTAGGTAGAAACCTGGAACCACTAGCTAGCATGTTCATTACATTCTGTGCTGATGAGTTTCATAGTCAGGCTAGAGCAGATTTTAGCTTTTATTGGATCAGCAGACAAATTCTCTGAGCACAATGCACCTTTTTGGCCTGAAATGTTTGCATTGTAGGCCAGACTCTGTCCCTTTATGTCAGCCCAGCAATGCAGAGTGTAAACCAGCCCTGGCAGAGCACTGCGGACTCCCCCAGCTAGTGCCAATGTAGGTAGCCAAGTGTAGTCCCGAGGCCAGAGCAGAAAAGGGTCTGGCTGCAGTGATTTCTGAGCGGCAGAGCACCCCTTCGCAAGTCCTACATAGGGGGGTTATTTAGATGCTCTAAATGATAGTGTGAGCTGTACGAGGAGTACAGATGCATCTAAGAGTCTGTGTCTATAACCTTAAGACTGGTGTGGTGAGAAACGCTGGCTGGTCTGCACCGCTTGCTTTCTCTTCCAAGAACGCCATTGTTCTGAATTAGGAATAGGTCAACAAAGCTAAATACAGACTCAGTTTTGAAAACGCTGCTGCAGAGGCTCCCCTCTCCTCCCTCCCTTCCCCTGTCCTCCCGACAGTTCAAGAGGACTGGGGCCAGGTTTTTGGCTCGCACCCATGCCTGCTGAATACATTTCCTCACCAAATGGACACAACTATAAACCTCTTTCTGCATCATTTCCTGTAGGCCTGTACTAAACATGCCACCCAGGTGTCCCTGTCTAAAGTTGCTTCTTGCTGAGTCTGCTTCTGTTGCTGCTGGCGGGCTTGCCGTAGCGTGCGTGCGGCAGGACTCCCATCACAGTGTGTTAATTTTAAACAAACAAAGAGCGTGTTGTGATTTGGGAGGGATTTTTTTTTCCCATCAGGTCACACCAGAGTTGCTTTTAGAAGAGGAGGAGGCTGTTTTTTGTTTTGTCTTATTTTCCCTTTTCCCCTCTTTTAATATGATCCCTGCAATTTTGTTTTCACTGAAATATTGACTGGCAGCCTTGCAAATTGCCTGCATGCAGACAGGAGCTTGCCAGCGCTGTCTTACTCAGCTAGCCGTCAAGGTTGTGGATTCCACCACGAGCCGTGCCAGGAAAGCTGTTGATCAAAAATATTCCTAACATCTGTGAGTCCTCTCCATCCAAACGAGATGTAGTTACATTCTCCTTTTCCCTGCATTCCTTCCAGAGTGTTGCTTCAGACACCTAGAAAGCCCTGCTTGCAAATCATAAGATGATCTCTGATTTGCAATTCCGCTTCCAACACTGTCGAAATCCAATGGAAATGTAGGAGCGCGCTTCTCCTGCTCATAACACATGGAAAAACATGAGCTTCCTTGCAGAGAGAGGGCAGGGTAGGTTCCTTTGCCCCATAACTCCTCTGCTGCAGATGCTGTGCAGTGCTGTTTAGAGCTGCTGCAGTCCCGCGCCAGCAAGGAGGGCCCTATCAGAGAAGCAGCGGAGGATACAGCTCCGAGCAGCTCCAGGCACGTCCGAGGCCTCGCACACACATTTGCACAGGGCTCCAGCCACATCCCAGGGTCTCACGCACGCATGTGTGCGTGCACACGGCTCCGCTGCCAGCTCCCGAACGGGCCATGGGGACGGCAGCGAGGGAAGAGCCCGATTTCCCTTCAAGCCTGTTCCTACCGCCACCACCAATGCACCAGCCAACTATTAAATAATTAACGCGCCCGGTGGGACAGGAGGAATCAAAAGCTGTTGTGTTCCCAAGTTTTCTCTGGCTCCGGCCGGCACGGCTCTCTGTGTATTCTGGCACCTCGGAGCGGGTTTTCCTCCCTCCTTCACCTCCCCCTTATTATCCTGTATGTGTGCTGGACAGGGAAGTGGCGTTCCCAGCCCAGCGGGGGATGGCTGTTATTTCAGACTAGCAACAGGGGAAAAGGAACAGCCTGTTGCCTGATTGATGTTTGTTTTTTGTGGACGGACACCAAACGTTCATTAGAGACGGAAGGTTTGGGAGGGGGGCCGGCGGGAGGAGCCGCGCGCTCTTAAGGAACTATTGTACCCATGTGCACTAAACTGGCTCTGCACTTTCTTTGACTTCTGTGAATGTCTCAGCTGTACTGTTTTGGCCCTGGCGACATTAGGAAAATATACACGCGGCCCAGACCTTTCAGTGAAAGCCATGCAATGAGGGGTCAGGGAAAAAAGGAAGGGGAGGAGAGAACAATGCAGTAGGCTCTCGCTGTAATTAATTTCAAATGTGCTGCTCATCTGTTCTCCTCAGGTTTCAAAGAGAACTGTGGAGGTTTGCGGGGCTTTTTCGACAGCATCTGCTGCTTTGCAGCGGTGGGGATAGACAGACGCCTTTCCTTCCATCTGTGGGTTTGACCATGCTGGCTGCACGGAGTGCTGAATGCAGCACAAATCCGAGGCTGGAAGCAATGCGCGCTCCAGAGGTGATGGAGAGGGAGAGGAAGGGTGGGCAGGGAAGAGCTGCTGCTCTTAGCATGTGAGGAGGCGCAGCCAGAGAGATCTGGGAGGTTGGTAATGGGTACAGCAGATTACTCTGCAAGAGTTAGTGGGGAGTATTCATATACACAGGACTATTCTGTTGGTCCTGAAAAGCTTCTAGGTGGCGGTGAAGGTGAGCTGCAAGGCTGCAGTGCTCCAAAAGGTCTGGGCATGCGAGGCCGACCTTCATTTAATCTTCCCCTGACTTGGTGCCGCCCAAGATCTCCTTTTGTGTAATCATGTTAGTAACCAGTAAGTTAATATTTAAGCTGTGGTGTTACAGCATCTATAGAAAGAATTCCGGACGATTTGCATTTCTTAAATCTCATCTGCTGAGTTGTGCTGCTTTTAGCTGTATGATAAATATAAAGAAGTGGCTTTGCATCTGTCACAGAGGATCATCCTTGTTGTCAGCTCTTAGTATGAATGAAGTCATGCAATTGTGGCAGTAAAGAGAAACGGTCCTGTTTGGATGATTGACTTTCTCCTCAGTAAAACATCCACGTGTTAATTGAGTAGCTCTGTAGATCTATATAGCTATATAGTCACAAGAACCAGTAAAATAAAAATCTAACCTACTCTAAACCAGTGTTACTGCTTTTGCAGTTACATTTTCAAATTGCTCTCTGCTTAGAAGCTTCCACCAAATCTTGGTGCTGGTGGATAATGACCTCCTGTTTAAACATGTGGCTGCTTTATGGTGCTTAGCTCTTGGAAAAAGCAACCACCGTATCGGCTGGTGAATGTTTCTGAAGTTTGGCCATAAGGAAAACATTTCTACAGGGTGATTGAAGACGATGTTCTCTTTCCTGGTCAGAAATTAATTTGATGCAACCACAACATGTTGAATACCCTGAAGGTACTTGGAGTGAGTGCTTATTTGTGATGAAGGCTTTCTCCTGGATGCCAGTGTTGATGTGTGGCAAGGAAAGCTTGACCATATGACAGTAAATGTTTCTGTGGTTCTTTGGAAGGCAGATAATACTGCAGTGATGTTGCAGACCATGTAATGGCAAATGCCTTTTTTTTGCAGCCATACTAACTACGTAGACTTTGTGGTACTACAGTAGGACAGGTTCTGAAAAACGTTCAATGAGAGCATGTCAGCAAAGAGATGTGCAGGTCTCACCAGCTCCTGCAAGCGCACCTTGAAACGACTTCAGTGCGGGTTGTCAACAGACTCTCCTGATGCAGAGAACAAAGAAACAGGTAGAACATCTAGGTCGTGGATGGCTTACACAGGGTTGCAGACACTGGTTACCTTTCTCTGTATAAATCACCTCTGCAGGAAAGGGAAGTCACATTTGGAGAAGGTTCAACACCCTCACCCCCACCCCTGGCTTTGTGGAGAGAAATCCCATATGAGAAAGGAGGGAGAGCTGAGTCTACTCCAGGTTTAATTTCCTGGTCCTCCTTCATGGGAAGAAATATCACTTCCTTTTAGCTCTTGAACAAACAACTGCAGTGGCCACATTAGAGTGAAGCATCCCTTAGATCGCGCTCAGATAAGCCTGGATTCCAGCATTTGCTCTTAGCCACGGATGTTTTTGTACCTCGCGCATGCCAACTAATACAGAAACGGAGCAATACCTGTGGTCTCTGCAGCAAGCCCGCCTGCTCCTCAGGCTCCTCTGCTCTTAGCCAGAATGGGGATTGTATCCTAATTCCTTGCATGCAGGGAGTAGCCATAACAGCACTTCGGAGCTCGGCAGGAGCTCTTTAAATCCTCGCTCTCAAATCTTGGCTGTGCCACTCCAGCTTGTCACCTCCCTCTCCTTCTGTTTTGACAGTAAGGGAAGGAGAAAGGCAGATAGCGAGGCTCAAGATTGGAGGTGGAGAGGGAGCTGCTATCTCAGTACTGCAATTCTTTCCCTACCTTCTAGGAAATTTTGTATCTCCAAGTGCCACACAGCAAACCCAGCTCTTTTTAACCATGCCCTGGGGGTTGTTTCCTAATTAGACTTCTTTACATGTCAATTATAATGCAGCAGATCATGTTACATTGTTAGCCTCAGTATATTGCAGGGTTCTTCTCCTAGGATGAGGGTCATAAAGTTATTGTAGGAGAGGGTTTAGTTAATAAAATGAAAGCCCCGAGGAGGATTCTACAGGCCCAGCGTTCTGACCTTGTGCAAAACTTGGTTCAAACGCTGCACGGTTTCTTGTGAGCTGGAAAAGACGGAGGCTTTGCCGGTTTTACGAAGCCGTGTCTCAAGATGCAGAGGAGGTGGATGCAGCCCCACTTAAGCGTGGCCCTCCAGGCTCTGGCTCTGCTGCAGAATTCACAAAATTCCCCATAAAGCGGGTGGAGACAACGTGTCCTTGATGTCCCGAGTGGGGAGAGCAGCAGCGCAGGGCTGCCGGTGCCCTCGGCCCTGCGGCGGTGCCCGGGGACCCGCGGAGCACGCGGCAGTGGCAGATGTCCCTGCCGCCCCAACTGCTCCCCTGGGTGCTTAATAAAACCACGGGGATCAGAATTTTCTCCAGCGTTTATTAGTTACAAATTATTTTTCTCTCCTTTAAAGGACTCTCGCCACCTGTTCCAGTAAGCTGGGGAGGTTTGTTTTAAAAGCCCATCTTGCTCTTAAAAAGAAAGAGGGGAGGACGGGGGTGTCAGGAGCATTATACCACTAAGATGTTGCGTCTGGAGATGCACGAGGGAAGAGCAAGAACAAGGAATCCTGCAGGGAGGTATTAAACGAGGCCCTTTTGTTTCTTTCCTTGTAGAGCGTAAAATGCCCAAGGCATGAATGCTCTGTTCAGATTACTCTTGAACATTTTAAATGTCTGTTCTGGTAATTTGTAAAATGAAGGGGTGGGCAACTCCTTATACTAGGAAGAAAAGAGAGATTTCCACTGGCGTGCTGAGCATCCAGCAGCAGTAATAAGGGAGTTGGTTATTCTGTGCCCTGTGCAAGGAGATGAAGAGGGTGGATGGATCCGTCTTGCGGATACAGGGAGATTTTGTCCCTGAAGAAAAGGGTTCACATCCATGATGTGGAACCCAAGAGGCTGCTCTTGGTGCCTGTTTTGGAGGCAGTGGAGTCCAGCCTGCTGGACTGCTTGGGAGATCGTGGGGTGGGAGAAAAGTTGGAAAAAAAATATAAACATCTACTGCCTGTAAGGATTATTCTATATTTTTTTTCCTGCTTCCTGTATCTATGTATAAAATAATGGATGCTCTGTCTCTCCTGGCCTAGTTTTTATTTGTGGAGTAATCATAAGGTAGAGTCTGATATTCCAGTAACTCCTTCCGTTAACCAGGACTGTAACCTGTGACAAAAACAGGTTCTTTGTTGCATTTTTCATGCAACAGCCAAATGTCACCGTGAAGTCCACACAAACCACAGCCATGGCATGGAGCAGTGCTACTCTTACCTGTCTTTTGCGGACAAGAACGTGCCTTTGGGTAAGATGAAGAGATTTTCTAACCATTTGGTTAGATAACCAAGAAAACTCAAGGGAATGTGGTGATGCTGCTTCCATTTTATCCCTGTGTGTGTGTATCCACGTGGCTTCCTCACTCCTGGCAGCGTTCTTGTGCTGAGCAAACAGCTCCATTTGCTGATAGCGTGAGGAGTCCGAGAAACGGTGTGGGTTTTATTAGCTTCAGATATTTGGGATAGAGGCTCTCATGCTGTCAGAGATGAGTCAGAGTCGCTGCCAGTTTGAACAGAGCATGTGTAACCCATTTTGCACATGAATATGCTAGTGGGGGATGAGGTGGCTTCCTGGAACAAACCACCACAATTTGGGGTGTTGTCTTCAAAAACGAAACAAGAGCACCCAGTGGTGCTGAGCTTGGATTCCCTGCATGGAAAGATGAGGCTCATCATTTGTAATCATTGGATTGATTAACCTCTTTGGATCGATTCGGACAAATGCATTTCAGAAGAAGAAATCCCATTTCTACAAGGTTCTAGTATTTAATTTGCGATTCATTTAATATGAACAAAGGCTCCTTAAAACACTGTTAAAAGATTGAGGACCAGCAGCATTGCTGCCATTCCATTTCCAAGCTTTTTAGATGGGGAAGTTATAAATTGTTCTAATTGTGTTGAGATTCCTATCAGACACAGATACTGTTCATGGGCTTTTCTTCACACGGAGGGCAGCACTCCTGCAGTTTGTGTTGTCTGGAGGTGATGGGGAACAGGTGGCTTTGGACAAAGAGGGGGATGCTCCATTCTGGATCCACAAAAAGTGACAGCAGGGAAATACAGATATATAGAGTGAAGGGTGTTGCCTAGAGTGCTGATTTGAAGTGGAAGCTCTCAAGAATTAGCACGGGCTCCATTGTCCCTTCTTAATGTGCAAGGATCCAGGATTGCATGAATTTACCAAACCAGAGTTGCTACTTACACCAGGCTTTTGTTTGTTTGTGTTTTTGCTCTTTGGAAAAAATGTGACATGAAGAAGATTTAAAGGAAAAACTTGCAATTCAGTAGAATTTTTGGTACACATGACACATGTGAAAATAAGAATATGAATTATGCAGCAATTACTGTCTTGGAAAAATATCTTCAGGCTAAGCCTGGGAACTTGTCTCTTTATTTCACCCAAAATTGAAATAAAAGCATGCAGCAATTTTGTCTGAAATAATTCCCATGATTATACTTACAGATGTCTGAGTCTGTACTTGTTTGCTACCTAAGAATGAGGTTAATAATGTGGCAGTGCCCACCCGATTACAGCTCCGAGTGTAACGCGAGGAGTGTGAGGGAGCTGGGGCTCCTCTTGGAGAAGTGGGGAGGGTGAACGGAGCACTGCAGCAGCTCACAGCAAACCTGGCTCATCAAGAAGGTCAAATACATCAGTTGGCAGGTCAATGAATTCCCTACTTAATGACCCCCGTGCCTTATTGAAGTGAATAGTCTTCATACGTGTCAGAATCACAGGTATTTCCTGTGTCCTTCATGACCTGCAGCTGAAACTATTGTTTCCATCCAGCAGTCTTGTAGAAATTGGTGCTTAAGGCCACTGGTTATTGCAGGGCCCACTTCACTGGATGTAACTGGCCTCCGAGGAGTCATCAGGAGGAGAGTGGCAAGCAGGCAGTTGAGTTCACGAGCCTTAAATTATTATTTCAGGCTAGCACTGTAGCCGCCTGTGCAGCCTTGCAATCTTCAACATCATGGGATTTCTTTCCACAGTTGTAAATCTTAATACAAGAAAAGATTCCAGAGGACCTTTTCATAGCAGGGTGTGACTCCACTGCAGTGCAGGACATGTTAGATCTTATCTGGTGTGAGCCCTTCTGTTACCCTAAAGCATTTCCAAAATTTCTACTGTTCCTCCTCAGAGGAGGAAGGTGGAAGGACCTTTGCACCCACTCTGAGACCTTGGTGAAGGAGTTTGCTTTCCCCTGTACAAGCAGTAAATGAAGTATGGTCTTTTCCTTATTGTATACCGAAGCACTTTTCATGTTTTAAAGGAAAAGATGATCATTCCCCATGTTTCAAATATTGTTGCTTTCTCAAAAGTCAGTATCCTGAAGGACCAAGTGAGATGGAAAATATTTTTGTGAAGATTTTGAGCCAAACAGAGGGAGCAAAAGCACATAGTCACAGTCCCTTAAGGGCTGAGATGCTAGAAACTGAAGAAAGGCTCCTGTATCGTGGAGCGTTTCTTATTGGTAGCTGATACGTGTGGCTCAAATGAACCAGGTTTTGTTGATCTTTCTAAAGGACCTGTTTAAAGAAAAAAATGGACCTGTTTCAGTCTTAAAAAGCAAAAGGCCATTTGTGACTTCCTAATGCTGTCTGCAAACCTTTTTTTTTCCTTTGCCTGTGCTATGCTTGTCTGTAGTTGTATTTATTCATTGCTCACACTGTGAATTAAAATGTTGAGGCAGCTCCTGACATGCTCCTTCCAGCGCATCCTTTGGAGTGGATATTTGGTTGCCATAGGGACCAAATCCAAAGGGCACACACCATTCAAGGAAATGTTGCCTGATTAGCAACTTGCAGCTTGTCCCTTAAATATTTTAATTATCCGTGATGCAACTTAAAACGTTGGTGAATGTCTTCAGCACGTTAATTTGAGTATTTCAGTTTTTCTCAAAGATGCCGTTACAGCAGGTCTAGAACTGGATCTTGACCATGCAAATGGGAATGATCCACGAGGACTTTACTGCTTCTGAGTTTACAGGAAAACCTGGCTTTCCAGGTTCACTTCTTGTGGACCTCAGAGCCTCAATAAAATTAACGGGCAGAGGTGCTGCTGCGTAACTGCCAGCGAGATGGAGGCCAGAGGGCTCTGAGTGCTGGCGTGGCGGTGGTAGCTCAGTGTGTGGGGTTTGGCTGCTGGTGGTGCCATCGGAGGAGCGATGTGTCCTGCTGCATCCGAGCCGGTCTGCGTGCCTGGGAATGGGCAGGGAGGGGAGCAGGAGGCTGCAGGGGATGGGGAGCTGCTCATGGGCGAGCACTGGCCCCGCTCCTCAAGCACTGAATCTCGAGCGCTGCGTTCCCAAATGACAGCCATGTTACCACTAACCTGGCAGCAGGTGCCAAACAGGGAGAGCTGACTTTTTAAATGAGGCAGGATTTTGTTAATTTGTGCATGGTCAGTCACTCCTTTCAGTTCCTGTTCAGTAAAGACTAAGTCACCTTGCGGCAGATTTTTCTGTTTTCACAACTCCAGCCATAACATTGGACATGGAAGTTAGTCAAGTTACTGAGATGCTTTCAAAACCCTTCTGTTTGCTCCCCTTTTATATCTTTCAGTTCTGACTTTCCTGAGCTGGAAAACAGCTTTGGCGCTTCAAGTAACGCACGCACACAGGCACAATAGGTCTTTTTTTCTGCAGTTCTCTGCAGAAAAAAACGTTGCAGCCTTATATGCACTGGAAGTGACTGCTGTTGGCTTTGTTTTCCTCAAAACCTGAAGCAGCAGGATTTCACACGGGGTCTCCTAACCCAGTACGATGTGCAGGAACGGCGGTTCTGCCAGGCACGAGGCATGAGCGGAGGAGGGGGTCTGGCTTCTTGAGTATTTAAGCTTCCTTCCATAGCGTCTTCAGTCCTCCATGCCAGAACCACAGTTTCACTTCCCAGTTGTCCTTCCTAAAGTCCCTCCCGCTTGTTCCTCTAGGAGAAGGCAGTGAATTCCCTGGATTGTGCACGCACAGGCCATCTTGATGCCACTGTTACTTCCATGCGACCAGATCTGCCCCTAGCAGGACCTGTAGTAGCTTCAGCCAAATGCCTTCAGCTTTTGCTGATCTTAGTGGTTTGATTTCCTTTCCCTCTTTGCACTTAGAACTGAGGAAGCCGGGTCTGTCACATCTGGCTTCAGGCAAGTCCTGATCCTGCTGCTGTTTCGTGTTGAAGCTTGGGGATTTTGAATGGTGTCAATTAAGAAGCTAAGAGAACATGTGAAGATTAACCTTGGAGTGCTGGAAAAGGAGGGTCGCACACACAGTTACAAACAATTCTCTAGTTCAGCTAATGCGCAATCCCCAAATCGAGCAGAGAGACAGCACCTCATATTTCATATCATTAGCTATGACTTCAGGAAGGTGTGAAAATGAAAGAGGATTCTTTTCCACTTGTATTTTGGTTTTATTCTTCCCTGAAAGGCAATTTTGAAATTGTCTGAGTATTTTCAGGGGCTGAATTTGGATGTGTGTGTTAATGGGTCTGTTGAGTGCCTAGCTTTTTCCAGTAGAAATGATTGGAAAGCCAACCTGGAAGACAGAATTTGCCTCAGGATGATTTTCTGTCACCTAGAGACCAAAGAGAAGCTCTCTCTGAGGAGCGTATATAGCATGTTGAGTTTGGAGCTGGTGGATTTCACAAGGATAGTGCATGCCACATTCCAAAAAAAGAAGTTCCCAACCTGATTTCATCTTCCTACCTTAGTTCTGGTTTCTCACCTTCAGGCAGGCTCTGTTCCTTAGCTTCTCTCTGCCTCGGATGTCTTGAGGAATACCTAATTTCCCAGCCATCCTTTTCTAGCTGTCACCTCGGTGTCTAGTGATTCAAAGCCACGATGGGAACTGGCCCTGAAGATCCTTAGCACTGGTGCTGCCCCTCTGCCTACTGCTGCTCTTGAGCTGCCTGGTGTGATGTGGTTTCTCCATGGGTGCCTCGGTTGAGCAAGGCGCTTTCAACTTCCTCGGCAGGGAGGCGGCGAGGGGAAGCAGCGGTAACACGGTGCCCTATGAACTCGTCTTGATTAGCTTCATGGCGTGGGTCCATCACTGCTTAATTGCCTGCCAATAGCTCCTCTAATGAGGGGTGATAGATGGTCTCAGAGGAGATGAACCACTCAGAGGAGTGAGATGGGAGGGTGCGGGCAGAAATGCAGAAACACGGCTCTCCCAGCAAGGACGCAGGGACTGAGCAGCCCTTGGAGACCCAAACGCTCCTCGTTCAGTTGCCCCGAGCCGAGCAGCAGTCACCTTGCAAGGCAGAGAGGGGAGTTCCTGTGACCCCGTGCACGCTTGGCTGGTTGGGGTAATCATCTCCTGTTCCCAGCAGAGATGATCTGGTGTTTGGGAATGTTCTTTCTTGCCTTTTTCTGGTTTTGGTTAGTGAACGTGCTTTCTCAGCCAGCCATTGATTTAACTTCCCTAGGCTGGGAAGTCTGAAAGGTCATTCTCCCTTCTTTGGAACAATCTTGCTTTCAGATTTTACTTTTAATGATTCTTCGTGTGTTTGGAGTTCTCTGATGTCATTTAAAAAAAAAATCAAAACCTTCATAAGATTGTGCAGATGAAACAAAATTGTTGTCTTAGCCCACACAGGGTATTATGCAGCCTGGCAGATCCCTTCCTTGTAGCAATAAGAAAAGGATTTGGCATTTAACCTCTTGAAATTAAACCAGAGTGTGAACTTCAATAGTTCAATCTTATCAGGGCTTTGCTAGAATAACAAATTGTGAAAAAATGTAATCATGTCTCCAATGTGACCTTGGCAGATCCGCCTCTGTGATGTGAGAGATTAGGTAACTCTAAGCAGATGTCTGTTTATTTTGAGAATAATAGTTATAAAATCTTTCTTTGCCGGGTTTGTTTGCTCTGCCTGTGCAAGATAGGACGGAGTGAACAGCAGCCGCCGTGGAGCTCTGCATCACGAGCTGCTCTGTTGTGCTGAGCAGTAATTGCTCCTGGAGGTTGGAATTATTGATCTATTGGTGGGCGTTCAATTTCAGTGTAAAGACCTGTGTTCATGATTTAATTGGAGTGATTAATAACTCGCAGGCTAGATGGGAATCAATACGGATTTCAAACAGCAAAAGTAGTGCATTTTCTCCTGTAATGTAGTAGTTGATAGTTTATTATTTGCACTTGCTTGGCTAATTAAAATCATAAGATTACTTGATACACAGCAGTTTTGTTTGTTTAAAAAGCTTAAGTCTCAAGCTGAATATTTGTGCTTGCTTGTTTTCATATGTTTGAGGGGCTTTTTGTCTTCTTAATGGCTTATTTACCTTGCTGCTTGTCTGACGCTGAGATTAGATGTGAATATGCTGCATGCATATGCAAAAACAGCATAAAGCAAAACAAAACAAAAACACCTTTACTAAGTAAATAGAAAAAGCTTTAGTAACGTTTTATGGCCTATTATGTCCCTGGTTTTCAGGCAGCCGACATCTGCTTAGGAGCAGCACCAAAGGGACTTAACCCTGCAGTGTTTGATCCACCATTATAGCCTAGATTAAAAGCCTGTATGAAACTTTCAATCTCATTACAACGCTAGCATCCACAGTAGGTGCTTTAGCTGCAAATCCAGTTCCAGCTTTGCATTGAGATGGTGCCAGGAGCAGCATGGCTGTGAAAATGCAGTATGACTGACTGCGGGGGGATTTGCATCATGAGCCGCCGCCTTCATGCGCCGGCCCCAATCCTTGTGTTTGGCACCCGTTTCATTCAGCTCCTGCAGCTTTCGAGTGTCGTCATGCATGCTTACAGCTAACATGCCTGGATAGAGCATGGAAAGCCCCCAAATCTCCAGGAATAAAGCATCCCATTAAAGAACCATAAAGCAGCAAATCAGCATCAAGTCCAGAGGTCTTAATGCTGTTGCTCTTGGTTTCTCGGGGAAGGGGGGGAGTCTTTCGGTGCTGCAGGCTTTCACGGTGATGGGTCTTATCCACACAGCTGGTTGGGGAAAACATTTCGCATAGTGTTTTGCAAGCTGCCCTTTGGTTTGTAGAGGTCAGTATGTTTTCCAGTGGAAGTGCAGATTCCTAAATGGCAAGTGAAAGTCTCACAATGGACCCTTTTAGGTTTACGTTCACAGACGTCTTGATTTATTCATACGCCACAAAAGGAAACCACTGATCTCAATGGAAACGGTTTGGTTTTAAGTAAATGTTTCTCTCCCAACAGTTATGAAAAGCACCAGAATGAGTTTAAATTCCCCATGTTCAAGTGCCGAGTCGTGCAAGCAGCACCAAGTGAGCTGAGCCCACGAGGATCCTGGCCAGGAGCAGTGGGTGCAGCAACCACTGTACCCAAAAACCCTCTGCTGAGTCAGCGTGGCCGGGTGCTCCGCTCCGTCGGGCACTGAGCACGGGAGCATGGGCGAACATCCACCCATCGCCCTCCTCGGCATCAGCTGTGCCCTAAAAACACGCAGCACTTCCCTCGTCACAGCAGCGTGAAAACAACTTGAAGATGCTTTACTTTTAAACCTGGGTGCTTCGGAAAGGGGTGGGAGGGAGCCGCGCTTGGAAGTTAATTCTGAGGACCAAGCTGACAGCTTTTTGCCACTGTTGCTTTCTTCTGGTTTGAAGAGCTGAAGGCTTGTTACAGCGCCGGCACGCAGCAATCTAGCAGGTTAAATGACTTGGGCAACACAGTTTATTAAAACTGGCAAGTGCTCGCTCCAGTTCTCTGCCTGATAGCCGGGGCTGTCTGCGAGCGTAATTGATAGTGGCAGCTGTTCGGAGGGTGTTTGAGAGCCGTGCGAGACGATCTGACTTGACAGACAGCTCGGCAGGAGCGAGCGCGGCGGCGGGGGCTGCGCGGGCAGCGCTGACGCTCCCCAGGAAGGAGCTTCCCCCCGCGCACGAGCTCCTTCCTCGGCAGCGCGAGTTCAAAGGCAGGCGCGAGGATTTGTGCTTGTTTTCCTCTGCGAGGGAACACTGTAATTATTTGTGGAAAAGCCACCAGAGGCCCATTATGTTCTGAAGAGCCTGCATCTCAGAAGAACGTTTTTTGACACAGCCTAACACAGGCAATACACTGCTGTCACTGTGAAAATTTGGCCTTTGCTTCATAATAATGCTAAAAATATTTCACATTATACACCACGGAGCTTTCCAACCAGTGTTTTTGTTTGCGAGTCCCAAGTCTGTCTGTGTTATCTCCTGCTGATTTGCATTAAAATAGATGGAAGAACTCAGTGCAGTGGTAGCTCCAGTGGTTCTGTTCCATTTGCCGTACCTTTACAGACTAAGTTAATTGTCTAATGTTTTAAATAGCGCTGCCTTCCTAAATCCCAGTGAAAAAGCCCATAGAAAAGCAAAAGGCAGCTGAGGATAAAGAATTAGCACTTAAATATTGATTTTCACTTGTAAGCACTTTGCCAGCATCAGCATTATGATTGCCTATGCAAAACGCTTTATTCGTGCTGGTGCTTATATATGTTGCATATCCACAATACATTATGCAGCGCTCTAAAAGCTCCGTTTAAAAAGGCTTGCCCAAATCCATTATGTAAGTTCTTGTAGTTATTTCTTTGTTTGGCCCTACTGCTGCACAATCGTGTTGCTCTGTATGTGGTGGTTCAAAACTCTTCTCTGAGACTCAGCGACCGAGTCTAAAATACTCTGGTTCTTGCCACATACGTCCCAGTAATTCCTGTGGTGCTGCTTTTGCAGCATTTCTTGCTGGAATTACAATAGGGAGCAGGGTTCATAATAGCCAGCCTGGCTTATGTCTGTGTTCGAGGATGTATGGGGTGGGTGGATAGGCTGCAGATGGTGGCTGTTGTGTTTCTTGGTAAATTGCCATTGGTAGGGATGTCATTGATGGATGCAGGAGAGGCATTTCTTTCTCACATCACCCCATCACCCTTGCTGTTTGACTGCAGCGAGGGAGAGCACAGAAAGACGCCTGAATGACTCCGCTTTCTTTTTTACAAGAGACAAAGGAAAGGCGTGCAAGCAAGATTAGATTATTTCCAATCACATTGTACGTGTGTTGACAGTCGGCTTTCAGCAGCAACCAGCAGCTTGCAAAGAGCAAGCAGCAGGGCTGGAAATGTTACTGCCCTAGAATTGTTTGTATAACACAGTAACTGCTTATTGGAGTCCTCAGAGCAGCCTTTACATGTTTAATCCCTTGCACTTGAGCTACTCTTAATCAGCTTGAAAGCAAATTCCTGTAACAGAAAGGTTTAATTTGTGTCTGGGACTTTCTGTATTGTGTTTAGCCTGCAATGCTGTGTACTTACATGCTGGCAAGCGTATCAGCCTGCGCAGCCGTGGGGATGGGCTTTGTGTGTCACAGATTTTAGATCCGGTGATATTTCATGCTGGGTCCAAGCCGATGGTCTTTGAGGTCCCGATAAGGTACCTTTTGCGGCAAATTCATTTGTAGTGGACTTTCAGATTTCCCTTGAACTGAAAGCCCTGTTTGACGTTACCATTTGTTTGAAACCATTGTATGCAAAGTTCTGAGAGCAGGAGCTAAAATTCTCTCTGCTTTTTAAAGTTGTTTAAATTTTCATCTTCATCTTCACCAGGTAAAACTACAATTTTTGGTAGCACAGGACGCAGGAAGCTTGGTGTTCTGCAGTCCAGCAAATAGCAAAATAGTTGATCGAGAAGGCAAGAATCAGTAGCCTTTGGTTGTTTTTATTTTTCTTGTTGGGGCAGTTTTAGTCTTTTCCTCCATCTCTCTCACACTCAGTCATCATTCATCCCAGGGAAATCAAGACATGTTCCACTGTCTGTTCCCTTAAAGAAAACTGCCCAGTGGAAGAAGTCCGGAGTGTTTGGATAGAAAATAAACAAAGTTGGCATGCGGCAAAGGGGTAGCGCGCTGCGTGGTGGAGAATGGCAGATGTGATCCAGCCTTCCCGTAGCATGGCTGAAACATGAATCATTGTAAATGTCAGATTTCCTGTGAGGGGAAGAGCTGAACTGACATGCGTTCAACTTTAATTAAGGTTGAATTATTGGAGCTGACTGTCAAGTCTTAGGCAAATTGGCTCGGGCTGTTATCATTAAGCATGAAAATTACTCTAGGACTTTGTAAAAATAAACACATTTTTTTGCCTCGAGAACATCGTGGTGGAGCCTGGTGAATTCAGTCCTTTTATCAGGGTGGTTGTGCTTAGCTCTGCAGGCCTGTCTTCTCAGAAAGACTAGATAAGAAACTGGAGTGCTGAAATTCCTGAAGGAGCCTATATAAAAACTGATCCAGCTTCCAGAAAGGGAAATACTCAGTTTCCTTCCTTGGAATAAATCCATGTGTGACCAGCAGTCATCTTGGTTGATGGTGGGAACCTGAGCTTAGAGCACCCCAGTCCCTTAGCAGGAATATACCAGTTTCCTGCAAAGAAACTGCAGACTTTCAGATCCCGGTCTGAATGGCCTCATTAACATCATGAAAATTAATGTTCCGATGGAGGTCGGTGAAGTAAGAAGGTGCCTCAGAGACTTTATATGAACCAAGGAGAAAGTGTTGGACTGGAGATTTTGGGGACAAGTATCATGGTAACAATCTTGTCACATACCTAGGAAGGAAAGTAATTATTGCCTTCAAAAGTCACCATTTCTTTGGTTGCACATTTGAAGTGACCTAGAAACTGTTTTCCACTTGGAAGCCTCTGGAGTTGTAGCTAATGAAAACGTTGTGGAAACAGGCATTAAAGAGGCAGAAATCAGCACTACTAGAAAACTGTAAGAGGAGATAAAGAAACCGGAACATGTATTTATGATGAACACATTAGCTAGTCAGTAATGAAATGGGTAGCATGTGTTCTGCAAGGGCAGGGTCTGAGGAGGTCGAGACATGGCCCTCCGCAGAGTTAGCAGGAGGGAAGGACTGTGAGGGAAGGGCTCTGTGCTGAGGGGCACCCTGGCTGTTCCTGCAGGAGTGCTGGGGCACAGGAATGAGATCCCACCTGGGCAGCTGTTTTGTCCCAATCTGTGCATTTTCTGAGATTGTGAGGTGGAATGCCTGGATCTGAGGAACACTCCTTCTTCAGCAGGTTTGAATTTCAAACCTGGGAGCAGATAGCTCCCAGTGTCTGGCAAGTTGTCTTCTGTTCCCTCTATTCTTGGGCATTTCCTTTCTTTTCACCCATGGCAGTTGAGCAGTTTTGCCTGGTTGTGCTCCTGGCAGTCATCAGAAGCAGAACGGCAAAGTCACCAGTCACCAAACAACAGGATTCACTCACGCTCATTCCTTGAGGTGTCAGGAGTGCTTGGACTTTCTGCTGTCTCTCAGGCTTCTGCACTCTTATCCCTTAGTTTACACTGTGTCTTTCTAATTTTTCTAATGCTTCTGATTTTGCCGAACATGGCTACAGAAGGAGAGGGAATGTTCTTTGTCATGTCTGTAGCTGTTCCGCAGAAAAAGCATCTGGCTCTTTTCATGAAGTCTTGAATTGTTCTTAAGAATGAAACACAGAAAACATTCTAGTACTGCAACTGGAGAGATGCAAGTTGGCAGCAGAAATCAGTCATTTAGCCTTAATGCTAACGAATACAAGTGGGCTGGTGGGTCAGTTCAACCAGCAAGGGACCGTGAGCTTTTGCTTTGAGAATATTGCAAATGAGAACTAATGCTGAAACCACAGGGAATTGATAGTTGTGCATAAAGCTGGTCAAACAGCTGCTTTTAATGCGAGACTTTATTGATTTGTTTTGGATCTAATTGACTTTTTACTCAACTAACTTTTGTGGTGCCAGTGTGTTTTGAATATACGCCATTAGATTACATTGCCTATAATTACGCGGTATGAAGTTTAACTCTGTTGGAGGAGGCCTGCTGGATGGAAAGAGCTAATAGGTTCTCAGGAAACCTATGGTCAGGAATGAAACTCAATTGCTTTTAATGAGTAGCTCCTAAAAATAGGGAAATCTACAGCTGTGAATATCAGTGAAAAACAGACTGCACAGACCCCTGACCCGACTAAAATAGATGGCAATTTTTCTATTGTTAGCAGTGAAATCTGAGATAATATTTATGAACATAGGTCACCTTACAGAGCTGGGCTGGTGAGATAAAGAGCTGCACAGGAGAGATGAGAATTGCTTGAGGATTCAGTGAAACTGAGTTAGCCTTGTACTTGATGTAGCGAATAATCTAGGACTTGTGGATGCTGTGTTAAGCTTGTAACCCTTGTATACGGTATTTGAGTTGCTTGTGGGCTTGGGCCACAAACGTTTTGACTTCGTCAGATGATGAATATAGCCCATCTATTTCCATTCCTCCACCTCCTGTGTTGTGAATATGTGTATACGTGCATGTATGTGCCCTCGCAGTGGAATCGATACAATGGTCCTAGCACAGGCAGAGCCCGAAGCACTACAAGAACATGACTTTGATATTAAGGCAGGAGATGCCATCTCCAGGGTTGTTTTTTTCTGAACAGAGAGTGTGATCCTGGGTTTGTCTCATCACTACCTCGCTCTGGTTTCTTGGCACCTGAGGCCATGGAAACCCTGTCAGCAGCGAACCTGGCCCCGCGGAGGCTGTGCGAGCAGGGCCGGTCGGTCCGCGTGCGGCGCCAGAATTAGCTCGCGCCACGTGCGCTCTGCTATTTCCACACCTCCTCCTTCAGGAACTGTTGGAGCCCTTTGATGAGGCAGGAAAATTTCCGAGGTGGGATCTGTGCACGCGGGTATTGTGAGCAGGCTGGTGTGTGTAGGTAGCGTCTCCCACATGGCTGTGAGAGTCGACTTGAAACGAGCAAACCCCCAGCACATCCTGGTGGATGATAAAAGGGGATGGACAGGGAACGTCCTGGAGAACCTCAGTGTGCACACGAAACGAGTGAACACTATATCTCATAACCCATGGACAGCTTCGCTTGTGGTTAATTGTACACTGATAATATTGAAAGGGATACTGTGAACTGAATCATGTTCATGTGGGTCTTCATTTTTCTTTGGCCTTTTGGATACTGCTGGATTTGAAATCTCCCTCCTTTCCTCCCTTTGCCCATTTCCTTTCTAGCCATTTAACCCTTTCTACCACTTTAGGGGTCATGGCATGTTTTAGCTTGCAGCAGAGCATAAACATAACGTACATTACTGTGGATGACAGCTGAGAAAATGAAATGACTTAGTGACCCGGCTTATGTTCACAAATTTATTATTGAGCCTTAAAACTTAAATTGAGCAGGAAACACTGCTACAGTAACTCGAGACATGTTCACACTCCTACTGTATGTAACCTTGGGGCTCTGTAGAAGTTGCAGATATGTTCTTTGTAGCATGCATTCATTTGGTGACAACTGAGTCTTCCACATGCACGCTAACAAAGTACCGTGCATTGGGCAGTCAAGGAGAGCAGAAGGACAGACACACAGACACGCATCCATCCTGCAGCAGGAGTGTTCGCACGGGCTCCCACGAGCTGAAACATGACTTGTTTTATTTCAGATATATGTTCTGCCATGTCGGGAGACAAACCCAGGCCTTTCAGCACGCGCTTTGTGTTTTTCGTTCTCCTTCTGTAAGGTCCCACCTTGAATGACAAGCCAGAAGCAAAAGCAGCCAATGTCCCAAAGGTGTCTGGGCTAGAGCGGAGCCGGGAGCTGAGCACCGACGTGCCCTTCGCCCTGCCTATCCCCAGCCCCCAGCCGGTAGCTGCCGTTGTGACTTCCACGTCCTCAGCGCCCACGTCGAGCGCCAGAGCGAGCCCGCTGCTGAAGAAGGAGCCCGTGATTTCAGCACCAGCACCACCCCGGCTCACGCCGCAGCCGCAGCCGCGGCCGCAGTCACAGCCGCAGCCTCGGCCGCAGTCTCAGCCTCAGTTAATACCTGAGCTTCGGAGCCAGCCTCAGAGCCACATCCCTCCACCTCTCAACTACCAAGTGCATCACCAGGTGGGCCACAACGGACTCAATAATATCAGGTAGGCAACAGGGACACCTGTCTCTTTTTTTTTATGTATAAATACTATTGCCAGGATAGAGCTTTAGAGCTTGTTTCAAAAGGCACTGGAGTACCGGGGAATAAGGCCGAGAGCACTCTCACTTTCTGGGTGAGATGCTCCATGTTTTGGATATTGTATCTTTGGGGCCAAGGCATGGGGGTTCAGGCATGTATAACTGTGGGATAATGTTCTTTTAGATCCAGTTTCTGCTAGAGTTGTGCACTGTCCTGTCAGAACCAAACAGTTCTGGCCTTAAAAAGTCAAAGTAGTTTGAGTTTGAATAACTTCACCACGTTTATATTCATGTAGTCTTACACTGAAAATACACAGGTGATTTGTTCATGGTTATCACAGTTTCACCGATAGCCCCAGAAGAGGGCTAAGAGGGAGAAAATGCTGTGCCCATTAGAAAGGGACTCCGATATAGACTGAAACCTGCTTCAGTCTGACATGTTTATTCAGTGTGCAGGTCTGGTGGGAGGCTTAGCCTTGCCCTTTAAACTATCTCTGTCCAGTAAGTAGGATGGATGAAAATGATATTGAGAGTTTATAGGAAGAAAAAGTTTGGAGCTTATATAGTTTGGAACTAAAGAAGTTTGGACCAGCGGGAGCCTATATATTCTTTTTGCTGGTAGAGAAAACATACCTTGTCTCCCAAACTAGAACTAGATTAGTTAATCAAGATTAGAAAACTAAACTAATAAAACCCTGTACTTGGCTGCTCAGGGGTCAAAATACACGTAAGTGTGTATCTCTCAGTATCATGGTTAGGTTCTCTCTTGGTTGTACCTTGTAAACACCACCACAGTATAAAGGACTAAAAAAAATTTCAACTATTCAAGATATATCAGATGGCAACAAATACTGGTATTGTGAGAATTACAATAAATAATAATAAATGCAGTGATTATATCTTTATTATGAAAGTATTATATTGAATGGTGTGTGTTTGGTTGCTTTCATGAATATTACACAGCATAGCAGAGGTAAATTGGTCCCAGAGTCACTCACACTACGCAGTTCGGTCCACCCAGAGTAACAGAAAAAGGAACTGCAGTAATTGCATCTTGTGATCACAAGGGCACACATGGCCTTTGCAGGCTCATGAGAGGCTAAATAAAGGTGCAAAATCCACCTGCCTCTGTGGCCTTCATCAGTAGCTCGCAGGCAGCTCTGAGCATTGCAGCCCACTCAGGTATCAAAGAGAACCCAAACCCTTGCCTCTTGCTGCAGGGGAAGTTCATTAAAATCTCTTGCTCTCTTCACTCCCAACCTAAATAAATAACTAAGTATAAGCTTGGGAAGATCAATATTGTGTAGCTGTGCTGTTTCTGATAGTGTAGTTCTTGCGTTGCATTGACTTGCATTATAACAGACTCTTTCTCTCTCTCCCCTCCTTCCCTGCCTTGTGTGTCTCCGTGCAGCCGGAGCAGCAGTGCGAGCAGTGCAACAAGCATCAGCCTCCCGAAGCACCTCCCGCTGTCTCCGCAGATTCCTCCGCACCATTCCTCCGGCCCGGCCCTGCCCCTCTCCATCTCGAATCTTGCTACCTCGCACTTCTCTCTCAGATCGCAGACCCAACACCAACACCATCCGGCCATGTTCGCCACCCCACCCACGCTGCCACCTCCACCAGCGTTACCTACCAACAGCCTCGTGATACCTGGTCACCCTGCGGGTAGGTCCCCCCTCTTCCCTCTGAGGCTGGTGGCTCTTGCATGCACTGGAGGGTGTGGAGAGATGGGCTGGCTGGCAGGCAGGTGAAACAGAGTGATGCAGGCACCCCCAGGGCAGTGTGTGCTAGAGCTACAGGAGTGTTAATGGAGAGCTATGAGACCTGGACATACTTGATCAGACAAGAGATTCAGGTGTAGGCACAGCCCTTAGTTTCCAATAGGAAGCCTTCAACAGGAGGTCTAAAACAAAACTCTCCTTTTGGGAGTATGAGGTGGCCAGTGTGGCACTTCCCAGTCCTCAGACTTGTTTAGATTAACACAGGACTGACATCCAATTAGCCATTCTCCCCTTCTTCTCCCTCTAATGAAGCTGCTGCTATTAGAACTGACCCGAAGCTGCTTCTGATGGGTTCAGAGTCACTCAAATTGAACGGCACATAAGAAGCCCCCCTAAGGCCTTTCCGCTGGGCTAATCCTTCAACAAGCAGCACGTCCCGCCGGCAGAGCGGGATCCTCCGTGCCCGCAGGAGCACAGGCTGTCTGAATGTCCACAGCCGCTTGGCCTTTCTCTAGGAGACAGGGACAGCTCAGCTGACAAGCTCTGCTGTTGAGCCCTTATTATCTTTGCATCCTTTTAGAAAGTTTCCTTTGTTCACCCTGGTCCCCATTCTATTGTCACTTCTGCCCTAAATGCCATTTTTATGGCTTATCCATTAGCCTACAGCTGTTCCTAGAAGAGACCCTGGCAGCTGGAGACTTCCCTGCAACTTTCTCTTGCTGGGGCCTCCTTTTGATCTGGCATTTGACTCTACAACTAACTCAGCAGGGATTAAACAGGACAAGCATTCTGTAAAAAATGTACCCTTCTGCTTCCTCCGAAGCCAGTTAAAGGAGAGGGCAGATTTGCTGCTGAAAATTCTGATGACCTTGCGTCCCCTTTTTTTTTTGTCTGGGAGCTAAATAATGTCCCATTATTTAGAACTGCTCCTTTAAAGGAAAGAAAAAATATGAATTGGTCCAAAGTGAGCTTTCAGAATGATGAGAGACAAAAAAAAAAAAGTGCTGTGGGCTCCTAGCCAGAGGCAGGACCACATAGGCCAAAGCTGCTGGCTTTCACGGGGCCTGGCACTATCTAGAATTTCAACCACATGGCTGGGAAGATGTTGGCAGCACTGTGGGGGACCTATTCATTGCTTCCCCTGTTTAAGGCAAAGAACTACTGTGATGGAGATGTTGAAAGCAGCGCAAAAGGAAATAGCAATGTGCTCACTAAAAGCATGATATTGCAGGCACTGAAAGCAAGTGTGTTTTTACCATTAACTTCAGGAGGTGCAAGATCAAGTGACCTATTCACATTCAGCAGCTTGCCAGGAAACGGTAAAAGTCTTGCTGCTACTAAAAGGATTTTTCCTGCCGTTGAAGCAGGAGAGGCCTGAGTTAGTGGAGCAAAAGGTCTGGGCGTCTAATCCTGCAGACAGTGAAATGCCTCTTGTCTGCGTTTTATGAAATGCCTGCAAACTGACACATCATAAAATCAATACAGAGTGTGCTGCATAGCCAGGAGCTTCTGTTGTCATTCACATAAGTTTCTTAAAAGCAAACAATATTGCTGAGGAACCCTGGAGAGCTGGGATCCAACTGCTGCTAGCAGTGTAATCCTGGCTGTGCTGTTTGAGTGCACATGTGCTCTCAATGAAAGCACCAGCTTAGAGGAGGCACTCAAGAGAGGGTATGGCCTTTTGAGGTCTCCTTTTATTCATCTTGTTTTTCTCCTTCTTTGGAAGAAAAAGTGTTCTTCCTTTAAATTCTCCTTGGCACTTTTGTCCACATTCCCAAGAGCAGAAGCAGAGCTCAAAGCTACCGCATTCGTTGATGCTAGTAACTGAGTTCTCTGAAAAACAAGAATGTGCTTTTGGTGGTGTCTCTTCCTTTGGAAACCAGCAGCTTGCCACTCTCCTGTGGCCTGCTGACTTAGGGGCACCAAAGCTAGCTCGTATGTATGACACACAGGCAACACACCGATCTCTGTGTCTCCTCTTCTGAATGTGAAGGTATCTTGCAACATCAGCAAAAATGTTTTTTTTTTCTTCCATGCGCACCACATGTGTGCACACAGAGCACGGGTTTTTGGGTGTTCAAGTAAATGTACTGGAATATATGGCCAGATTCATCGGACGAGACATCACTGGGTACAAGAGCTGGTTTCTGATGCTAATGTTGCCCAAACCCCTTATGCAGCAGGGATTCCATCCTTGCTGTGAAACAACTGCTTCTCCAGGTGCCACACAGCTCCTCCAAACATCTACAGACCTTTCCCTTTCCCTTCCAAAGGCCAGATTTGTGGCACAGAGTTAAGGGCTGAAGGCAGCTGCAGGTTTACCAGTCTAACTTCAAGTCACTTAAAGAAACGGGATATCAGAGCACTTAAAACTGCCTGCTCACTTTATCTCGCCCTCCAAAAAAACAAAAGAGGGGATTATCTTGATGCAAGCGGAAGGCTTCAGTTTCCTTAAGGCATGCCAGATTTAAATGCATAAACACTTGCGCAAGCACACACACAACTGAAGCTGTACTCATATTTTCTGGAGATATTAGGTGCTAAGTGTTTTCAGTCTATTTTTTGTTTGTTTGCCTGCTCCTGAAAAATTCATTATAGAGCTTTTTGGTTCAGTGCCTTAGCCTTTAATGCACAAGTATATGTACTTTGTGCTCACCATTTCTATCTATGTGTTAGTACTAATTATTATGTGGATTGTGGCAGTCCACAATATGTGCTCTTAGCAGCACATTGTAACTCAAAAGCAAATGACTTAAGCTTCCCAAATTTGCTTTCAAAAGTGACTTTCAATGTGATGAAGAGTTCTAAGTGCTACTAGAGGCCTTGAAATTTCAGATCAGAGTGCTTATTTTTAAAGATCTTAATCATTTCACTTCTAAAAACAAGTCATTTCAACATTTCTAATGCTACTCTAAAAATGCTAGTGCAAGAAATGCTTGTGCATTTTGAACTAAAACTTTAAAGTACAGCCATTCTTTTGGACTTCTTTTATTTGTTGTTGCATTTGAAAGGGGCAGTTACAATGAAAAAGGTGAAACTTGGAGATTTGAGTGAATTCAATAGCAAATAGGTCGATCAAGCATGGATGTATGTGAACAGCATCTGGTAATCCAGGTTGCTCTCAGGTTAGAAAGCTTCTAGTGTGTTAGATGCTGATTCCTTTTGATAATTCTTAGGCAAAATTACAGAAGGTTTTAATGGATCTCGGCAGGGATTTCTGGGGGAGCGTTCATTTGTTCCTGTTAACCTCAGCCAGATCATTTCTAAAATGCATGTGTGTGTCTTGCAGCATCCTAAAGAGTGTTTAAATTCGGCTTAAATTGATTCTGCCAAAGAAAGATGCTGAGGAGAGGCCCTGTGCCATACGCTACAGCATTTGTTTCTGTGTGGTTGCAACCTTCATGGGATCCTGAACCACTTCAGTGTCTTCCCACTACTTCCTCCTCGTTTCCTCACAAGAGGAAATGTCCCCTGGAAGGTGACAAAAAGTGATAACTACAGCCTCTTAGAAAATGAGGAAAGGATTGATTAGTATTCAAGCTCAAAATAGCAAAAAATGCTGTTTGTAAAAGAGCCTTCGGAATTTGTAGGACAGGTATTCCTGGTCTCGGTGTGTGTATGTCCCGGTGACTTTTGGAAAGGGCAGGGCCATGTGTGTGGCATGGGAAAGCACTGGAAAGCGCCGCCAGCCTGAGCAGGTAGCTACCAGCCACCCCGCTCCAACACTGCCCCTAGCAGAGCAGACCCGGCCAAACCTTGGTCCCTTAAGCCTATGAGTGCCGAAGCGTGCGTGGTTCCCAGCACGTTTCCCGCGCCTCGCCGGCCGCAGGTGAGTAGCGCTTCTCCCCAGTGGTGCTCCTGCCCTCGGGCGCTGCTGGCCTTCGGGCCTCGCGCCAGCATGGGGATAAAACCCCCAGCGCGGAGAGCGAGCCCGGCCGGGGCTCGGGGCTCGGAGCCGCGGGGCCGAGTCGGGGCCG
>JAWLRI010000869.1:1776196-1835518 GCA_034781795.1 Crypturellus tataupa | reverse complement strand
GGGGCCGCGGGGCGGGCGGGGGGCTCGGCGCGGCGCGCGGCCCCGCGATGTTTTCTGCTGTGATGACTCATGGTGTTCTCTCTTGCCTTTAGATACCAGCCTGTTGATATCATTCAACCAACCAATCATGTATTGCCAGCCTCATTCGGGGATTCTGATTGGTACTTTGTCACAGGCCTCTCTCTTACCTCCACCAATGAGTCCTCACGTAGAAAACCACCACAGCATGACCTGCCGAAACAGGGAATGCCAGGTGAATATTGACTCTTTCTCCTCCGTCTTTGTGGAACTCACGGGCCCACGGGCCTCTGTGTCTTTTTTTTTTCTCTCTCTCTCTCCTCTAGATCACGAACTGCTCAGGCAAGAGCTGAACAACCGGTTTTTGGTTCAGAGTTCGGACCGGGCCGCTGCCTCACTTGGCCCGGTGCCGCTGCTGAGAGCGGAGTTTCACCAGCACCAACACACGCATCAGCACCAACACACCCACCAGCACACATTCACTCCTTTTCCATCCAGCTTGCCCCAGACGCCGCTCATGCCGCCCTCTGCACCTCCCATGGTGCGTACCCCAGCCCAAAATGTGAGGATAAGTAGAGCGTCTCTGGTCAAAAAGCCTAACCCACTCTGTCAAAAAGCAGCCCTCTTCATTTCAGACAGGCGTGCGGTCCTTGTCCTTGTCCTTGGACAGGGACCCGGAGAGACAGGCCCTGCACTCCCAAGGGACCCTCTTTCCATCCACAGCCACCACACCGAGGCTCTGGCTTGCCCTGCGCTGCGGCCAAGCCGCCGATACCGCCTCCACGAGACCTCCGAGCCCCTCTAGTTCCCCTTTTTGTGTGTCCTTCGGCGTATTCCTGTCACCCCCTCCTCAGAACCGCACCAGCTCAATGCCATGACACACCAAATCACACAAACAAGGGCTCCACAAAACTGGGGGCCTCCGGCACAAAGCACAGACCCCTCATGGGTTCCTGGGCCACCACTCATCTGGACATATTGTACTCACTTACCAGGAGCTCTCGCCGGAATACAGGATCTGTTCTGTTTGATTAGAGTTTTGTCCCTCTTCCTCCTAATTCCCAAATCTATATTGATTTTGGCATTTATTATTTGATTACATCAATGAGCGCTCATTTGTGTGTGGCTGGTTCTTCTTGAGGGAGACATCCTCCCGGCCGTGTAATACGCTCTAGCGTTTTTTCATTGGAGTTGCTTGTAACACAATGGGGCTTTGCTGCAGCTGTTAGAAAATTGTTAGAGATCTGGTGCAAATGGATTTTGTCAGGGCTTGAAAATGCGCTCACTCCCCATTTCTGGCAATTATTTTGTTGGGCTGAAAGAACAAGATTCAGCTTTTTTTTTCCCTTCTCAGTTTCACACTGTATCAAAACAGTGCTTTTCTGCTAGGATTAGCAAAAGCAGGGAGTAACAGTAAAAGCAGCATTTGGGAAGAACTACCGAAAATCAAGGAAAATAGTATTTTGACACTTTTCTTTCCCGTTTCCAATTGCCTGATGACATTGTTGGGCTGTAATCTGCTTAGCAGCAAAGCAATCAAAGTAATGCCATCCGTGCCAAGTCCAGCCCCAGGTGTTTGCTCAATGTACTCATATGTGAACACCTTCCCCTCTTTTCTTGGTCTGTGGAAAACAACCTTGAAATTCTCCTCAGAAACCCGCTGTGTTATTTAAGAATCCCGATACCTGATGCGGCTAAGAGCTCCCTGCCTGCCGCCCGCGCGCTGGTGACGGCGGCTGTCACAGCAAACAGCTTGCAAGGCCCTTTTGTTATAGTCTGCTCACGTCCTCTTATATTCCACTAGATCAGGTCTGTTAATCCCAGCACCAGAGAAGAGCGTTGAAATTTACAGCTGCATGTGTTTAGTAATTTATGGTATTTACACTGGAGGGGACATGGCTCCAGTAATAACCTTAATTAATGAAATTACAAATCCACTCTGCTGCACATAGAGGAGTGTGGAACGGCAGCTGACTTGCCAAACAAGCAGCTTTTGGTGGGATCCTAGAACTCCCTTCCCTGCCCACTTCCCCTCTCCTTCCTGCCTGGCAAGAATATACAGATTGTTCTAAAATGCAATGTATACATGCTTTGGTTTTGCTTCCAAGGTGGTACATGACAAATGGCAATAAAAATAAGTAGAGCTCACAGACTGCACGTGTGAAGGTGTTAAAACCCCATGCGTGAAAGGAAAAGGTTTAAGAGTCGCCTCTTCCCTGGGGAGCACTCTCTTTTAGAAGAGAGATTTGTGCATCTAAAGCCATTAAGCCCCTTCCAAAACAGATCCTTCCTCTTGCAGGATGCCCGGAAACGGAGAGCAGGTATTCAGTCACCCCACGTTAGAAACTGTGGTCTTGTGGAAGGCTCTCTCCACCTTCCAGTCTGTGATCTAGCTGAGCCAGGGTAGCCTGCAGCAAGGCTCGATAACACCCTGAGCAAGCTGGGAGCCTCGAGCTTCCCACCTCTGGTTGCATTGGGAATTAGCTCCCTCATGAACAAATACGGAATAATCAGTCAGTTCTACTGTGTTAAATGTTGTACAGATGGGCCATGATTATTTGTCTGTGCTGAAAACCTGCGGTGTCCTGTGCTTCGGAAAGCATACTCACCTGTTTCCTTTTTTTTCTCTCTTTTCTTTCCAGTTTGACAAGTACGCTCCCAAATTAGACAACCCTTACTTTCGACATTCCAACGTGAGTGCTTACCATTTCTGGGTGGTGTCCTTTTTACTGATTCTGCTTGCACTTCTTTTGCTTGTTTTGAATTGTTGGGTACTGTTTCAATTCGTTCATTCCTAAAGCTCTTTTTTTGGTCTCAATTTATTTTTTTTAAGATAGAAAATTTTCTTTGGGCTTTTTTTTTTAACCTTTGTCTACTGCATTTTTGCCGCGGCTGTGCCTGGGATGGCAGTGAATGCGCAGGAATTGCTAAGCCCGCGGTCCCCGCAGCATCTTTGCAGCTGGTGCTTCTCACAGTGCAGCAGCCCGACGTGCATGGCTTTTTCACAAGATTTTGCTCAGGTCACAGGAGTAAGTCAGACTGGTGGTTTCTTCCTCCCACTACTGCTCCAACGCACAAAAAAATGTATGTTCTGGGACCTGTAAAACTGCTCTATGTGCTCAGGAGAGGCCTAAGCAAAACTTAACCCAGCCCACACAACTACAAGGTGGTGTGCATGTTGCCTGTAGTTAGTGTGTAATACAGCATCTTGTGGTTCTTTTTTGCTTTGAATGTGAAAGCAGGTCACATTTCAAATCAGGATTGATCTGTTTGCCACTGCAGAAAAATGCACAGTTGACCAAAAATGAACCAAAACCAAATTATTCCAATTCCTCTTAGAATGGTGAATGCTCTGTGCTTCCCACAATAGTTCCACCAGTCCTAAAGGCACACCTGGTTAGTTATTTTCAAGGAAAATACATTATCAGGAAAATCCATCAGATGGGAACATTTTTCCAAGTTTTGGCTTTGCTCTTTAAAAAAAAAAAAAAAGTGCAAATTTAGTGTACATTTTCACTGTGGCACTCATTTGACACAGTGCTATTTTTGCCGGTGCCAAGCTCGGCACCTGCCTCCGTTATTGTTCAAGTTGTCCTGTGACATAAGCATCTCTTTTTCTTTTGTAGTTCTTTCCAACCTATCCTCCAGCAATGCCTGGAATGCCACCCATGCTTCCACATTCAGGTCCCTTTGGGTCACTTCAGGGAGCATTTCAACCGAAGGTACAAACTTCTTCTTCTGCAGGCTTTGTTCTTTTGCCGGGAGAGAAACTGTATTCAGAGTTGTGTCTCTGGTGATTTTATAGCACATGATTTAACTAGCAGAAGTGGAACATAGGGTTGGAAGCGATCACCCCACAGATCTGTGAGCATCCTCCACACAGAGTAGCCAGCACTCTAATGCACATTTGCTCTTGGCACTAGCGGCTGTTCATGAGAAAAAGACATAAGGGTTCACTTGGGAGGTCAGCTGAAACTGGAGGAGATACATACAGGCAAATGCATTATTTGATTGCAATATTTACATCTAATATAGACAAGTCCCAAATCATGTTATAAATTAATAGATCAAGATTGCAAAAGATACATCGGGTTTGCTCCCAGTAAAAATGAGAAATCTGCTGTACCATTGTTGGAACAATAGGGAGAAACTGTTTTATGTGGATAGAGTAGTTTGAAGGAGCTGAATTTTTATTCCTAGCTCCCACACTGTCTGACCTTGGGCAAGTTGCTTAAATCTTCTGTTCCTCAGCTTCCTCATCTGTAAAATTACCCTGCAGTGGATTTTATAAGGGTTGATTAATGCCTGCGAGCTCCTTTGAGTTAGTATGTTTGAAAGGTGCACTGCCACTGTAACATATCATTACAAGTAGCACTGATTGGCATTTGGAAATGTTGCCATGATAACCACATTTTCAGTGAATTCTGCAATGTGCAAGTTTTTTCCCCTCCTCAAATGTGTTCATTTTATTAAATATCCTTAAATGTATGAAGAATATTAAATAAATTCAAACACAATAGATATATAGAATTAAAAAATAAATCAGCATTTACTCCATTTGTAAGATGATGTGTTTGGTTTCCTTACATGCTTTTAAATGTCCTTATTTCAAACTGTATCTCCATAGAACTCTGCTACTGTGTTGGAAGTCTTCAGGCACCAGCACTGTAGCCATTTTTTTCTGTTTGCCTTTGGAAGTCATTTCTGTCACCACGCCACAGCAGTGCTGCTGATGGCGGTGGAAGTCAGTAATTAGGCACCACTGCAAATACAGCCCTCGTACAACCCTTCCACGTAATTTCATTTTTTAGATGGAACCTGGAATATTTCCTCAGTGCCCATCAAATGCCTCAGATTTTTGTTTTCTAGACACACTGCAAGTAGCAAAGTCTTCAAAAGGGCTTTTTTCAACAAGGATTCTGCGTGTAATGGATACAGGCATGGCAGGATAACAGTTACGCCTAAGCAGAGGGAGCAGAAGGGACCGAGTGTAGCTACTTCTTGATGGAGTGTGTCTGCCAAAGTTAATTGTTGCTGCTCTTGCAAAGAATGCCAGGGGGTCCCTGCGGACCCCAGGATGTCAAGATCTCAGCTCCTCACAAGAAAAGGATCTGCACAAATAAGGTGGAACTGGCAAAATTTTGCTTGCATTGAAATAGGGCTTGGTTTTGCTATATGGCTGCTGTTAATGAGGAGCTTCTGATGTACTTGATAGTGTGCTCTTTTGGTTTCCATCTTCATTACAGTGCATTATAGATACCATCTTACTGTAAAAAAACAGTAGACCAAAGAAAAATTGTTACACAGCAAGAAAGAAAAAAGACATCACAGACTCTTTACATTTTTTAACGGTTCTAAGTGCCGTAGTATAACTAGCTTTTAATTTATTTTTAATGATACATACATAGAACAGTTGCTAGTTTGAGGTTAAACATCACAAGGTCGCACTCTGGTACGGTGGTTAATCACTAACACCACTCCAGCTCTAGGCAGATGCTGGATTTACATGGAATCTAACCTTCAAAAAAGAACAGGTTGCAAAATGGATCTGCCACCATTTTGGCACATTCTTTTCCATTTTCTTAGAGGAGACAGAGCTGAGCTGCTTGGCAAAGCCACTCCAGCCCTTGTTCCTGCACCATTTTACATTCTCCCTCCCTCCCAGGCTGTTTGAGTAAAGCCTCCATAATCACTACACGCCTGATGATTTGGTTTTGGCTCGCTGAATCCCGCACTCCTTGCCTTCCAAAGCAGAGGTCTTGGTTTTGTTTTCCCCTTCCCGTGTCCATTGCCTACAGCTGTGTGTGTAAATCCACTGCACATAAATCCAGGCTGACGGTAAACTGCTCAGTGAGTTTCCCAAAGGCCATTTCTCACAAGCGAAGAACTTGAAAAGGTCAGAAGGATTCGGTTTACTTTGCCGGAGGAAACATTTACATCTTTCTCCGGGGAATAAGCGGACAGGATGACACCACGCCATTAACATGTTGTGATCTTAAAAGTCTTGTCTGTATGATAGCTGTAACTTATTTGCCACCTTATATATACCTCAGCTGTCAGGCCCTGAGAGCACAGATCTGCCTGGGGAGGCTGTTGACTTACCCACGTACATGAGAATGCTCCTTTTAATGAATCTGGAAGTTACGTAGCCTTAGACAAATTCAAACCAATCTTTTCCCCCACACCCATCATTTCACTCAGCCCTCGTGCAGTGTGACCGTTTGCAATCTGTTGCAATTCGGACTAAAATACAAGTGAAATAATCAATTGGGGAATTAGGTTTAACCCCTTTGCACTCAGCTGTTTGGCAGCACCAGGTGCAATTGCACCATGAGTGGGAGACTGATGACTTCCAGAATGAGAAAACGAATGAGTTCTTGGGGATCAGCAAGAAGACAGGTGGGATCCGGAGGAGGAGGAGGATCAGGGATTCGTTCAATGAGGTGTTTAATTCTTGCTGGAAAATGATGGGATAAACAATGCAAAGCTATAAAAGACCCACAAGCACCTTCTAAGGTTTCTCATTGTGCCTTGTCAAACCAAATAGATGGACTGTTGCTGTTTTAACTATTGCATTGCCGAGCTCCAGTCAGAGAGGGGTCGCAGTCCAGTAGCTGGGATATTAGACGGGAACACCTGGGATGCTCTGTTCCTGATCTGATACCAACTGCTGCCTGAAACACTGGGAGAATCAGTCCCACTTCTCTTGTTTCCTCTCCTGCTCTCTGCCTGTTTTGTCTAAAGAACCAGCTTTGGGAGGCAGGGGCTGTCTCTTCCCATCCGTTTACACGTCAAGCACAATGGGATTGTGATTTCAACTGGGGCTTAGAGGTGCTGCTGTAATACTATTACTGCTACTAAATAATAATAGATGACACAGTGGTTAAATGCTGTTGGCTGTCAGTAAGAGATAACATTTAGCACTAATGTAGCAATATGCGTGTTCAAAGCACAGTACAAACATGGACTAATTAATGCCATTAACATCAGATAGAGATGTTAAATGTACCACTGGTATCACACAGCATTACTCACACTCTGTTCTTGTCTTTCAGACTTCAAACCCTATTGATGTAGCAGGTAGACCAGGCACAGTCCACCACACCCTTCTGCAGAAGACTCCTGGGGTAGGCAACAATATACCTTTCCTTGAGCTTGTCTGGAGTTGCAGTGAGCACAGGGATAGCTTAGAAGGAAAGGAGAGATGAGAAAACTGGCCTTCTGGGCTTTGAATGTGCAGTCAGGACACACGTTTCTTTTTCTGGTGAGACAACAGTGGCCTCCACCAGTGTGTGAATACAAGGAGTTTGACTGACTTGTTTAAATAAAATTAAAGGGAAATGGGGCAGGAAACCCCTTTGGGGTCTTTCCCCTAAGCACTGCTTGGAGGGTAGTAGCTTTTACACACTCCATTTCAGAATGATTATGAGGTTCAGAAAAGCACTGGCACTGTTCAGTTGCTGGCATGAAACTGTTTTGTTTATCATAAAATTCTGCTGAGTTTAGTGCAAGGAATGAAAGAGAAGTTTTAAGCCTCCTTTAAGCCTTTTGGGTTTCCTGTGTCTCGGGGGATTTCTCTGGAACATTGCTTTATAAATGCTTTTACTTGTTCAGAGGAAGGAAGTTCCCCACCTTTCTGTATATTGGCTAGTTTTAGAAAGGCTGATTGTTTTATTTCTGCTTTTTTTTCCATAGGTGTCAGACCCTTACAGGCCTCCAGTAAGAGTAAGTAAGGTTTGTGGGGGATTTTTTTAATATATACATACATATTTTTTTAAATAGTGTTCATGTGTTTTTGAAATTTAACATGTCCAGTAGAAAAATTCAAGCTCATCCTTTATTTAAAGCAAAATGTCATAGTTAGCTCTTAGCTGTTTCTGATTAATAACATTCAGGTTAAAGCCCAACCTTGTTTTGCATCCATTTGTGTGCATTAATAGTTCACATTATGAAGCAAAGGTCACAGAAATAAATGACTATGAGCATGGACAGACATTCACAAGTTACCATATTCACAGTGGCTTAGGACAGCGTGTTTTATTTGTTTTCCTAAAGTGCCCCAAAAATACCTTAAAGTCAGTACCACAGTTTAGCTGAAGAACAGTAACTCCCTCAGTTGTGGCTCTTTTTATGCTGTTGATGGTTTGTCCATACCCTTTTCCTCCTCAAATGCAGAGTTGGCCTGCAGACCCAGTGCTGCAGGAGTGAAGGAACAGGGTTCTTTTGATAAACAATTGTCAACCATAAGTTGCTTTTTCTTAAGCAAGTCATAGTGTCCTTTGCTGCTGTTTATTTCGGTATACGTACAGGGATGCCGCATAAGAAAGAAGGTGGGGATCTCAGGTTTCTGTGAGACAAGGAGGATTCTATGCATCCCACATTGTTGCGTTTCTTTCCTTCTTAATTTAAACATCATTAGTTGCAGTATTAAAAAAAAAAAAAAAGTAGATCAGATACTGTGCCATTTTAGTAATCAGCTGTTCTCATTGCTTAACTATCTGTTCAACAGTAAGGGAAATGAGACAGTCTATCTGATGTAGATTGTGAATATATCAGTTAATCTGGATTGCATATCAATTAATCTGAATTCCTGTGTTTTCCATTACAGAAACCCGGAAAGTGGTGTGCGGTTCATGTACAGATTGCCTGGCAGATCTACCATCACCAGCAAAAGATAAAGGTACGTTTAGGGAACAAAGCCAAGTCTTCTAGCTTGCAGGTTATATTTTAGAGACTAATGAGCGGAAATCAGTCGCTGGTGGTGATTCTCAAGCTTGCCTGTACTGGTTAACTAGCACTTTCAGGCTCTAAATAATTATTGTAGCTACTGTAAAATTTATCCGAGGTCTAAGGAGTTGTGTTGAAGGGGAGCAAAATGAGGATAGATATTAAGTACACAGCCAAAGGAAGAGCAGGGTAATTTTGCTCCAGCTTTTTACAAAGCGTACATGTTTAATGTCATTTCCTTTCGGTATTAATATCTCCTGTGGAATATGGAGTAGTACCCTATTCAGAATGAAATGACCAATGTGGTGAAGAGCATTTTACAAAACGTGGAGCAGGAGAGTGGAACGCTAGCTACTGTGTCAGAGTTTGCAGCATCGCGGTGCTGATGGGGGGCAGAGGGAGGGGATTTAAAACTCAAGAAGTAGCAAGATGTAGGAACACCACGTGCTAGTATAGGCTCGAGGCTCCCTGTGCTAGAAGAGCAGATAACATGACTTCCATAGTGATTTTTTTTTAAGAGCTCCTGCTATAATTTTTTGTCCTGTTATTGAAGAAGATTTTTTGTTCAAGTAGTGCACTACCATTAGTGCATGTCACATTTGTTGATAATTAAATGTATCATCTTTAAGCTGCATACTTATCAAGAGACTTTTACCTTGTCAACTTAGGCCCAGTTCCTCAGTCTGACAGCGCTGGCTTCTTTAGGGGCAGGATAAAAATAGCCTCTGGAGGAGACTCGTAGTCAATTTTCTTCATTCTGCCCCCCCGTCTTCATTCTGAGCCACACTAGCTATAGGAAAGGCATAGCCTAGGAAGATCTTGTTCCGAATTGGAGCAGCCAAACAGACGAGTCCGTCATGCAACTCTCCAGGCTTCTGTCGGCAGCTTTCAGCCTGCAGAATGTTTTTGTCAGGCGGAGGCTGCCGGCCGCTGCCGGGGCGCAGCGTGCTCGGTGCCTCGTGCTGCGCGGGGCGTGCGGGCGGCTGCGGGCTCTCCTCAGGCCTCATTCATGTGCATGAGGCAGGCGGCTGAGAGGCTGTGGAGCGAAATGGCCTTAGAGATGCTGTCAGAGCCTGGCGGTGCTACGTGAGCAGGGGCACTGCTGTCACTCTTACTAACTCTCCCTGGCAGTACTAAGCAGGAGTGAGCCTGAACTCTTTCTTTTTCTCCCATAAAAAAAAGAAGGAAATGTATAATGAGATTGCTTTTGTGTCATTTGACAGCAAATGCAGCTGGATCCCCACAAGCTAGAGATAGGTGGTAAACTCGACCTGTTCAGCAGACCTCCCGCCCCTGGGGTGTTTCCAGGCTTCCATTACCCGCAGGATCTCGCCAGGCCGCTGTTTTCAACCACAGGTAAGGGAGGATCAGCATTTGTCACAGAAAAGAAAAGAGCCGGTGTATTTAATGTGTGTCTCTGCAACTGTGTAATTGAAGGAGGCAAGATTGCCACACAGGGATGTGGAAACACTAGGAACTCATTTGAACCGGGCTGCTAGAAGAGATGAGCCACTGGGCTCTGCTCTGTCTGCCGCCTCTAATGCAGATTCCTCTGAGTGTCACTGATCCTCCGCAGTGTATCGGTGCAGCTGGTCTTTATGTGCCTGGCTAATAGGCTATGGAGTGATTCTGTAAAGCAATTTTGACAAAAAGCTTCAAAATGTTTCCATTGCACAGAATTGAAAATAGCACTGGCTTCTTTCCTTCCTTTATATTTTCCATGTTGTTGTTCTCAGCTCCTCCACTCACCACATTTCTGTTTTCTGAAATGTGGGTTATTTTTAAATAAAAATGTCAACAGACGTTGACAAATATCACAGAAATTGTATTTGTGAAAGCTGTTTTCTAAATGTAAAATTCCCCTATGTTTCACACCTCTAAAGCTTAAAATGTCATATTGAATTAAAAAAAAAACTACAATTTACATCGATCAATTGCTTTCCAATATATTGAGGAAATAATTACTGCTTTCTCATTCTGATTCAGACTGTAGACACTTGATTCAACCCTGCTGAAATGACTGAGGTTAGATAGAAGTGTTAGAGTTTTTGTCTCAAACGTCACACAAAACTGACAGATTAGAATCAAGCTGAAACCTCGGTGAGATCTGAGACTTAAGCGCAGGTATCAGATCGCCTTCAGGAACTCCACCATTGATCCAGTCCGGGTTTCAGTCCTTATCTCTAGATGTAAATTTTTAAATATAGATGGAAGTTTCCACCATAGATAACTGGTATTGATAATATGTGTGTATTGTAGGATGCTGCCCTGTATTTTTGTGCCTGTAAAGACACTTAGATAGTGGGGGCCTCCATACTGCAGCTGTTTGCTTCCACTGGTTTTTTTTGGTCCGTCTTGTGTTCTCGTTACAAGAGCCTTGTTTCACGTGTGGTTTTACTATTGAATATTGTATACCATAAGAGATATAAACAGGCTGTTGAATCAAGCACCAGTCCAGGTGGTATCTTGCGCTTTTTCTCTCTTGAAGATGCAAGAAGGGTCTGCTTTTCTGCTCATAAAAGCAAAAGGGGAAAGAGTATGAGATAGATTTGTTAAAGAAGGCAAATTAATAGAAAATTTTGCCTTTGCTGCAGATAGATATCCTTACAGCAACTGGCCTGTGAGTATATTAATCACAAGAGCCATCACACAGTAAATCTAGGTAAAGAGTGCTATCAAAGTGAACAAACATTGCAGCAGTAACACATAGATGAATAAATCTTGCACTCTGCAATATCTGAGGCATTCTTTTCACCTTATCGAACCAGCTCGTGGTTGATGTGAGTCATTGGTTCTGCTGCAGTGCCTGGTTACTGTGGGAGACATAAGTTATCTTAGGGCCACCTGTCTTCAGGACGGATGTTGAGCTGCCTGGCAGACGCTATATTTAATAACTACCTGACAGCCTGCAATGCTGCTGCTGGCTTTCTCCAGAGGATTTTTTATTATCGGCCTGTGTAGTTGAGTTTGTAAGCCGTCTCCTTTAAAGAAATCTCCCATCCATTATACACCTTCTGAAATCTTAAAGGATTAGAAAGATGACAGTCTCCATCCGTCTTGGAGCTTTGGAGCCGTCAGAATGTTTATAGATAACTCGAGGTTTCGTTGCTGTAGTTGCTCTTAAGTTTCCTTAACTCATTTTCTGGCTGCTTAGGTTTGTGGTGCCCGAGTTGGTGAGGGACTTGTAGCTCTCTCCCTCTCCGGCTTTATGGTCTGTTTGCATTCTGGACACATCAGGACATTTTGCAGTGAACTTCTGAGCCCTGTCTCTGAGGCAGGCCCAGTCCAGGGCTGACCAGAGCCAACTCCAGCTTGGGCAAAATCCTGCTTATCTCTAAGAGGAGGGAATGAGCTGTGTTTGGTTGCTGTTCCCTCTGCTTCTTCCCTCTGTTCCCTCTGCTTTCACTGTGACCTTGTATTGTACTACATCTCTCGGGTGTCCTACTTGTGCCAGGGCTGATGATTTTGCCTTGTGAACAGAGCCAGGTGTGGATTTGAAGGGGAAAACATTTCCTTCCCCCACAAACCACAGCCACAGAAGCCATTGCCTCTGCAGGGCGCTGGAGGGGGCCTGGAGCCGCTTCATGCCCTGCAGGGCTGCTGCTTTTTGCTCCTGTTCTTCCCCAGGCACAAGCACGGTTAACTTTTTTACAACAAAATACATTTTCAAACTATGTAAGGAGAAGAGCATTGAAAAGTGACATCCAAAGGCTTTATTTAGGTTTTAGTCTATTTTGCGCATGACTTAGCCTGTCTTCAGGAAAGTGCTGCCTCTGTCATTGCCTGGTATTACTAGTTTCTAACAAAATGGGACAGCTTGTTTAATCTGTGTGTGTGTGGCAGGTCTTGCTTTCTGCAAAGGAACAAGAAGTTGCAGTTACATTAAGGCAGCATCCAAAAGTTATAGTTGTTGGTAATTCTGCTTTGTCTGCAGCAGCAGAAACATTAGCATGGAGAAGGCCTCAAAAAGACATTTGCATTCCAGACATTTGCAGTCTGTCTAGTCAGTGTAATACTGGAGCCTTGGAAACATTTTGATGCATACATCCAAAACACAGATCTTCAGAACTCGTCTTCAGGTGCATCCTGAAAGTGTCTGGACTGCTCTTAGTGCGCCGTGCCAGACCCAACCACAGCTAGATTCCTCAGCCTCCTCTTGTTTGCAGAGGCCGTGTGAGTCAGTCTTCCTCCAAACCCCCTGTATCCCTGCACTCTACTGCTTTTCCTGTGACATGTTTACAAGCCTATTCAGTTGGATGTGTGTCTGCCCTCAGGGGAAGCAAGACTCCCCTTTTCTGCACTGGTTTTCCCTTCTGAAGCCCATCTGAGCATGAACCTGGTCAACCTGAAATACAGGACAAGGTCGCTTGTTTCAGCCCATTCTTTCCCTTTGTCTCAACCTAATGCAATTCAGTGTGTTAAGCAGTGATGTTAATTCCCAGCAAGATGGTGTGATACCATGGCAATGAGCAGTGTCTAGGAAAGAAGTAAAAACACGAGGGAATCTGTGGATGCAGAGACAGATGTGAGTGTAGATGCAGATCTCATGAGAGAGACATGATTGATGCTCCCTGTGTGTCTGTCATTAACTGCTCTAATCAGTCACTTCATAGCACTGTCTGTCTGGGCCCAGACCCAGAGTGACCCTTTTCCTTGTAAACACAAGAGTAATGAATGATAATGCCAGACAAAGAGATTAACTTCCTCATTAGTACAGGTGAGTGGCAACATTCAGGGCAAGGTCTCCTGCCTCCTAGCCCTGACAAACTGCTTTAAAGAGCATTTAGAGAAATTGTACCTGTAGCTCTTTGAGCTAGGGCTGGGATTTTCCCCCTCCTTTGCTATCCTTTGTATCCAGTTCTTGAATTTGCTGATCAGACCCATGTATCAGCTAGTTACCCGCAACTGAACTAACAAGGGCACTTGTTCTCACAGGTGCGACACATCCAGCCACCACCCCATTTGGTCCTTCACCTCATCACAGCAGTTTCCTGCCTACTAACCACTTGGCAGGTAAGTGTAAGTAAACCCTGCCTTCACCTTTATTCCTCTGCTCCTTTCCTGGCTCCGTTCTGCCTGAGGCACTCTAGCTCCAGCAGAAGAAAGGCTTAAATTGTCTCAGGATTCAGAATCTATCTAGGAAGCTCTCCCACCCACACCACCTTCCCCAGCACACCTGCTGATCTCCACATCCCAAGGGCATGCAGCAGAATTAGGAAACTCCTTTGCTGCTAGCAAAGAGGGCCATGCAGAAGGGGCAAGGCCATCAGCAGTGGGAGACCTCACACAAGCAGAAATCTTAGCTGTAGAGCTCTTCTCTGCTGCTGAATGTGCTCAGGGAAACAGTGGAAATTTTATTTCAAAGGTACTGTGGTTTAAAATGGGCTCCTCCCATACCTTTTCCACCTGGATAAATTCTTGGCTAAGTTCTTTTTTTAACTTCAGTGAACAGTTTCTGGCAAATAGCTATTCTGCGCATTTTGCCTGTCTTTCTGTTTCCTAATTGGCAGTCAGCAGAGCCTGATTTTCTCAAATTTCCTCATTCTCAAAGCTCACAAGCAGCTCATTGCCAATTAAAGTTCAAGCTCTGTTGATTAATGTTTAGTAACATTCATCCAATCAGTAAATGGAACATACCATGTGACCCAGTAGACTTTTTTTTTCCAAGTACCCATGTTTTCATCAATTCCTGAACATTCAGTTAAAATAAACTGTACCTCTGCAGAGTCATTCAGCTGTCTCCTATCGAAGTGGAGATGCAACAACAGCTATTTGAAAATAAACAAACAAATAGCAGTTTCCTTAAAAATGCAAGTGATTTGCATTGTTTGCCTTGTTATTTTTAATACAAGGATATCTGTGAGGAAGCAGAGAGTGCTTCACCTGTCATGTCATGCTTACATGACAAAGATTTTAAGGGACAAGTTAAAGATTAAAAAAAAAAAAAACAGAATGGGAAGATGTTCACTGATCGCTGGTAGGAAAAAAATCTGAATATACTGGTATATTTTAATGCATAACCATCTCTGCAGTGCGGAGACCTGAGTCAGGCTATATCTGCTCAGTGTAGAACCTCTTCTGATGGTGACGCCTATAAGAAAAAAATAATTAAAAAATACAAAACTTGTAATAGGACAGTTAGCATAAGCCAAATAGTTGGTTGCTCGACTAGAAAGGCTAAGATTCGTATTCTGCCTCAGAGGATACAGACCTCCCCTCTCCTTGTCATAGTAGCTAAGACCACACTATCATTTCCTCCACCTAAATGATAAGCTATCATTTCCTCCACCATAAGCTATTGTGGGAGAAGATTTCAGCACAAATAGGCCCACAGGCTAGTTGGTGTTTCTAGTTGGATGTGTGTCCATAGCAATTACTTCTGGACTATCTTGACCCACCATTATACAGAGGGCAGAAAGTTGCACACAAAAACAACAGTGAAACGATATATTCCCTCAGTATGCTGACCAAGGACCCTGCTGAGGTGGTTTGTTCAAGGCAATTGCAATGCTTTTACTATTGCTACTCCTGATGAGGAATGAGAGTTATAGTTCAGCAGCAGCTACCCTAATTTCAGCTATTAGGCCTTAATTTCTAGCTCCCCTCTGACTGGCATACAAAAGTTTATTATGGCACCTGTTTGCAGAGTAAGCACTGAATCCCTTCTCCATTTTAACATGCTGGGAATTTTCTGTGCAAAGAACCTTGCAATGAGAAGGATCAGCTTAAAGTCTGGCCTAATCCTACTTGGATTCAGACTGTTAAGAAGGGGAGGGGTGCATTTCATTCTCCAACATTCTTGGCTAAATGCCTGCTAAATCCCTGTTTGCCTTTCCAGATCCATTTAGCAGGTCAAGCACCTTCAGCGGCCTTGGGAACTTAGGCAGCAATGCCTTTGGAGGATTAGGCAGTCATGCTCTGAGTAAGTACTGGCTGGGTTACTGCAGACAAACATCCCTTCCAGAAAAGCCACATGCTAATATTTACAGCAGCTGGTGGTAGTTTTTAAAGAAGTTTGTTTCCTAACCTCCATTCTGCTATCTGAAAACACTGCACCTAAGATTTCCAGGTCTCTGCGGTGGGAGCTTTTGTGCATGTCACACGTATCGATAGCCGTGCTTCGTGTCTCTTCGCTGCTGAAGAGTGTTGCCTTGTGTGTTCCTAGCGGTGCAAGAGCTGGAAGACTCCGCGCTCTGCTACCCTACGGGCATGGAAAGTAGCAGCCTTCAACAGCAAAGATACACAGTGGAACAGCTATTGATATCTCTCCTAAATCACTGTGTAGGCTTTCTCTGTAACCATTGTCTGAAGTTTAAATTACCTGTCTAAAATGATTTACTTTAAAAACACGTTACTTGTAGGCAAGGCATGCTTGAGAGCCACAAGTCAGAGAGCATGCTTTTGCATCCCGTGGTACAACAGGAAACAGTTGAAAATTGATGGAGGAAAATCAAGTGACTATTCTAAAAAGCCTACAGCCAAGCTCTGCTTTTTATATACACACACACACACATTCATACCACCAAATGGTCTGATTTCTGTAACAAAAACGTCCCTGAAAGCTCAGCTGCAGGCAGCTGATTGTTTCAGCTTCAGTCTACAACTGCTGGAGTTTCTGCCAGTGAGGGGAGTTGAGGAAGAGCATTGCTTTTGTGCTGGAACCCTTGTTGGGGTGGGGGGACAAAAGAAGCTGGGTGTTTTGGTCATCTCTTGAGCTGTATAGATGTATAGTTAAAAGCTTCCTCCGTGAGTAGTCTTAAAAAGAGCTGGTGGATCTTTCAGCCAGTGTTGGAGGTGTCTCTTCCCACCTGCTCATAGCTCCCCCACGCCATTAGCTTCATCTTAAAGTCTTGAAAGGGTAGTTCTGGTTGTAGTTAGCGTATTGCAAAATTTAAATGGAATTGTGTGGTTTGAACTATTTTTAATGCTTCCTCCTCCCCCCGTTATTCTAGCTCACAACAACATTTTTACTCACAAAGATGGCCCAAACCTGCAGAATTTTAATAATCCCCATGAGCCATGGAATAGACTGCATCGGACCCCACCATCCTTCCCAACACCACCACAGTGGCCCAAGCCAACAGATTCGGAGCGGAGCTCCTCAGTGACAAACCATGACAGAGACAGAGAGCGGGAGCGAGAGTCTGAGAAGAGGGATCTTTCTCTGAGTAAAGATGACAGAGACAAAGAACGGTAAGTGCCGTGTGCTCCAAGCGGTTTCTTCTAGACCTCTTTTTCCTCTGTATATTTCTCATTTTTTCTTTCCCATTCAGTTCTGAAACTAAAATCATCTTCAAAGAAAAGCACTGTTTCCCTTTGAAGTAGCAGGTACACATGTCCGTCAAATAAGTCCAGGTATTAGTAACAAAAGCAAACCTCTGCCTTTTAGAATTCATCCTCTCTGGAAATATTGTAAGCCTATACTTCAGTCTCTGCTAATAAGGTGAGGAAAAGCAGCAGAGCAAGGAAATGAGCTTGTCACGAAGTTTTCAGGGTATACTTGGATGTTCTCAGCAGCCTCCTTCAGGAGTGCCAAATATTCCGAAATTGTGAAGGTGAAATTGTGACGGGTCCTTTGCAGACAGTCACCATTCCCAGTAAGGCACAGATACTCCTATTAAATCAAATGTTAGCTGGACAATAATGAGGTAAAAATGTAAATTCCTCTGTCTGCATCAGTGTGCATGAATCCATTGATGAACTTGATTTCAAAAGTGTAAGTGCAGACAAGCCCTTATTAATGATGGCAGAACTGTATCACCTGGGCTATAGGTACTTCATTAGCTTCCAGCTATATGATTTTCAAGCTGCAAAGCTCTTTATATTTCGGAGTCTGGTTGTCTCCAACAGGGTACTTCTTTGTAGGCAATAACAGCCTGCAAGACTTAAATGTAGGTGTTTGACTAGTGATGGGCATTTCATAGTTTGCCTAGAGTGTTTTAATGAGCTATTTAGGCCATGCCTGTGAACAATAAGACATAGAAGCAATAGACCAAAAATTCTCTTTCTGTAAATGTTAAATTATATGATACCTTCGTATGGGTAGTCATTTGGATAGGAAGTTCACTTGTTGGTTTTAGCCTAATTGATTTGCAAATCTAGGCTACTTCACTCGCACGGATGTTCACGGAGGGGTTTACGTCTCTATTACATATTTATTAATTCAGCTTAAACTGTCCCCAGCATTCCTATTTAGACGTGGTTTTAATGAACTACCAACAGTCAGGACTTCCACCATGAGAGAAACTCTGTGCTGGTAAATGTGATTGTAAGGGATAAATACTCACAAACCTCCCCAAAGCACTTCTGTTTTTCAGCACTGTGATATTTTGGCTCACAAAAGAAAACCCAGCATAAAACTTGAATATCAAGTAGTTCCTCAGCTGCATAATACAATTTTCTCAATCTGCAAAGTCTCTTAAGAGCTTGCAAAGTGCTTTTAAACAGTGAGTGTTATTTGTTCTCCTTTGAAAGAGGTGGGAGTAACTGAGTCTAATAGACTTGCCCACAGACAGAGGTACAGTTAGAAACCAGACTCAGCTTCATGCCTATCATGTAAACAATGGACATTGTCATCAAAGCCCTTGTTCCTCAGAGCAGACCCTCTTGAAACAAAGACCAATCACTCAGCTCTATGGCCTGCTCAGGGATTTTCTTCCTTCTGCATCTGGCTGAGCTGCCCAAACTGACCGTAACAAGCGCTCCTGCAGCTGCATAGGGAAATAAGCGTTATGTTACGGCTGCTTATAGGCGATGAGGCTGTCTCACAGACGTGCAAATATTTCTGTTGGCTTCCAGACCCATCCAGATTTGTGTGCCTGCAACCATGTCACGCCCAGGCAGCAGTAACTGAAGTCTGCTTTAGGAAAGGAGCCTGGGTTGAGAATGTTACAGCCAAGAAAACCCCTGGCAGCAGAACAGGCATATGTCAAGTACCCCCAAAATCATCTTTTTTAAACTCTCCTCCTTGCCCTTCATTTCTCACTGAGCTGGTCTTTCTCCAGAGGTGAGAATGTACTGTTCTTTCATGTGTATCCCAAATTTATTCCCCATCTTGTGGACATTTAACATTTTTTCAGAGCTTTAAAGGCAGGTACAACATTTCTTTAATGCGTCATCATAGCTATAGCTGATGCTAGTAGAGCTTTTCAAACTCTTTTCAGAGCAGTCTGTGTTCTGCATTGCATGCATGTTTATTCACACCAAACAAGAAAGTATTTTCTGTCTTTATGCAGAGACCTCTTGGATAAAAACAGACATTCAAACAGATCCTCACCGGCATCAGCTCCAGTGACGCATCAGATAAGCAATCTCATCCGCAGCAACAGCCAAACTTCCAGCGATCCCCTCAGACAGGTTAGCCTTGGTGACAGGGAGAGGTCCAAAGAACCGGAGAGAGAGCACCCTGAGCGGCTGAGAGAGCCACCCATAGCAGAACACAAGATTAAGGAGAGCCGTTCGCCAGTGAAGGAAACTCCAAGCCATGATAAGAGACCCTCTGAGGACAACACAAAGCCAGTAATCCAGTCTGTATCCCCATACAGCAAACCTGCACTAAGCGAGAGCTTGAAGCTCACCAATCTAATGAGCAAGGAAATGGAGAGAAAGGCAGAGCTTCCCAGCGACCTCCAGAAGATTAAGAACGACATCAAAGTCAAAGAGGAGAGGAAGGAAGACAGTGATGTACTGGTGGTAGGGTCTGAGCCTTCCCAGCACTCCCGATCAGTGGAGCATCCCCCACCACCCACTTTGCATGGATTATCGTTGCCTCACTCGATGGCTGCCTCCATGCCTATCTCCATGGGCAGCGTTCACCAGATGAACAACATGAATGTGCTGGACCGCAGCAGAATGATGACCCCACTCATAGGCATGAATCCTTTGTCGGGAAGAGAGAGGCTGCCACACCCTGGATTTTCTTGGGATCCAATGAGGGACCCGTTGCGAGATGCCTACCGGAGCTTAGACCTGCACCGTCGAATGGACTTCCAGCTCCGGACGGATCCTATCCATAGGTTCCCTACCACCTCTGGATTTTATGACCATGAGCGTTCGTACAGAGACAGGGAGCCGCACGACTACAACCACGAAAACCTTCTGGAAGCCCGCCGGGAGCAGGAGCGGTTGCGGCAAGTGGAGGAGAGAGAGCGCTTGCACTTACGGGAAGAACTTGAGCGTGCCAGAATGCACCACTTGCACTCGTCCCCTATCGAAAGTCACCTGGCACACGTGCCATCCTTCATGCCTCATTTAAGCGGGATGCATTACCCCAGACTGAGTCCATCCACTGCCATGCACAACGGGATCTTAAACAGGAACCCACCGACCGCCGCGCTGAGCGCCCCGCCGCCTCTCGTGCCAGCGAGCAGCACCAGACCTGCCTCCCCACGCAGGACTACTCCACTCACAAACTCAGAGGCCAGGGACTATTCCCCCTCTAGGAACCCCAAAGAAGTAGAGGCACGATAGTCCCCAGCATTGAATTTTAAACTCGCCTGTACATAAAACAAACAAACAAACAAAACGACAACAAAAAAAAACAAACAGAAAAAAAAAACACAAAAAAAAAACCTTTTACAAAATGCACTGCTGTAAACTTTTTTTTTTTTAATGTAAAATTTGTAGAAGTTAAGCACATTTCCATAAATAATGGGGTCGGGGATGCAGACTTTCCAACAAGAAGGTTGCTGAGAATGGGAATTTAATATATAGGTATTGATTTTTTGGTTTTGTTTTTTTGTTTCTGTGCTAAAAAAAATGAGTTAAAAATATCAAGTTTGTACATTTTTCCCAAATGTGAGAAACATTTTTAATGGATTTGTATTTTTTTTAATTTTGTGCTCTTTATTCACTTAAAAAAAGAAGAAATTTTGCTTTTGTTTTTAGTTAAATTTGCATTTAAAAGGCCTCAGATCCTTAAGAAAAAATACCCAGGGTTTCTTAAAAGTATTATTTATGGAAATACTGTAGTTTTACAGTCCACTGTGAGGTTCCCTTCTGAGGCCAATTGATCACTTACCTTGGTACTTTGGAACCGAAGTTACAGATATATATTAAAATATTAATAATAATAATAATGTACAAAACTGTTTGTTTTTTGCCTTATTATATTATGCAGAAATTTAAGAGGAATTTTTTTTGACTTCTTGTTTTAAACAAAAAAAAAAAAACAAAGAAAACAAACTGTAAATATTCTGTTAATATAAATGTACACCAATATTAAATTCTTAACATAGGTAGACTTTATAAAAATGGTTTCTAGAACCACTCTGGTTATTTGTTAACATGGTTACAACTCATACTCTTGTCACAGTCAGAAAATCACACTCAGAAAGCTAAGTACGGCATATATACTTCAACTATGCAAGAACTCGGAGGCAGGTCTTAGTGGATGTTGGGGGGAGGAAGGTTTAAAAAAAAAACAACCCAAAAAACAACCAACTCGCAACAATGGAGACAGAATGGAAACGGCAGGTGAACAGGAAGAAGGATGCTTGTGTTTAACAAAAAAAAAAGAGAAACTGAATTTTTTTGTACAACACAAGGGACAGTTCGTCAAGGAAAGAGACACGCTCCTGGAAGGGGATTTTGGTTTCCTACTTTTCAAGCTGGCAAAAGCAGATGGAACTGGCACAGTACCATGCGGCAGACCCTTTCCTTATTTTTTTTTCCTTTTTTTTTCTCTTTTTTTGTGTTGTGGGCAGGATCGCTGGCAAGCAAGGACAATTTTCCGTGGACCCCTTGTGCTAATTGTGCAGTGTTCTTATTGGAATCTGTATACAAGACAAAGTAGAATTTTAGGAGTGCAAAAAAAAAGTCTAATGGTTGATTAAAAAAAAAAAAGAAATTCTGATATATTATCTATAGTACATGAAGACCATAAGCAAATGTTTGTTTCAGTGTGGTTCTGCCTTGAACTGCTTTTTGGCATGATTTATTTTTTATTTCCGATTTTACTTTTCATCCATATGTAAATTTTGCCATGTTTTACTTGCTGTACCATCCCCCCTCCCTTATTTTATTTTTCAGTGTCCATGTTTTATATATCCTGGGCTTTTTCTCTCTAGTTAATTCAGCCATCCGCTACTATTTTCTTGGCTCTGTAACTCTTGTTTCCCCCCCCCTCCCCGTCCTCCCCCCTGCACCCCCTGTAATTTTAAACATTCAGTTTCCTTGTAGATCAATGAAGATAAATACAACATTGATTTTGGATGAAAAAGGGAGTCGAGTGTTTGTGTGTTACAGCCGGCCCTGGTGGCTTGGAGGCTAATGGTTTATCGACGGCGCGCTCGTCCGAGGGGGCCGCGCCGGGATGTGGATTTGGGGCGTCAGCGCTGGGCCCTGCTCGGTGCAGAGGATGGATGGATGGATGGTAGCACGTGGTGGAAGTGAAAAGTGGAAAGTGATGGAGAAAGATGGAAGGGAAAAGGTCTTGCTGTTAGGAAAGCTGGCCTAGGAGATTGTAATCCTGCCCCAGGCTCTTGTCCAGCAGGTTCGGTGGCTTGACACTGCCCCAACACCGACCCCAACGGAGAAGCCCCCATCTCTTGGGGACTGCGTAGCTGCCTCTTCCCAGGGCGGGAAGAGGCGCCTCTCAGAAACACATATTTAAAAATCAAGCATTAAATCTGGGCTGGAAGATCCCTGATGATGGATGTGGCAGTCAGAGCACTACAAGAGAAGGAGCGATCGGGCAGACCGGCCATTTTCCGTAAGCGCCCGTGTTGCTCTTGCTGCTTCAGGGCACGAGCCATCAGCGCCAGAGTTCCTAGGGAGTGACGCTGTGCGGAGTATCTGCCTTCCTGGGAAACCGCTCATTGTGATGAATGGTGCTATTTCCTGGACACAGAGGAAAATTAATTCAGCCTTATTCCTCTGAGCTACCTCAGCTGAGCTTTCTGGTCAAAAGCACCAGCACAGAAGGGTTTTCTGGTGTTTTTATACATTTCTACCACAATAGTTTTTTTATGTAACTTGTACTGGTTTTGTTCCGCTTTTGGCCTTCTGAACAAGAGATTCCTTCAGCCATTGATGCAGGGTGGATTTAGCAAGCCGGGGAGTGCTGGTGGGAGGAAGCGGGCGGGATTGCAAGGGTCATTGCCTGTGTTAGACTGGGGCTGTAGAAGGTGTAAGAGCACCAGCTCTTGCACCACCACTGCCTTTCACCGCAAACCTGATGGCACCCACCACGCGCTCGGTGCAACAGGACTTGTTCTGCACCATCTGTAGTTCACGGGTTGTGGTTGAGAGCGGCCAGTTTGGGGCTGGCCCAAAATGGACCAATAGCTGGGAGATCAGGGAGTGGAGCGATAAGATGGAGCCTCAGGTGACAAGAAGAGCTACTTCCTGTCAGAAAGATCTGTAGAAGCCTAGCTCCAGAACAAAGCTTTTATTGCCTAAAAGGAACCCATGAGAAGCCTCTGTGCCCACCTCTGTAAGTATATATGGAGATGGAGAGCTTTCCTGCAACGCTTCATCCATGTCCGTTCTAAGAGCAGTTTTCTTTGGAAGAGCTGAACTCGGGACATGAAGGAGACAATTCTGGGGAACACCAAGCCCCCGTTCTGCCGAGCTAACAGCGAGGAACTGGCTCTCCAAGACCCTGCTCTGCGAGGGGGACATGGAGGGCAGCTGAAGGGCGCAGCAGGGGCCGGGCGAGCAGCGCGGGGCCGCACGGGCCCTCGCGGCCGCCTCAGGAAGCAGCGCTGAGGCGCCGCCCCTGCCGCGCCACCGCGCTCCCCCACCACCACGAGGGTCGTTGGGAAGATGCTGCTGCCCGCAAAGTGCCGAGTTAAACAAGATTGAAGAAGCAGTAGGGAGCCGGGGATGCCTGCCATGGGCCCCAGTGCCAGGCTACCCATTCTGAGCACGATGGAGAAATAATAAGAGCAATCCCAATGCTGGTGGGAAGTTTAACCAGGGGCTGTTTTCTCAAGCCCTGTGGAGATGTGTGGTGTGGAACAAGAGAGGTCACTGTCCCTGGCCATGGACCTGCTGCCAAAGCTTGAGCCGGCAGCACAGCCTAGACCTCCTCGCAGGTGCCCATGCGGCTGTTTCTTTGTCTACTCACAAAATCCTTCTGCTCCATCAAACTTCTCTAATTGCTGCTTTTATCTTCAGCCATTTTCTGCTCGTTCCCTTCTGCGTTCATCGAGGACGTGTCACAGCATTGCTCGACCCGCCTGGCCCTGCTGAGGATGGAGCTCCCCAGTGGGTGCTGGATCTTCCATTGGCCGTTGAGCAGAAGGTTGGTCATTACCGGCTTCGATGGCTCTCATGCACGCGCCTTCCCGGTCTCACCGCCCGCAGCGGTGGCTGGGTGTCAAACCTGGGCATGGAGCCTTGGAGAATGGCCAAAAGGAGAAAATTAGCAGCCCTTTTTTTGTTTGGTTGTTTGCTTGCTTGTTGGTGCAAAACCCGACCAGTTCCATCCTCCTCCTCAGACCTGCGACAGAAACTGTGACCCTCAGCGGCCTGTGCTGAGTCCTGGAGCAGCATGGATTAGTACAAATGTTAGCACACACCACCACGAAGTCTACTGCGAAGCTCAGCTGCCTTTCCAAGGGTCTGATAACGGTGGTGGATACCTGGTCATGGGATCCAAGGGCATCCACAGCCATCACAGAGTGGGAAGAAAAGGGCAGCACTTCCCACACGAAGACACTATAGGAGTTTCAGTTTGCTAATGGGCACCTAAAGGACATCTACGCTGTGCATGAAAGAAAAAGGTCCAGCCAGGCATCCTCATCTCCTTGAAGTTATACTTAAGCCCCTTTGGACAGCAGTATTACTATTATAGCGAGCACTGTGATTGCCAGGCCACTGAAGGCAGCAGTTGAGCTGGCGGGGATGACTCTGGAGGTTGCAGACGCAGATCAGCCTTTCCAGCAGCTCCGCGCGCCCCAGTGCACCCCGAGGCGTTCACCAAGCAGACTCGCCGCAGGCTCAAGGCCAAACCCCAGGGCGACCCAGCGCCCTCGCAGCCAGCGAGAGGATGGACCCAGCGACCGGCCAGCGCAGCGGGTCGGCAGGCTGCGTGCGGCAGGCAACGGGGCAGAGCAGAGCCGTGGGAGCCAGCACAACAGCCCCCAACAGTACCGGGCCCATGGGGACGATTAGCGAGGAGCCACGCAGCAGAGACTCCCGCGTTTCCCTTGCCCCCTGCGTGCAACGCGCTCACTGGATGACTTCACGCAGCCAGACCTGGCCAAAAATGTGCCTCTGCGAACTAATGAATCGGGTTAATTGTCTGCCAAACCTGCGAGCAGCCAAAAGTAACAAATTAAAGTTTACGGTCCTGCGGTCTCATTTACAAGGGGATAATGCAGCAACTGTTTATTTTGCGAGATGTTGGAGCGAGGCGGGAGAAAATTACAGCCCCCATATAATATTAATAATCATCATCCTCGTAAAAATGCTTTTAATAGGAAGCACCGGTGGCTGTTTTGCGCCATTAACTCGCGCTGTTGTTCCAGCCGGCCTGGCAGCCGCCTTGGCAGGACAGGACAGGACGGGATGGGATGGGGTCTGCAAAGGAACCACATGGTGCCAACGAGGAACACGCTTTGCAATGCGCATGGTCACAACGGGGCAGCGGGAGGGCGATGCTCCGCAGGGCCACAGAACATGCCGGCAAAAGTCCCGGTCGGCATCACTGGATCTTCCCCTCCAGGCCAAGGCGGAGGTGGGAGCCGCGCTGCCGAACTGCGAGGCCTTGGGAGCCAGGCTGTAGGGGCTACGAGTTTTCCAAAGGGTGGGAAAATGGCAGCAACTGAATCTTTTGGCTGCAGAATGAGGTCTGTATGGATATACCGAGCCGCCGGCTGGACCGCCGCGTCGCCAAAGGAGGCTGAAAGGGAAGGCAAGGAGGGGAAAATAAATAAATACGCATGTCCATCCCCATGAAATGGATCCCTCCCTGCTCAGACGGTTCCCTTTATTTCTTCCTTTTAGCAGCAAGGTTATCGGGTCTCACATCACATCCAAACATTTCAGCACTAGCATTAGAGGGGATGCTCCAAGGTCAGCGCCTGCAGCTGTAAACTCATTAGTCTTGTCTTTTGTGAGTGAAGAAAGCCTCCTCATTCCCCTCGCCCCTCTCCCCCCTAATTAAAATTAAAGTATTTCCTGGCCAAAAGTCGTTTCTGCATTCATTCATCTCAATTCTTTTCTGTTTGGATAAACCACCCTCTGGTACTCCGAGGGTGTTATGTATACAAACTATAAACTCTTAATGGTCCTGCAGTGTGTTATGACTGGCCGAGAGAGCGCAGGCAGGCTCCGAAAACGCGGTTCTTGGCAGCGCTGCGCGCGGAGCCCGGCCTCATCACTCATATGCAATTAGAGATTAAAAGTGCTTGATGGACTATAGGGGAGACCAGCACGAAGGGAGATTAGGAAAGAAAAGGCAAACAGCAGCTTTTATCTCGGCGCAGCAGGCACTGCTGCCGGAGGGGGCACGGGACAGCCCTCGCTCCCCATGGCACCGCAGCCTCTCCCAGCCCCAGGGACCGGATCAGGGACAGCGACACCCGCCACATCCCCCAAGAGTGGATCTGCCTTGGCAAAAGACTACATAGATATAGACAAATATTCATGATTATACTTCTAATAGATCCCTACAGGCGTTTAGCCTTTAGAGCCCACAGGCACAGAACCAGCCTGTTCCATAGCCCGAGCTTTTGGGATCTTGCCGGAGGGTGCCTAGGGCTTCTGCAGGGATACCCATCATTCCACAGGGACACCCATCATTCTGGGACACCCACCATCTGGCAGGGCCCAACAGCTGCTGGGAGGGTGAATCAGCCTAAAAGGGGCACCTGGGGAGCTGCAGGATCCTGCAAGGGTTTGTGTGCAAGAGGAGGGTCCCTTCTCTTGGGCTTGAGGGGAAATTTTTCTGGCTGGGGCCCTGCTGCTCGTATGAGAATGTGGTCTGCATGGAAATGCTTTTGGAGAAGCTTGTGGCTATTTTTCCCAGGCGGATTGTCCAGTTTCAGGCAGGCTTGAAATGTTGGGCTAGTGTGGGCTGTGTTGGGGTGATGGCACGTGAGTGCTTGGATTGCAGGGAGAGGAATGTTTGGTTTTGTGCTCTGGAGAAGTTTGATTTTCTTTGGCTGCCCAGGGAAGGCTCAGCTTAAGCCCAGCTAGCTGCTCCGAATGTGCCTTGGACTGTCCCATGAGAGAGTATGTTTTTCCATGCAATGAAATGCAGTTGTTCAGCTGACAGTGTTTGTTTGGAGCTAAGAAAATGCTTGGTTCCCACTGGAAGGGAAAAGCGTAGTTTAGCTGGGGTGAGTAGTCCTGCCCTGAAGGTGAAATGGAAGCAGGTCACTGAGGATTAAGTGCCTTCCTTACCCGTGTCGGAGGCTTTCGAGCAGCTCAGGGCCCTTCAGCGGGTCACTGGCAACGCAGGGAAGGGCTGAGCAGCCGAACGGGCAGCGCAGCGTGACCGCGGGGTCCGGAGAGGCCTCCCCGGCAAACACAGACGCGGCTCAGCCCGCAGGGCTACAGCAGACCGCAGCTTTCTGATCTGTGTTGTCAAACACCCTGGAGCTTCCTCTGCGAGGGAAGCGTGAGATCGCTGCTCTGTAGACTTGGCTTTTCCTGCCCACAGCCAGCAAGAGCCAGCCCGGGGGCCCTGCCTCGCGGATGGAGCTGACTCTCTATGGAGCGTCATTACAGAAGGCTCAATCAACCTTTGGAGATTCATTTAAATGGGTTTTCGTGAGCACTAATAGGCTATGGGAGTGTATTCATAGCCAGCTTTCCTCAGGTTTTGCAGAAAGCGGCATAAGTGAGTTTCTTCAAGTACGTGTGATTGCTCATAGTCGCTGGAGTTGATTTGAATCACTTGCTAACGGGCTCGCCAATTTAGCCTGATAAATTGTGCATTATTAACTGGGGGAAGGGAACAAAGCTGTATTCTTCCCGGAGAGGAAAATGCAGGGTTTCTCATCAGCGAGGAGCAATTCCTCTCATCAGCACAATGGGAGAAAGGCCATAACGAGCCATTTGCACCTGAGAGCAAAGGTCTGCAGCCCTTTACGTTTGCGAGCAGACCTCCTGCTCCGAGACCCGGTTTTCCGGCCCCAGCTGCGAGGGCCGGGGCCCGGAGGCAGCCGCGGGAAGGCTGACCCTGAGCAGCAGCGCAGCCCGCGCTGATCGCGTCTCCATGCTCCCTGTCCGTCCTCATTAAGCAACAAGCAAAAGCAAGATGTCAATCCTGCCCTGGTTAAAGCTGCTGGGAAAAGAAAGCCTTTCTCTACTTACAGACTGCAAAATGGGCAGGGAAGAGGGGTTCGACCCCTTGCCTGGAGCGCATTGCTTGCTAAAGTAACGCGTACGTTTTGGAAGGCTTTTCTCTTCAGCGCGCTGAATGGAAAGCATCTGCCGCGCAGGAAATCACCGTCTGGCTCTCTCGGGAGCCCGTCTCGCTGGCTCTCACCCCCGCAACCTGCTCGCTGCTTCCACTCAGCAAATGCACCCGCGATAACACGGGGGTCGCGGAGCCGGCGCTCGGCGAGGCGCTCGCCCCTGTTGATGCAGCAGTGTGACCATGGCTGTGTCTTGTGTTCTGGCGTGCGTTTTAGGCAGTTTGAATCCAGACACGCCAACCTCTGAACCCAGGTGAGACAGGGACAGAGTGTGCAGATAACGAGCTCTGTGCGTGCAGGACACTAAGGGTAGTGGTTTAATGCCCTGTGCGAGCGCAGGGCTGACTCCGAGACTCGCATCCAGCCGCAGCGTCGCCGCACGAGCACCGCGGTGGTTAATGCGTCACCGCGCGGCCGGCGGGGACGTGGGCGCCGCGCTGCCACGTGCCCTGACGGGCGGCCCGCGCTAATGAGCTCCGAAGGGAGCCCGGAGAGGCCTCCCGGCTGGAGGCGCCCGCCGCCGGGGAGGGAGTTAAAAGGGGGCAAAAAAGAACTGGAGAGAGGAGGGAGAGACTCCAGATAGCTCCTCCGGGGATGCGAAGGTTGCGCTTGATTAAAAGCAGTTCTTTATGAAAATGTTATTTGCTATGCTTGGAAGACGACATTCAATGCATAAAGAGCGCACAGGCAAACCTAATATGCTCCCTGCGGAAAGGGCTGGTACACATGCCCGAGAACGCAGCCGATTCCCTTATCTTTGATCCCTTGTCTTCAATAGCAGGGGATTTCTCCTGCACAGAGAGCTTCCACCTTCTTCCAAAGTAACGTCAAAAGGGCCTTCGGCTTGGAGGATCCACAGGAGCAGAGAAGTGAGACGGGCTGTCCTGGGCGCGCGTAGGCAATAGCGAGAGCCTGAACCCCTGCCCCGAGCTCCCGGACGGACTCGTTTCGGGAGCCGCTGGCGTGGCTGCCCCGCGGGCCTGCAAGGGGCCTTTCCGGAGGCCGGCGCGGATCTGCTTCCAAGGGGTTCGCACTAGACTTTGTCTGGACGTGTTTGGTTTCTAATGCTTCCCCAGAGCACTTGTAAATTTTTATTTCTGCTGAGGGCAGGAGAACGTAGCTGCTGTGCACAGAATAAAGCTGATTGTCTACAAAGTTTAATGCTGTTTTCTTGCTCTATTATTTGGCCGTTCTGTGTTTGTGCAAAACTCTGTTTTAAAGCTCACTCAGAGCTCCTGGGCTGTGCGAGGAAGAGAAGAAGGGGAAAACTATTTCTCTGTAGTGCCAAAATACACAAAAGTTTTATGTACCATGATGGAAAGTTAAGGTGAAAAGGGCTGGATCTGAGACAAGAAACATTTCTTTAATTTTCTCTTTTTTTTTTTTCTTTTAACGGGATTTGCTGTTGCTTTGAAAGCCTCCTGCTATTTTACAGGCAATAAAAAAGAGAGACTAAAAACACTTATTTCCTGCAAGCCGCTCGTTTCCCGAGCGCCGCAGAACGGGGCGAAGAGCCGCTCGAGCCCAATGCGCCCTCCGTGTCGTGAGGAGGCCAAGACCTGGCAGCCCCCCCGCTGCTGCCGAGAGCTCCCGCTGGGAGAGCCGGCTTGACGCGGGATCCCGCACGGAGTGGCCGGAGGGTCCCGCACCGCTGAGGTGACTGTCGCGTCCCGCTGGTTGCGCTGCCCGCTCCTTCTTTGCAGGAGAGTTTTCCTACCGCCAAGTTGTGATAGTGTCCCCTGTGTTCAGACAATAATGTCACTTATTCCCCCTCTGATAGGTGAGAGGTGCTGGGGGACACGTGGTAGAAGTGCTCGGCGGGGAGAGCAGCCTGACTCCAGCTTGTCCGAGGGGTCTGTGCCGCTCGTGGACCCCAGCAGACGCACGTCCTGCCGATCACAGGCTATTTGGAGTCAAAGCTGCCTGCGTGTGATATTCACAGAGCTCGGCCTCCGTTTGACCCGCAGCTGTGCTGTGCACTCAGTGCCACTGCTGACGCTGAGCCCCGCGATGCTAAAAGAGCATCTCTCCGAGCGGGGCAGGGCAGGCGTCTGGCTAACAGCTCAGCTGCCTCCCGCCGGGCCGTTGCTGTGGTTTCTCCATCACGCTTGGCTGAGGCCGTGCTTGATGTCTGGGGAGGCTGAGGCAGCATCCAAGAAGATAGGAGGTATTTGATTGTTAAAAGCCTGGATTGGGCCTGGAAAAGACCCAAAACATCCTAATTAGAGAATGCTTCTGAAAAAAAAAGTACACAGGTTGGGCAAAATTCTTAAAGGGAAAGTGTGGTGCAGCCTTTAAAGAGCATTAGAGATCACTTTAAAAAATTAGCTCTTGGATACTAAATGGTGACAAAACAGGATTAGTTGGGAGTGCCTAAGGAATGTACTGAAGCAGCCAGTCCTAAGAGAACATCTTTCATATCCAACACTGGCTTCATTTCCTTTTTTTTCCCCCCCCTCCATTTTCTGCACTCCAGGCATGACCCTGCTGCTTCATTTGGTTTTGATGGGGCAGTGTCCAAGAACACATTCAACCCTCACCAGGGCAGGCTGTAACGGAAGTAACCCCCTGGAGCAGCCTCCTTTCCCGGGAGGCCATCCCGCCCGATCAGCCTCCAGGGCTCCTCGAAGACCCGAGCAGCCCCTTTCGGAGCCGCCTGCGCCACTGCTGGCTCCGACCTGGTTCATTCCTGGCCACCGCGGCCTGTTTGGCCTCACCGCTGGCACCAGTTCTGTGCGGGGTGCGGGCAGCTGCCCCAACGCTGCTGGTTGCCCGTCCTCTCCCAGGGCCGTGTTAGCGCAGGGGACAGGTCAGCGCAGCTGCTCAAGAACGAAAACACAAACATTGAAACACATTAACGGGGCTGTCGCGGTCTGCCCCTGCTCCTGAATAGTGCTGCCATCCATTAATGGATCCTTCCCTTCCCTTCCCTGCAGCCCTTCCTCTCCCCATCTCATGCAGTATCCTGGGCCATCCCTCCTGAGTGCTTTTAAGGAAGCCTCTGCTCTGCCATGGCAGTAATGCCAGTGCAGCTGGGTTAGCACTGGCATCGTGGGGCTCCGTGGCTGCCCCTAGGCTGTGTAAATCTGTCCTGCGCCATGGGTCATGTCCCTCCTGCCAAAACGTCCGTTTTTCTGATGTCCGGCAGGATGAACCAGCCCTGCAGGCCACGTCCTCGCGCAGGCAGGGAGAGGGCAGACAGCAATGGCAACATCCAAAGCCCTGGCTTTACACCGACGAGCCTGCAGAACAACTTCGGATCTCCTGGAGAAGCAGTTCAATATTCACAGGGTACTGAAAAGCAGAAATTTAGAAATAATAACCCAAGTGGCTCGATATTCACCAGCATTAGAAATGCAGAAAATCCACAACCAGGGTTGCACTTGAAGACACAACCCAGAAAGGCCTGGGCAGGGCACGGAACCGGCGACGGCCCCGGTAGGTCATCCAAAGGCAGCCGAGCCCAGAGTGACCTTACATAGTGACCACGGATTTGCCATAAAGCATCTAACCTGCTATTCCTGCTTACCTCAAAAGTGGCCTGTAAAGAGCCAGAGGAGGGGATGGGCTGGGGATTTTGGCTCCCTTGCCCCTCCATGGAGCCGCTGCAGGTGCAAAACCAGAGCCTGTCCTGGGGCTGCTCGGGGGCAGCTGGTGACGCCTGCAACACAGCAGCTCCGCTGCAGTTCCTCGAGCCTGTCTACAGCCTATATAATCACAGCAATTAGATGCAACCACTCTTAGTTGCATAGCTTAATTACAACTAATGCACATCATTTCAATTAATTTTAATTATATGGGAAAATTTGAAGAGTCTGTTATTCCATTGTTAAAATCATCTGGGACAAACAAGACTAAAGTACTAAATTTCATAAAGGACCTAGTTATTAATTTTAACTCACTAATGAATGGATGTGTCTCTAAATCCTCAGAAGATGCATTCCCTACTTGAAGAGAAAGTGCTGCTGATTTATGGATATACCCGATTGCACGGAGACATCCAGTCCCAGCTCTAAAGGCAGGATGGAAGTGGCCCACACTGCTGTCTCAACAAATATTTTTAATTAACATGAAATAATTTGTTGTAGAAGTACCTATCTTAACATTTGCATCCACCACCACTGAAATATCGATGTGTGGACACACTGCAGCAAAATAAATGTAGGCAGGACCAATTACTTGGAATAATATTAGCTTCTAATTAATCCAACTATTTTGTAGGTGTTTGAAACCTACCCCCTACTTAGATTTCTCCTTAGTCTGAGGATAAAAATGCTTAATGCTCTCCAGGTAAGTTTAGAAAGCTTTACTTACAATATGTGCTATTTTTTCTGTTCTTGTAAATACTACTCCCCTTCAAAATAAAATATTTCTGTAGGTTTCTAAATCAAAAAGAAAAAAAAAAAAGAGCAGAAACTTTGAGTCCTGTTTGAAAGCATGAAAGGGTTTATCTTATCTAGAGTCACGGGTACAGGATAACCAGTGTTATCTTATCGCCCCACGTTGATGCTGAGCTTTAAGCGGCGCGGGGGCTGCTCTGCGGCGCGGAGGAGCAGCACTGGGCGCTGATAGCGCCGATGCAGCCGATGCGCCCGCGCCGCCTTCCTGCCGCCGCCGCACGCGAGCGGAGCCGGAGCCGGAGCCCAGCACGAGCCTCGAGCTGGGGCTGCCATGGGGCCGAGCCCGCCCGGGGCTTCGACCACCCCTGCATGCTGAAATGAGCCACGCCAAGCGCGTGTTTTGGCAAAGGGTGATGCTGGCGTGAGGAGGTACTGGATGGAAATGGGGACTTTGCTTTTGGCACAGGCTGCCCACAGAGGCTGTGGAATCTCCTTCTCTGGAGATCTTCCAAACCCGCCTGGATGCCACCCTGTGCCCCATGCTCTGGGTGTCCCTGCTGGAGCAGGTGATCTCTAGAGGTCCCTGCCAACCTCAGCCATTCTATGTGAATCTGTGTGAGGTGGTGGTGGCCCCTGCTTGCAGCCCCGAGTGAAGGGGGTTCAACCCCTGGCAGCCTCTGGAAGGCACTCAGAGCACCTTCACGTGGGATGCGCAGCCCCAAGGGCCTCCACAGTGAGCACTTGTCAGGCGGGGACACGGGATGCGGGATGCAAGGTTGCATGTGTGGTTTCTTATACATAAATGCGTACGTATATATATATATATTTACATAACGCATGTGTATGGTTTCTCTAACACGTGACAGATGTTGATGAATCTTGCCCCGTAGAACTGTCGAATGGCCTTTGCAGAGGAATAAAGGCAGGCTGGCCACAACGCTGCAGCTACAGCTCGTCGCATGGGCATGTGCTGAGCTGCCTCTGCACCCAGCCCAGCTCTGCTCCCTTCCCTTCACAGTGCCTGCCTCCCCACGGTGCCTCCAGCCCTGCTCTGCTCTGCTCCCTCCTTCCTGGTTTTTCACAAACAAAGGTGGCAACTTCACATCCTCGAGACACGATTTCACAGAGGCCGCCTGGCTCCGTGAAGGACATTCCCGCGATCCAATGGATACACTAGAAATGACTGTGTGTAGGTCACGTTGTGCTGCTGGACCTGTGGTGTAAAGCACCTAATTGCCAACTTTCATCTTGTACCAGCATAAATAATAAATGCGGAGTGTTCCCCGTTTTCCTTCGTGGTCCCGTTATTAAAGCAATAAAACAATTTCAAAGGTGTGGTGATCAGGAGCTAATGGCACCTCCAGGGATTAGCAGCAGCCTGGGAGACTTCTTAGGCGTAAACCCCGCTCGCCCCGTCCGTCCCCACTCGCTCACTGAGCAGGGGGATCCCAGCCCACAGGACTGGTCGGGACGCGACCGCAGGAGGAGCTGGCTCAGGAGATGCCTCCAGATGGTGACGTGGAGGAGAGGAACCGCAAAGAGGCACCCGGAGAGTCCCTGCGCTCGAGGGCAGAAATGGAGCAAGTTCTGCCCCATAACAGGGACTGAGGGGCACTTATCTAGGAACCTCTCACTGCCCCTGGGCTGGGGGAGCAGGTGGCTTTGGAAGTGCCACCAGGCCACCCAGGAGCATCACTTCCTAGGACAGCCATGTCAGGGAATTTGGGAGCTGTTCCAGGATGCTCCTCCATCCCCCAAAGGCCCTGTAATCCCAGTGTGACATCCCTGGGAATTAAATGAGCCTTCCTATCTGCTGGGGCGTTAAGACCCAGCTATTTAGCACATCAAAACAATGGTATTAGCAAACAGACCTTCACTTAAGGTAATTATGCACCAAGGAGCCTGCCTTATCTTTCATCTCCTGTTTGTTTTGCTAACATTCGCCTGGATTCCTGCAGTAATCCCTGCCTTCCTTCCTGGGATGGGCCCTGGAGGCGGGAGGCAGCTGAAGGTGCTCAGTGCTAACGGGAGGGAGGAAGGCCCCAGATGGAGGAAGGAAGGAGCCCTGGGCAGGGCTGAGCGCAGGTTGTCTGTCCTGTCCCAACCTGGTCTGTCCATCCGGAAGTCCCACCCCACCAGGTTGTGTGGCCTGGAGTGCGGAGGGGATCTGAGGGACACGTGCTGCCCCCCAGCTTCGCTGGAGGCTTTGGGTGAGTTTGGGAAGGCACTGGCATCTCCTCATTGCTATTGCAAGGGGTGACACTAAATCTTATGCTTCTGCTGTGTCTATAATATGTTAATGTCCCTGATAAGGAAACAGGGGGTGAGGGCAAGGCAGAGAAGAGGCCTTGCCCAGCACAGGGGTCTCCAGTGTTAATATGTTCCAGGTTGAACAAGGCTCTTTTAGATGAGCGTTTCCTTAGTCTCCCATCACAAGGGCTGTATTTGACATCCCTTGAAGTCAGCAAAGGCACCAGAGCTGAACCAAACTTGAGCCCAAGCTCAGCTTAAAATAATGAGGGATACAGGAATCTTGGGGACACTTAAATGTCATTTTCCTTTGCGTAATGAGTGTGACTCATTCCACATTGGTAGCCAAGTTATGGAGTGCTTGAGTTTGGGGAGAAGTGGAGCCTGGATGGGGTTGGTGGGATTGCTGTGGGCGTTGGGTCAGTGAGGAGGCTGTGATGGAGCCTCCTAGGGTGACTCGTGCCAAGGGCACTGGTGCTCTCGGGGATCTAGTGCTGACGTGTGCCCTAAGGAAGGGCTTGTGAAAAGGCCATGGAATAAATGTGCTGCAGCGCTTGGAGGGAAATGGAAAACAGGTACAATACAGGCAGAAAACAGGGTGGAAATAAATATCCAAACGATCTTCAGGCAGCAATCAGCAGTGGCCCTGGAAGCTACCATGAGCTTATGTTTAGTAAAATAATGAAACAAATACTAAGAAGAAAGTCCTATAACACTCAGCAGTTAATCTAACTACGCCCGATAAGCAGAACAACTGGGGTAGTTATTTTGTTTTTTATAGCTTTTTCATATGTGTCTGATGGAAACGTTAATTTAAATCCGTTTGGATATGGGCATAATCACACAGATGAAAAAACACAAACTATAAACAAAGAACTGCAAAAACTGAATGCGCTGCATTAGGGAGACATCCAAGAATGTATAATTCATTCATAGTCTGATACAAAGAGTAAATTGGGATACCAGAGAAATTTGCTGACTCCACTAAATGGGGAGATTTTGAGTGCACGCAAAGGAATAATACCAAAGAAAGGGACCTAGATAGACTAGAAAGCAACAACAACAAATAAAAAGAGATTCAATGTGGAAAACATTTAAGTAAATCTATCTAGGGAAAACTAATCCAAAGCGCAGATGTTCTAATGGAGGGAGGAATCTTGAAGGCGACCGCGTTAGCGCTGACAGGGAGTTAACGCGAGTCCCCCCGCAACAGGCAGCGCGGGGGTGTTTGCACGCACCGACGGCCCCGGTTTAGCCCCAGCTCCGTCCTCCTGGCGCTGCTGCAGGCCCCGGCTCGCGCGGCGCTAATTGCAGCGCCGGGACGGCGGGCAGAGAGAGGCAGAGCGGGGGCAGCTCCCAGCGCAAGGCAGTTGGGAGGCAGGGATGCTCCTCGGGGACGGGGCAGGGATCGGGGCGCGCAGGGAGCAGCAGGGATGGTGCCAGCATGCGGAGACCGGAGCGGGGAGCGGCGGGGGCCGCCCCGGCCCTGCTGCGGACCCGCATCGCCACCTAGCGCCGCCGCCGGGACCGAGCCCTGGCCACGAGCACCGCACTCCGAGGGGTCCAGGACCCGCTTCCTAGCGGTCTAGACCCAGTTCCGAGGGGTCTAGGACCCCATTCCGAGGGGTCTGGCACTGATTCCTCGCACCTGGTACCGATTCCTAGGAGTCTAGCACCCGATTCCTGGGGGTTTAGAACACAATACCTAGTGCCTAGTACCCAAGGCCCAGGCCATAAGGGTTTACACACTGGCGTCTGCCCTTCCGCCCTCCTCTAGCCTTGCAGTGCTGCTCAAGCCAGAGCAAATGTCTCCAAATGAGTAATTGTAGCACGATTTTTATTTTTTATGAGCCTTCCCACCATGAAGGATCATGCTGTTAAGCATTGCTATTACGGCCACGTGCTATAGAAGCTCAGGTAAAGCCAGGCTCTGCGAGCGCAGGAGGGTGCCCGCAGGCCGGCGATGCCCCGGGACAGCCGGGCTGCCGGCAGCTGAGCTGGGTGCTGCACGTCACGCAACAGGCCCAGGTGTTGCGGTTCGGTGCAGGCGGTTGTTTTCCAGGCAGTGCACGTGCCCCTAACGAGTCACCCTGCCGTGGTCGTCTTGCACATCCCTTGATGGGGGTCAGCGTGGCCCTCGCCTTCACTTCTCATGTTCTCAGGGGGGTTTGAGAGCCCAGCTGATCTTGACCAGCTCCTCTAGCCCCTCAGAGGCTCCCTGGGAGCTTGTGGCCCTTGTGGCCTGAGGAACAGGCAGAGAATCTCATCTCCAGCCCCTGCCTTCCTGCTGCCGGGTAGACCAAACCCACCCCAAGAGACTGAGACCTTGTAGAGCCAAGCAGCCTTTTACTGAGGCAAGAACATTTTAAAGGGTCTCAATTATTATAGGATTTTCACCTCTAATACCAACTCTCAGTGAAATCTATTTACTTGAGGCCTGCTGTGTCGTAACAGGTCTAAGAGCTGCATTTTGTCATGGAAAGAGGCAAGTTTTAGCCTAAAAGCATTACTTTTTCATGACATGTAATCTCAATTCCTGTGCAAGGCTTTAAACTCTGTCTCTCTGCTGAAGATCAAGGACCAGCTTCTTCCTCGGTGTAATTCTGCCTAAGCCCATGCATTTACACGGGGGATGAATTTGGTCCGAGAGGTTTGCAACTCGTAGGCAGAGGCTTATTGACAAGCACTGTGCTGCAGATATTTGCATTTATCAAGGCTCATAAGCCAGGGAACATCTGTTTTCTCGTTAGCAGCCTCCTCAGCATTTGCCCTGTAGGCAATAATCTACAGGACAAGTTTCCCAGCACCTAAACTACTGTAGGATAATTCTTTAACTAAATGGAAAGCAAAGCCCCAGACCCTGGGAATTTGCTTTTGTACAATAATCTTTTGTGTGCATACAGGGGAAACCAGGGGATTACGGAGTCAAATCATGAGAATTCAGGTCAAGCGAGATTTGGGGGGAAGGAGGAGATGGCAGGAGCACCAGTCGGAAGGTAGCGATCCCAGGGGAAGTAACGTGACGCTTGCAGATAAGCCTGTCCTGCTGTCAGGGTTTAATCTTACGCATCATATTAAAATTTCTAGGAGCACTGATGAACACCAGCTATCCCTGTATTGCAGAGGTTCCTCTGTTGTTCATTTTGTTTTTCCTCTCTAACAGCTGCATTATTTTGCAGTATCCAGGTCTTGTATATTTTCTTGTGCCTCTGGTTTCTAGCTCTCTCTTATTTTTCCACTCTGAGGGTTCACACTTTTTCAAACTTCTTCCTTAATTTCCCCCTTATTTTTCTTATCCCCCCACACTTAGTCTGTACCAAGGATTTCAAAGATCCTCTAAGATATACATGGCAATTCATTTGTCTCCTCTGGACATCTGCTTAATGGAAGGAAGGAAATGTCATTAAAGAAAAACACTATGAAAAACACAACGCTGCTTTCCCTCTTTCTGGCAAGGGACTGATCTGGATATCCAAGATGAGCATCCAGAAAGTGCAGACAGAGCCAGCTGAATCCAATCAGTGAGTTAAGGAGAACCCGGCTGGGGTAGGAGGCTGCTGATGGGGGATGTGATGTTGGGCAGTGACTGCTGAGCACAGAGTGGGAGCAAAGGCGTGAGACTGCACGGAGATGTAAGCCAAGGAGGAGACAGCGTCAAGGAAGGATCACAGCCCTCCGCAACACGGAGCAGCAGCACAGAGCGTCTGACGGGGACGATTTCCCTCGGCATTTTAGGAAGCTCGAATATATGGCAGAAGCGTGGCACAAAATCCTGTTTGAAAATAGGTGATTATTGTGAGGTGTGGAGCAAATTATCCTCTGCTGCTTCTGCAAGAGCTAATATGTCAAGCGAGAGAGCAGTGAGGTGCTGCACAACCGCAGCTCCCTTTGCTGCACTGCAGCAGTGGGGAAGCAGGAGAGTGAGGCTGTAGAAGTCTGGGCCATAACAACACCACAGGCTGGGAAATCTTGAGTTTTGTGTGTCAGCAGCATGCTGCTGTTTCAAGGAAGAGGAGAAAAAAGTAAGTGAATCTGCCTGCATTAGGAAATGTTCATGCTATGAGCGTTGTACTTTATGAATTTATCCTATTCGGTGTGCCAGGCGTTTACCCGTGGTGCTGTTTGGCGGATGGCCACATGCTGCTGAAGTTAGCTCTGCGCTTCTCACTTAAAGAAGCAGCTTAAAGAAACTTAAAGAAGAAGTTTCTCAGTCATCCTCTGCAAGGGAAACATAACCTAGAATGGTGTCACAGGCAGAGGCAGAAAATACCTTGTTAGTGCTTGTGTTGGTAGAGAGAATGATCAGCTTGCGCTCTACTAAATGATGTATGTCATTGCCCTCAGGAATTACACAATCTCAATCATTGTAAAGTCGTATATGTGTCAGAAAAGCATAGACTTAAGGTTGTCCGAGGAATCTTAATTCAGTCTTCGTCTACGTATGTTATGAAGTTATGTGCCTACACGCTGTTTTTCCTAAAACCCTTGAGAGACTCCGTGTTCTTGCTTTTTTCCTCTGTGTCCCATTTTCAGCTGGTTAAGTCATAGGTTCCAGATAAGCATCTGCCACATGATGGGTCAGGGAGGGAGGCAGGAGGGACCGTGCAAGTCCTTGCAGGGAGTAACCTGCAGTTGGGACTTCATATTAAAACATGCAGCTCCGCGTACAGATGTTATGGATGTGTCAGCTTGGTCTACAGAGAGCTACATCCAGCACTGGATGAAAAGGTTTGACCTCTGCTATTGAAATGCTAATGTCTGACCATTTCCTCCAGCCAAGCGAATCTCATTAGTTCTCCTCAGCCTAAGTTTTTACCCTTCCTTCAGTCTGCATTGCTCTGACCCTGGAGTTTCTGCTTTTCAAATATGCAAGTCAAATTTGTCTGCTAGGTGATGGTTTTATGAGGTGATACCATGAAGCATGCGTATGCGCCACAGCTGTGTCGGCTGCTCCGCACGCTCTCGCCCTCCCTCTGAAGACGCAAGGAGGGAAGATGCAACGATCCGAATGCAAGAGCGAAGGAGTGAAAATCCCCATTAGATCCTGGAAAAGGGAAACTCTAAGTGAAACTGACTTTTTATCTCCCGGTGTCTTCGTGTTGACACTGCATTAGGCAGCCTGACATCAGAGATCCCTGGAGGCCCAAATCCAATTTTAAATCAAATGTAAAAGGCCAGCTTGTAAAGGCCAAAAATGAATTGGTTCTGCCAGCAGAAAAATTAGCAGAGAAACAAGCTTATTTCCAGCGAATCTCTTAAAATAACTACTTTGTGTCCTAATAGGGATTGTCCTTGTCCCTTTTTTTCCCTTTTTCTTCTTTATAACTTGATGAGAACTCAAGGCTTGAAATGACCAATTTGCACAAGGAGCGTGTGCATCCCAACTTGTTGCATACCTTAATTGTAGTCAAGATGACTTTAGTTAGCATTGACATGGGCTGTTTTTCCTATTCTCTGTGTCTGTTTTAACACTAATCCCCGTACAAAAGCTAAACAGATAAACGTCTGTCCTACTCGCTTCCATTTTCATCTGTGGGAAGCTGCAGCAATTTTGTGTCACTTAGCTGCTGTCACACAATTCCCAAGTGCCAGGTTCTCATATTGGTGCAGATCTGGACCGTATGCTGTTGCAGGGGAAGATTTAGGTCAGTGTTGTTTTCTTTTTTTTTTTTTTTTTTTTGATTTGTGGGCCCCTAAAAAGTTTTCCAGCAGCAGTAGAATTCCTTCAGGAATTTAATGCGCGTAGGCTGTTGTCTGGCATTTATGAATTTGCTGTTTCTCGGTCACTTTTTGCAGATTCTTTAGAAGCTGTCCATGGGCTTGCCAGACCCTGCAGAGCATAGGCTGGAAACCAGTGATTTAGGTGAGTTCCTGAGTTATTACTCCTTCATGTATATACTGCTGTTAAAGATGTGTATGCTATAAAATGACTAACATTAAGGCTAATGTTTACAGCAACTTTCACTTCTTTACTGTCTATGTTGTCCTCAAAGCTGAATGTGGTGTGTTTAAGTGACCAGCATTCATATGGAAAAAAATTCATAGCGATACTGAGCCAACATCCCTGCTGTCCTCCTGTTGCGGTGGCTTTGGGTGCAGCCTTCCAACAAGTCCATAAATCACAGCAAGTTGCCTCCAGAGCTTTAGCTAGCCAGTGATATATTTTCTTTGGCTTCTCTAATCCTCGCCCAGGTTAAGGGTCTTCAGTGCGATTCCTGTAGCCTGAGCTCAGGCTTAGGAGGAAATGTGGGATAAAGCCTCTTTGTAAATCAACTTTCTCCCTGCCCTGCTTTATGCTCTGGATTATTCCAACCTAGGAGACTTGGACTCCTGGGGAGTCCAGCAGCACCTCTGTGGTGGCTGAGGGGCTGCAGGAGTAACACTGTCCTCTCCATCAGCTGAGCCCCACAGCCTTTCCCCACTACTACTTATACAGCCGTGCATCTTCTCCCACTCCCACTTCGCTGTTGGTGAACTGGAGGGGCACATCCATTGCCTGGGACATGAGGAAGGATTAGTCTTAATTATTTGTACTGTAGTCTTTGTGTGCCCTGGGTACTGAGGTATTGAGCAGGACTCTCCTGTATGAGGCTCCATGCACATGCGGAGCAGGAGGAGGGTCCGTGTGCCAGGGATCACACGAGTGAGGTGTGTGACAGGAGATAACAAGCAGGTGTCAGGGATCAGCAGAGGAACAGCATAGTTTGACAGTCCAAGGAAACAGTAAGATGAGATAAAATTAGTGTGTTAGGCTATGTCCTTGGCAAGTCATGTAGACAACTGGTCACAGGGCCTTTTGTAAGTAGCACAAAAGGGAGGGGAAAAAAAGGGATTTTGAAGGAAGATTAATTTGTTTCCATAGCTGATGGCAAACTCCCCTCTAAAGGTGCAGTGGCTTTATTGGGAAAAAGCTCATGGGAGGTAGCTGAAAATGTAACTAAGAGGTGATGTGAGCTGGCAGTGTGGTCCGACAGAGGTGGGCTTCAACGCCCAGAGGTGAATTGAAGATGATAAGCTGGATGGAGACAGGTCACCAGGTCTCTTGGAAAAGAAGAGTTTTAGTTTTCTGCTGCAATAGAGAATTGTGAATCAAATGAGGGATGCAAATAGCAAGTGATCTAGTCAAAGTAAAGGAATGGAGCAAGATACCAAAAGATAAAAACAGAGGACAGAATACTGCAGCAGGGAGATGCAAAATAAAGGGAACCAAGGCATAAGTTCTAGCTGTATAGATGGAAAGAAAAGATTACATATTTGATCTTTTATGTAGGAAGAATTTGTAAGTGTGGGCATCATCTGAACAGGATGGCCCAGAAAGAGGTCCAAGTTAAAGCTGATGTCTGGCTTACAATTCTTCTTCCTCTCCTTTGCTTTGCTTCATCAACCTAATGCTCCCCAGCCTGAAAACGATCTCAAGGTCACTGTTTTGATTCTACTCTTATCCCTCCTGCCAAGAGGTTTATAGAGCTTGGTTTTCTTTGTAATGAAAGTATACTGCCCATCAGCCGATACTTCCAGATTTTCAATTTTCTTTTTGGCCTCCTAAGGCTTTAATATGAAACTTTCCATCTCACTGTCCATCAGAACCACCCCTCCTGAATTATGGCCAATTTCCTCCTAATGTCCACAGCAGGGATTTTTAATAAATCAAAAGGAAAAAAAAAATTGCTGCCACATTCCCATCCTCCAAGGCTGATGGATCTAACTCCCTGCCAATAACAAGCCAGACAAGAATGTTATGGGACCCTTTGTTTTTGTGCAAGATGTAGAAAACAGACTTTCTCTTTTCTCAGGAGGTAACTTACCCCACAGGAAGCCAGACGGTGTGGTGTGTTACCCTGAACCTCCACAGGTAATGCAGAACAAAAATTACGACAACTCTCTGGAACACAGTGCTGAGAGAAAGCATCTCCCAAGGTGAGATGTTCTACTAATGCTGGTGCCTATTCAGAAGGTGATGGGATGTAGGGAATGTTACCATGCAGAGTAATAATGATGAGACATCCAGGTATACACTACAGGTGGTATCTAACTCTTATATTTGGTCTAGTCTGGTCCCAGTCAATTCACAGATAGCCATGATTTAGAATATCTAAAAAAACCTCTCCTGGTTACCATTCCCTAACTGGTCACAAAATCACCCCCAATATTTTGAATTTTAATAAATTCATTGTGCTTCCCCTGCTGTTCAAAGCTGAGCCTGGTCTAGACAAGTACAGGTATTTCCAGGTGATGCCCAGCTGCCTGTCTTGGTGCCCACAGGGCTAGTCCATCACTACCTACAGCTGAGAACCCAGTACAGCAATTTTTGGAAGTGAAAACCTCTCTCCTGTATCTGCATAGAGTCCTCCATGATTCCCCGGAGTCTGAGATGGCCGTAGTAATCGATTACTATCGATGTTCGTTTTTTTTTTCCTATTCTGGCAGTGCGTTTGTTTGTATAATACTATGTTTAATATTGATTTTCACTGCCAGTGTTGGCTTTCATTGCTAATCTCAAAGTAGGAGAAGGAAACTTGCATTTCAAAATCAGAGAGGACAAAGTAAGTGTATGCTAGGAGTTTGTCTTTTGTATTGGAGTCTTCTAGAAGTTTTCTACCTAAATAATTAACCAGCAAAGATTTTACTGTCAAGTAGAAGATAACCAGGCACTCTTTCAGTAATACTTCTAATGTGGTGGGCGAAGGATCCAGAATATTTGGACTGCATGATTATTTTAACTGCTGTGTAGATAAAAGCAAAATGTGAGCAGTGGAAATGTGGAAAATATATGGACATTACTATGTTACTTCCCAATCAATTTTCTTTTTTCCTTACTCCTTAGTCTGTACTGATCAGGCCTGTTACCTCACATAGCAAACACTGCTCTAGGAGTACAGTGGTCACTTGCTCAAAGCCGGGCTCCTGTTATAAGTAATAGGTCTGTATTTTCTGGGCAGGTGAAATTTCTTCTATTATAATGACATTTACGGATCGTAAACTCGGGGCTAACAAATCCTGCAGGTTGGTGATGCCCTTGACCATCTTATTTTGAACGTTTCCAGAATCGTTGTTTTCCTATGTTCAGGTTTCTGCCCTTGTTCATGAGCCGGGTAATGCTAAACACCAGTATCGCTACATCTGTAAGTTCTCACCTCCTCGTGGCCTTTTCCTTTAAAAGGCTGAGATGGATGTTTTTCTCCACTCAGCCACTCTTAAAGCTCTTTTCCAAAGGATGTGTCCTATCTGCACTTGGCAGGGATGTGCCTGAAATGAATTGTAGGGCCAATCTGCACTTCTCGACTTCCTCAAGTGAGAGACACATCAACGAATGGCTGCTAAATCTCACTCTGAGCGCGAGAGCCTTCAGGTCAGGCTGGAGGAGTGTATCACTCAGGAGGCTTGGTGAAATGTATAGTATGGATAGCTGTTATGTCCTTGTTGGGGATAATTTATATATTTTTGCTTTCCAGCAGTGTTAATTTGGCACCCCCTGGAGGAAATGTGTTTTAAAACACTTGGAGAAGGAAATATTTTGAAAATCCCCTCTGGTGCAATCAGTTCTTTAACAGGACTGTAAATTCTCCAAAATATCTATGGAGAGGAAGTCTTTGCAGAAATATTAATGTAATTTTTCTGTGGTTAGTTTTTCATCTTGAGATAATACAAGCCATTTTTTTCTTCCTCAGACTAAACACTGTCAATCTAGGACTGTGACTGTGTAAGTGCTGCAAAATTTCTCTAACATCATGAGTTAAATTCTCATAAGGAAAATATGGACTGTCACCTGTAAGTGACAAAAAGGATCATTAAAGAGGTCATTTTGAGTCTGGTCCGAGATATGTAGGAATCAGCCTACACCCCGATTCTGTGGTTAAGATAGGCTTGTGCCAGGTAAAATGGAGGACAGACCCAGCTGTAGCGCTATGTAATGATCCTTGGATTTACAAAAAATATATAAAATAAATCCATATCTTAGAAAACCTAAGGTCACTAAAATACTTACATTTTGCTAATCCAGTGGAAACACTTTCTTTGTTAGGCAGAAATAATCATATACTGGGTTTGCAAGCTAGTTCCAGAGCTTGCTGCTCAGAAACTGAATTATAACGACAGTAGAAAATCTGAACTGATTTGTCACTCTAGGCTGTAAGGGAGGGAAAAGAAAATAAGGACATAAATGATGCTAACATGCATATTTAAGCTTTAAAATGCTACTCTGAATTTAACAGGATAATTGGACGTTAGTGATTGCTAAAGGGAAATGTCCATAGGTATTTAAAGTTAAAGGTATTTTTTTTAGCTCTCTTCAAGAAATCCCCAGCCGTGTTCACAAAGCAGTGTCAGAGCGAACTAGCAGTGCCGCACGCCAGTGCAATCCAACCTGCGAAGGGTGAGCGGTAACTGAGTTATTTTGGATCCACGTTTGTTTACTGGGCACAGAGCAGTCTTGCCACTGCTCCCTCTGCTCCAGCAACAAAGCTGAATCATGGTCCCTTCAGAAGGGGACTTCTTCCCTGAAACTGTGTTGTGTCATTAGATCCTTGAGGCACTTAGTGTTTTTTCTTGAAAAGTTCTTTGCATTTCCTAGGGAATCGGCTGTCTAGAATCTAGGCCTTCTTTTTCCATATACTCACTCCAAACTCACAGCAACTTGTGGGCAATTCAGAGACTTTTTAGGGGACAAATAAGGAGAAAAAGTCACAACACGGGAATGCAAGAATAGCTGTACTAGCCAGCTTAAAAGCCTCCCAAGCACCAACACTGGTCAATAATGAATGCTTGGACAAACAGTATAAGAAAAGGTATCTAATGTGATCCTTTTCTTCTCACATGATGCCTCTGGCTGTCATCTTCTTTCTACTACATAATAAATAAAAGAGATTTGGAGCTGGCTGCCTGATTCTGAAAATACTTTATGTTAATAGTGCATTTTAATTTACTGCATGGGAGGAACATCATTAATCTACAGAATTGGGCTGTTAATAGTTGGGAAAATGCTGCACTAAAAGGCTGTGCGTGGTCTCCGTTTGCACTGCAAGGCTGCTGTTCCTTACCCACAGACAGGCAGAGAGCTGTAGGAAACCACAGCTGAAGATGGCTGCATGGCAACACTTGCTGTTTTAGGATGATTTTAAAATACTCCATTTCCCATGCAAAACACATAATGACTAGTGTAATCAGAAACTATATTTTTTCCATGTTGCAGTTGTCAGATTGTTAATAATTTAATGTTACTTTTACTTAGAGGTGAAAAATTTGTGGAGAAAATCAAACAGCATCAGTGTTTCAGAATGTTGTCTGTCGCAGTGATGAGAGCTGCAGGCATTAACGCAATACCAACACATTAGAAATTTTACAGGGGGGTGTGAGTAGCTGCCTTCAGGTCCTTTTCAATAGGATTGATTTCTATATTGTCCTTTAGTAAGATCTCCTCAATTTCTTTTGCTGGGAACCACTATCAGAGGTGCCACTTTGGGGCTTTGCAGCTATCCATGCACCATGCAGTATTTTGAAATGGCTTGTATGCCTGCTACTGTGTGGGAAAACATATGTATTTGTAGTTTCTCTTCCTCCTGACTCTGATATATGGATGCCCACACAATTCAGAGCCTGAAAACAAATTTCTCTTAGAATGAGCTGGCTTACAGAAAGGAGAGAGAGACATATATTGCTAAAGAAACATTAACGGATGTAACAGATGGGACAGAGGGACTCTGGAAAAAGCTCCTGCCTATTCTGCCTTGCTCAGATCAGTGATCAGCCTTTTCAGGGACGGGTCATTTGGAAAACAGTATAAAATTTCTCTAAGCTGGGAGGGAAGTGTAGTCAACATGCATTAAAAGCAGTTATAGCAGTCTGCTGTTCAACTGTGCATAGCACCAAATCGGTACATCTCTAATTATTATTTGTCTGGCTGGCTAAGCAGCACAGCATTTAAAACCTAATTTGTTGTATAATTTAATTTTAATTGAGTCTCCCATCCACACGCGACTCGTTAAGCTAGCTGTATGTTTCACTTGCTGTCTTCTTACATGGATACTATGGGAGAGCCGCAGGAGTTGAACCAATCGCTCGCATGCTGCGCGCTATCACCAAGGTGCAGTAATTCCTTGGTGTGATTGCAGGGGGATCTCTTGGCAAGGATATCTGGAAAATATGTTTTCTCAACACCACAATATAACAAAACAACTTCCTCCCCCAGCTAATGCTATGGTTTACACAAAAGATCTGGTTGTTGGGCTGCTAGTTGCATTTCCCTTGCGCTGGTATTTTCCGCTGCTGCTCGGAGATAACAATTGCTGGTAACTGTGAGCAGTAATAAAAATGAAGCACTGTGACAGTGCTGTTGAGTGATTGTAACTTCTACTGATGTGTCTCTCTTCAAACAGATAAAAGGCACTAGTCCTCAGCAAGGACAAAGTTCAAAGTGAGTAGGGTATTTTACAGACAAATCCTTTTGAAGAAACACAATCAGTCAGGCCTTGAAGAGCCATTTTTTTAGTATTGTTACTAAAGGAAGAGTTATAGACAAAGGTCAATAATGCAAAGCTCTTAAGTACGTGCATCAATTTTGACTTAAGTGGGTGCTTTTATTTGCTCTGTACCATGGCCCATGTGACTGAGTAACATGAAGCAATATTGTACATTATGAATCAGCTTAAAGTGCAGATCTGAAACACTTTTGTAATTGAATATTTTTGCTCTTATCAGTAGTGCCAGTTAAGTCTTCTGGTACAGTCTGGTATTGCTGAGATTCATATGACTAGTGGGATCTACAGGGTTTGCAGGAGGTGTTAAACAAAAGCAAGATCAGGGGCTGAAAACCGTGAAGCAAGTAGGAGCATCAATGCAAAGAATTGCAAATGAGTTTGTTTTTCTTTTTTTTTTTTTTTTTTTTTTTTTTTTTTTTTTTTTTTTTTTTTTTTTTTTTTTTGTCTTTTTCAGTTTTTATGCTGTTGGAGATAATAATCCAAACCTCAAATATCAAAACCACCCGTAAGAAAGGTTGACCGTCTCTGCACGCTATCGGACTAATTTAAGTAGCTCACCAGCAGGGAGAGGCAGGGTATCTCGGCCTCCTCCTGATCTACTTGGATAAACCTAAAACTGATGAGGGCCTTAGGCGGAATCTGCGATAAGGAGATCAACAGCCAGAGGATTGCAGCTGATGCTGTTAAGTGGATGATAGCTCATCTACCTAGGAAGCCACCTTATACGGGGCGCCGTTGGCTTAAGCAGATTACGGTGTGGATGTTTTGGAGGAAGCTGAAGCTGATGAACAAGCGCTCGGGTACGAGCTGGGTGGATGAGGGCAGTAGTGAGGGTTTGATGAGGGGGGAAAGGGCCCCCATGCCTCAGCCTTGCCCTTCTCTGTGCGCTGCGGAGGAGACGCGCAGGGAGAGGGTCCGAACGGAGCCGAGAAGCGCCTCGTTCCCAGGTTTTAGCTGCCGGGCAGGGCAGCCGCTGTGCCGCCTGATGGGCCCGCTGGGTTGTGCTGGGTTTTGCTCTGCTGCTGCAGAGGCGGGTGTTAAACGTGGCCCGAATAACAGCCCTGGGGCTTGTACCAGGCGGCGAGGGCGGGTAACATGGTGCTCAGAGCTGCTGTGTGACTGCGCCTGTCGCAAGGGCATAGAAGCGACGCAGCCAGCTCTGCGGTGCCAGTTCCTAACCCTGCTAGCTGCGGATTTTGCATTTTTATTATTTAAAATTGAGATTGCCCCCTCATAGCTGTACATACCCAGCAGTGGTCCTTCCTCAGCTTACAAAACAAAATCACTTTAACGCATTTTCTTGCAGCAGAAAGCATATTTCTTATTTAAGCGCTCCTTAATCTTATCTTGCTGCTGGCAAATTACTACTTACCTTACTTACCTCCCTGACTCTCGAGCTGTTAAACTGCCCTGATCTTTTGTTACTACAAGCGGCAGCGGCCTCGGCTCGCCGCGCCACACGCAACCCGCGGGCGGGGCGGCCGCTCCGCCCATTGGACCCGCCGAACCTCCCCCCGAACTAGCGCCCGCCCCGGCAAAGCTGCCCCGCGCCCGGCTGCAGCGCGGGGCGGGAGCGAGGGCTGCCCTTTTGCACGGGGCTGGGGGCGGTCGGGGCGCTTTTGCACGAGGGGGGTTGTTGCAATGTTGCCCGTTTGCACCGGGAGCAGTGGTTCGGGGTTGCACGTTTGCACGGGGTGGCACGTTGCAGCATTGCACTTTTGCACAAAGTGGCACATTGGAGCGTTTCATGCTTGCATGGGGTGGCACGTTGCAGCATTTCACTTTTGCACAAGGCAGCACGTTGCAGCGTTTCACGTTTGCACTTACAGCATTTCACGTTTGCACTTACAGATGCTGCTTGAGCCCTTTGGGCTGTGCCACAAATAAACCCCTAAGGAAAGCGGCTCCTCTGCAGGTCATATCCAGCTGCAGCTGGGCGAGGGGCACCATGCAATGCATGCACCGTGCCCCAAATTCTTGCACCCGTGCAGCTCTGACCGTGCATGCAGACACGACTGTGCTGCTGCAGCAAATAACAGCAGAAGAGACAAAAAAAAATCCAATGTCCCCCCAAAAATCCAATATAAAATGTCCCAAACCCAGGGTCACGTTATCGCTGGGGGCTCGCTACCAGCTTTTCTTCCTCTGGAATTTGGATGAGGAGCAAAGAGTGAAAGCCCCAACGCCGGCCAGGGAGAGATTGCTAAAATACATTATCGATACGAGACTAATAAGCTGCAACGTGCTTTATGTCTCCTTGCCTAATGGATTGCCTGAGCCGGGCACTGTCTGCAGCCAGCGCTGTTTATTGCACGTTGTCGTGTCTAGCAAGTGCCTGAGCAAACTCCCATTAGGTCGGCAGCAAAAGGGCCCGCAGGAGCCGGGAGGGCTCTCGACGATGCAAACTGTGCTGGTCAATCCGGATATTTGCCCCGTCTGTTCCTGCATCCCTTGCAGCAATTTGCTCCTGGATTTCTTAGGCTCATGCAACAGTTTGGTTTGCACGGGCTGCGTCGCTCCGGGTTGGGAAGCAATTAGGCTGAACTGCAAAATACCAGGACTGGTATTTGAAGCTGCTTTATATCCAGCACTGCAATCTGGGGTAGGTTTATGGGCCCAATCGCGGCTGTCTGCAAGGCACTGGAGCATTCCCTGTATCCGTCTCCCAACCTGCTGTGTTTATTTCATTAAAGTGCAGCGGGATTTTACTGTCCTGGGTAAGTACACATATACTGTCAAGCGTGTCATCGTAGCAAACAGTTTTATGCAGGGCGAGATAAGCAGCATTTAGGTGCCTCTGCTTTAAGATTTCAGACCAAATTAGCAAATAGCATTATTGCTATTCACAGGATCCGGCTTCACAGCGGGATTTTTCATTAATCCGACAACTGCCTGCAAATACAAAGTGCATTTATCAACACAGAGTTAAAGCAAGTTAAAACCGGTCGCACTGCAACAAGCCCGAGTGGTGGCCCTGCCCTCGGCCACTAGTTTAGGTGGCTCTAAATTTGCTGGCAGAAAGAGAAGCTCAAATTTTAACCAGATTTCTCAAATATAGGACAGAAAGGCTGGATTTACCTACGGAGATCCTGTCTGGATTTACCTCCGGATGGGTCCGATTTCCCATGTGGGCTCCATAGTACCTGGGAGCTCTGCAAGCAGCCAAGCACCAGAGAGCAGGACACTGGCATTGTAAATGCTGTTCAGGAGTCAGTGCAGACCAAGAAGCATTAAGGTTCCTTTCCAGGAATTCTTTTTATTTCCTGGTGTTTTTTTTTCCACACTGGCACCTGATTTATACCTTCTTCAATGATTTTAATGCTTAATATTATAGGCAAAAACTCCACAGAGTTACCTGGGAAGCACATCCCTGCCAGGCTGCATGCGGATGGGCTGCAGTCTTGCAGGAACGAGGCTGTTCCAAAGGCATCGGGAATGTTAGGCTGCTCCTGAAGTCCTGTTGTGCTGCTGGGAGAGCAGATATGTGACCCAGGGACCATTTTATACCCAGTAATTCCAGGAACTTTAGGGATGCGGCATTCCTGTCTCCCAGACACACGGCAAGGAGCACTTGCTGTAACCCGGATGATTCGCAATCCTGCAAGCTGGGATGTTACAACCAGTATAACCAGTGCACCAGGGAGATATATAGGAGATATATCACATATATCATATTTATGATACATATATATATCATATATATTATAGTGCTGGGGAGAAGGAGCAGCCTGGATCCAGGGCAGACGGTTGATCCAGGATGGAGGTCCCGGGGCAGAGCCCAGCCTAAGCGACCCCTGGGGAGCTTCATTTAATCTCAGTCTAAGCCCAAGCTTTTAAAACGACACGTGACTGCCGTGCACATCCTCTTTTGGAGGATTTAAGTGGTGCATGCAAAAAGCACGCACTTTTTCCTCCCTGTCCCTCCTGCACCGTCGTTGCCCTTCTCCAGGCCGGAGCATCAGCAGCATCCGCAGGTTCTGGCAGTCGCAAAGCCAAGCAGGATCACGGCTCGGGAAGGGCTTGGATTAAGGAAGCGTTTCCAGAAACCTCCCCAAAAAGCATGAGGATGCAGTCTCCGTCCCCACGTGGATTCCCACTTTTATTAAGTATTCCCAGTAGAAATATACGGCCGCAGTAACACGGATCCAATTAGTCCGCCTAATAGCCTGGCAGGATGAGATGGGGCCAGCCGACGGAGCGCAGGATTCGGCGCAAATGAAGGAGCATTCCCATAAAATCAAAACCATCATTTAGCAGTTGGGTTTGCGAAGGGGAGAAACCAACAAGCATTTGAGAAAACTAATAGCTTTTTACCATGTAATATAAACTCACCTATCTAGCGCAGAAAAAAATAGACAACCCACCGCTAAATGTAATAATAATAACAACCCCTCAAATTATTTTCTTATTATCCATCTTTGCTCATTTACAGGCTCTCCCGGGAGAAGCTGCCGATGGAGGAGCTTGGCGATTCCCTTAAGCATCTGAGAGCAGCAAGAGGTTCTCTGCGAGCTGCCACCAAAGGGAAAATGGGCATTTTCTGCTTTATCATCAAAAAAAGCAGCTCCAGGCCCTAGACCGTGGCTGGTGTGAACTGGCCAAGCAGCAATTGAACTCCCGAGCCCCGTCGAGAAAGTTTTTTTCTGGGAGTTTCCGTAGTTCCCGGGGCTGTTTTCCCATGCGCTGCGCTGTATCCATCACCCCTCCGGCCTGCCCGGATGCTCCACGCTCCCTTTTTCCAAAACCCACATTGCAACCACAGCCCAAACCCCAAAGTCGCTCCCACAACGTGCAGAATTGCCAGTTTCAAGGGGAATTTTCCCTCCATCCGCCCCGCTCGCACGCAGAGGTTACGGTGCCGGGATGGGAATTAATTAATCCCGGCGGCTCCCCGTGCATGGCCGGCCCCACCGCAGCCCCCGGCAAAGCCGCTCCGCGACGCCGGCTTCGCACGCAGGCACTCGGCCACCAATACAGCTGCAGATGGATCCTTTGGAATTGTAAATGGTGGTTTTGAACGGGAATAACTTGACACTTAATGCTGGGACAATAGTGAAATGTCAACATCTGGTGCGGCAGCGCGGAGCGGTGATTAACGCCAGTCGCTGCTTTTAAATGTGCCGGAGGAGAAGGACGCGCTGGGCAGCAGCAGCGCGCGGGGACAAAACGGCACCGAGCATCGTGGCTGGCGCCAGCAGCGAGTTGTTTGCAAAGGGACGAATGTTTCATCGCTTTCTTTCCGTGCAAGTTCTCAAAAACGCAGAAGGCAGAAGATTTATCTGGGGCTGCAGCGAGCAGGACACGGCCGCGCAGCTGCTCTGCGGGTGCCTGAGCGGCTCGTGGGTTTTATGGTGGTCACCGTGACACCGGTGACATTTTTAAGATAAATAACAGCTGGCGGCCTTTTCCCCGCCAGCAGTCGCCTCGCCGCGCTGCGGGACGTGGGCTTTATCCTCGTCCCTTGTCGCTGTGTCATTTCTAATGACACGTTGGCAGGGGGCTGGGATGCTGGCGGTGAGCAGGAGCTTGTCCCCAGACCTATAAATCGCAGCCTGCCCAATCCTATGGGTGTGAAAGCAGCATTTTGTGCCCAGACTGGAACAACTCGGGGGACTTTCCTTAGGGCCGCTCTCTGGGCTGCCCCGGCCACCATCCTGCGCCACCGCAGACCTTCAGCGTCCTCTTTCGACACCTCCGACTTCCTCGCTCTGGTTTTAAGCCCACGAGCCTTACAACAATGAGTGCTATTTGCCGCGCCGACAAACCCATATTGCTTTTTATAAAGCAATTCATAAAGCAAATATATTCCCACCAGGCATTTGCTGTTGCTTGCAAGCTACTTCACCATTGAAGAGAGAGATAATTTAAGCAAAGGAATAAACTCAAGTGAGAGGGAGATAATTTCCAGAGCACCAAATCCCTCCGTGGCATTAGCATCGTTCCGATAAAACCCAGTTGCTGCTCGGCTCTTTAAAATCAATGGAAACTGCACTAAGTTATTGCAGGGCAGAGCTGGGCTGCAAAAGTGCAAAAAGCAGCTAAAATACCTACGTGCAGAGCGATGCAAGCCCCAAAAACCTTCTGTTAGAGCCCGAGGAGCCCAGGCCAAGCAGGGAGGTGCGAGGAGCGTCCGGGATCTCGCAGGACCCCAGCCGAGGGGCTCCGGCGCCGCGTTTTCTCCGGATGCAGCCTGCCCTCGCGTGGCGAAAGGAAAATTGGGAGCGGAGGACGGGGATGCTCGGACGGACCCGCTTCTGGCCGCGGCCCTGCTGCAGCCCCCCGGGTGCCAGGTGCTGCATGGAGCAAGGGGAGTCCTCAGGGCAGGGGTTTGGGTGCGGAACGGCCGCTTTTGTGGACCCACCAGCTGACATTCCCCATGGGAGCGGGAACCGGCTCGGGAAGTGTCCCTGGAGCAGGGACCCAGGCTGCGCCCCAAACCAGCGTGATGCAGAGTGAGTAAAACCAGCTCGGAGACATCCCCCCCGGCAGCACCTTCACATCCTGACCCGCTCTTTTCTCCCATCAATGATGCAACTGCATCCTCCGGAGCAGTGGGCAACGGGAAAGGCAGTGGAGCGGGATGGGATGGGGCGGACGGAATGGTCCAACCCGCGGGACACTGGGCGCCCTGTAGCCAGGACCCATCGCTCCCACCCGGGACTGGGCAAGATGCCCCTGCTGCACCACACGGCCAGCCTGATCCCATCTCCAGACAGGGCAAACACGCAGGGCTGCAGTCCCAGCAACAAACAGCTCCTCAGCACCCCGGGAACAGCCCTTCCCCATCCCCATCACATCCCGGGAGGCACCAGGCGCTGCTGGGACCTGGACATCACAGGTTCCAGCAGGGATTTTTTTTTAAATAAAAATCCTTTTCTTTCAGAGCATCACCCAAATCCTGCAAAAGCCGCAAAGAAACCTTCTCCCAGGGAAGTGCTGGGATTTGCAAACCCTCCCTGCAGCACATTGACTCCCTATGGAGCGAGGGGGCCACAGCTGAAATCTCAGCATGTCGTTTGACCAATTTTACGAGTTTTTACCAGTTGTTTTTGCTCATTTATTTTGGACACACAGGCACCGCCCGAGCCGGCTGTTTTACAGAATATGCTGAATGAAATGTAACCTGTACGGTCAGCACTTCCAGCTATTCTGCTGAATAGCTCGTGGCTTCTGATCCATCTACAGTGGCTGGAATATCGGCTGCAGCAGAGCAGTCGTTTAACTCAATGGATATGTGTAAAAGTCAAAGAGAACAAAGCACCTTGTCCTGGTCTATCATCATCCCGGGAAGCTTGATCCTGGGAAAAGTGCAGTGAGGAAGAGGCAGAGGATGCCAGAATGGATGGACTTAGATCTGGTTTTACTCTGGACACTAGTGTACGCGACCAAGACAACATATACACATGAGAAATACTTCAGCCTCTATATAAAGTGTGATTTTAACCTAATATCAACTGGAAATGAGGGCCAAATTTTATTGGCAAAACCCTGCAAACCCACAACGGCAGACAATACGGAGAGATAAAGAACAATTTTAACAAGTTTCCTTGAAGAGAAGCAGGAAAAGCTCCTGCTGGATGCTCCGTCTCAGCAAACACCCACTGGAGTGGGAATAGCTGCTGCACACTGAGTCACACGAGTGTTGTGTGGCAACAAGGAGACTGCAAATAATAGGAAATATTCCCGCTCTGTAAAAATAGCCCAGGCGCTCGGGTGTTCCAAGTCATCTTAAGCTTCCAGAAGGAGACTCGCGTCTTTCCACGGGAAGCCTTTCCGCCCGCGGGCGCTCCTACCTATTTATACCCTTGTGGCACAAAAAGTGGCGGGTGCCGACTCCTTCCTGACGTCCCATTCCCGGGAATAGGTGCCACGACGGCCCTCGGAGCAGCCTCGGCCCTTCACACGCTGCTACCTGACAGCCACGAGGTTCCTCGTGAAGAAACGAAAACCAAACGTCATTTAAGGGCCATTGCAGCCCACCCCAGCGCTTCATTATCAGGACATCCCCAAGCTCAGGAACCAAGGGCCTCTCCTGAAGAGGCTCAAAAGACAACGTAGGCCTAAGGTGACGCATCCCGTGCTGTTAGCGCCCAGGATGTCTCTACAAAAGGCAGATTTGGTATTTTTGAGCAGGGGAAGATGTAAAGCACCCGCACAGAGGGGTCGGAGCAGCAAGAACAGCCTGAACGGGGCTGCAAGCCCGAGGGCAGCCTGCGCGTAGCTCAATCTCAAGGGCAAGAGGAAAGGGCTGAAAAACTCACCCGGAGGCAGGCGGTGAAGGAGAGTTTGGAGCAGGAACCCCGTGCCGCAGCACCGAGGCTCTGCAGCCTCCGACTGCAACACTCCGGAGCTTCCTCACTGACCCCAAGGAGAGAAAACACAAAGGTGGTAACAGCAGCACACGTCTGACCTCCACGTCCTGCAGCGCTGACGCCCGGCACGTCGGAGCCTCACTGTTTTTCTGTTATGCTGGAGAAAAGCAGCCTGCAAGGCAAGGAAAGGTGTTACCGTCCCATTGCGCTCAAATACCAGAGCCCAAAGCTAACAACTCAGTGAGCGCACGCAGGGCACCGGCTTGCAGAAGCTTCTTGCAACAAAACCATTGGATTCTGCACTTTTCCCAGCGCCAGGGACGGGTTATGGTGGCAGAAACACTCAATTCCCTCCTCAGGCCCCGGTGATTTGAGCAAAGTCAGAGAACTCCCCGCGAGCCACCTCGGCGGCGGCACCAGATTGTGTAGATGCTCGTCAGGAAAGCAAACACCTACGCTGCTGACGGAGAGCTGCGCGCGGGGATCAGACAGCAGCAACAATCTCTCTCATCCAGATAACGCAACTCGCAGCGCTCACCCGATGCCACTGATGGTCCCGTCCTCTTGCTGGTCCCCATCTCGCTCTGGGACCGCAAGGTGAGCGGGAAGGCTGGATTCCTCCCTCGGGATGGAGATGCTCAAGGCTCAAAAGGGGGGACAGGAGGGGTTGGATCAGGAACTTGCAATAGGGAGAGCTGGGAGGAACTGAGACGGGAGGAACTCCACTTGCTGTCCCTAAGGGCCTCTTAAACCTCCTAGAGCATTAAGGCCGTAGCCAGCTTCGGTTTTGTTCCTAGCGCGAGTGGTTTTGTGCTTGATGCCGTTTGCTCGGTTGGGGACACGCTGCGCTGCAGTAAATCACTCTTGGCCAAGTCCTCCTGCCCCTTTTTCCTCGCTCTTGACGGCCAGAAGGGGTCTGCACTCAAGGAGCGTCTTCTCCTTTTGCTCGCGCAGGGATTTGCAGTCCCGCTTAGGGCTCCCCCCGGCACAAGGCAGATTACAGCGCTCAGCCTCGGATTAGATCCTGGCGCCTAAAACCCCACGGAGACACCAGCTGGGTGGGAGCGCTCGCGGGGACAGCGGAGCAGGCGCCGTCACAGAGCGTTCTCCTCCCAGCCCGGCTCTCCAGGCTGCAGATCCACCTCCAGGCTGGCGGCCGCTCAGCACCTTCACCCAGCCGCACGAGGGGCTCCCAGACACCCAGGACTTGCCCAGGAGGACACAGGCCCTCAGGGCACTTGGTGGCACTAAGGGACACGGGAGTCCCCTCCACCCCCTGGTAGCCCTGGCCACTGCAGGCCAGACCCAGGGCACGACCCGCTCACATAGGAAGGGTTTGTAGAGCTGGGGAAGGGCGTTATGCCCCGAAATGTTTGCACCGTTGCATGGAGGCAACTGAAGAGACCTCGAGCTGCAGCTGGAGCAGGTCTCAGCCCAGCCTTGCCCTGGACACAGGCAACTCTCCCCGAGACCCCCAGGGCTCACAAGGCAGGGGAACCCCCAAACCCACCGCTCATGTTTGTTCCCAAAGGAACCCTCACAACTTGCCACTACAGCACAGGGAGCAGGTCCAGCTCCCTCCTTGCCACCATGCAGACCTCACCGCCCGCTGCGTCAGCGCTGGGTTTGCAGGCAGAGCACCCAGCAGGGAGCCCACGTGCTTGGGCTGCCACATGCAGCTCCTGCTCCCACAGGGAGCAATTTGCACCATTTTGCACCATTTTGCCAGAACCTGCAGCTGGGGCAACCCAAGGATTCCCCACTCCTGGGAGCAGCATTTGGAGTCAGGCTGCAGCTACACTCCCCACGTCACAGCTCACGGAGTCAGAGAGAGAAAAAAGGGAGTGCAACTATTGCTTAAGGACTTGGAATTAAATCCTACTCACTTGAGGGCTTCCTTCTATCTAGGGGAAAACATTCCCCATGCTAAAAATCACCCCGCACTCACAGAGGCAGTGGCAGCAGGAGGTTCACAGCACAACTACCTGCTTTAAAACCAGGGTAGTGGAGGCTGCTGGAGCTCGGAGGTGGCAGAAGGCAGAACGAGGCTGCAACCAAGCCAGGCAAAAAGGGTCTCCTTGATTTTTGTTAGTGATCTATTGCAACTGCACTTTAATGAGACTCGTAATTAAACATCATGATTTGAAAAATCGCTTTATTGTGAAGTCCACCGCAGCCATTTACATTTTGCTGCATTTTCCAGAAGATCCCTCCCTGGTCCCCCCCACTCCTTTTTTTAGATAAGAGGAGGTCACCTGGAGAAGTTTTGCTTCTTCTGCTCCCATAAAGTGTTGGGGTGAGGAGCGCGCCGTGATGCACAGCTACTGCAGGCTGCCGTGAGAACTGCCTGCTGACAAAAGCTGCGTTGTCAGCGATGAAGGTCTTGCGGTTTACAGATGGATACCGTGCAATTTTTCTCCTACTAAACTAATCAAAATTGCATCGTGATCCACCCGACAACAGCAAAACAAAGCTTACCACGCCGGCCAATTTGAGGAGCGCAGCCTGAAGACAAGTCCTCCTTTCCTCCACAGGCCGGGACAAGTGCAATACTCTACACACAGCTACAAGTAATGCAACAAATCCCCACCCATGGAGAAACCAGTGCAAAGAGGCATCTTCAGATCTTCACAGAGGGAAACAGCAACACAAAGCGCTTCCACACCCATTATTCACAACAGCTTCACCACCACCACAGTCAGTTTTGCATGGATTTGCACAGCAATTTTAGCAAGCTGGGATGCAAACCTGCAAAACTGACTGTAATCAGCACCATCGTCTCAAGAAACTGCCCCTAGCTAGGATGCACTTTATCTAGCAGTACTGTAAGTGCCCACATTACAGTAGGTCCAATTCAAAGCTACCTGCACTATGAGCACTTTGATACTGCTAGGACAAAACTACTTCCCGAGCAATTGCCTTCCGTGGAATAACGCGCTCCAACTAAAGCCGTCATTGCTAAAGCCAGACGGATGCGTTTTCTCGGATGCTGGGGCAGCAGCTTGTGCCAGAAGGAGCATTTAGGGCAGTAGATTCTACGCTACTTCACTAACTGCACTAGATGCACCTTAACACAAGAACCATTTGCGGAGCAGCCCTCACGCAGCCAAGCGGCGGTCGCCGTTGGGTCCGTGCCCCGGCACGGTCACCGAATTGCCACGGTCATGCTAGAAGTGCTTATACTGCAGTAGATCCCAAACGCTACCTGCACTGTAAGCACTTTTGCACAACTCGAGGCCCATCGCCAGGCAGAAACTCTTCCACTCAAAAGGTCTTCCCAGCTGAGACGCCAAGCAGCGCCTTGACCAAAGCACAGGAGCCGGCGTTACCTGCGAAGAAATAAGACACATATTAATGTTATGCGGCACGGAAATTGGGAATTAAGAAGGCAATCTGGCTTTGTGCTCAATCTCGTGCGTTTTCCCTCGTCCGAGTGGAGATGCAGAAGGTGGTTCAGTCTGGAGAAGGCAGTTTAACCAAGGGTGCCCCGAAATAAGGTAACTTTCACTGAAGTTGAGGTGAAAATGGCTTCCCTGGTAGCTCCTAAAGGCAATTAAAGACACTGCACGGGGTACAAAGCCACCCTGAGCTCCTGGGGCACAGGAGATGCTCAAACCCACCCTGATCTCCTGCTCCTGGGGCACAGGAGATGTTTTGGCTCCGCTTTTCCGCAGGGAGCTTCCCGAGGCGCCCTGCGAGCCCCAGCCCCGCGGGTGCCCCCTCCCCGGCAGGGCATGGGGAGCCCCGGGCTCTGTCCTCCAGACGAGGCCGCCGAGCGGCACAAAGCGGCCGCCCCTTCCCGATAAATAATTAATTGAAAAATAAATAA